>JANQBM010000221.1:8653879-8679627 GCA_025594535.1 Erythroxylum domingense | reverse complement strand
CAATGGCTCACTTCCAAATATTCCCAATTTCTTATGTCTAAGTTTTCATTGCCATTGGACAACAAATTTTCTACTGGGTGACCCCTAATCAGTCACTTGAGAATTTTTTGGGTCCGGAAACAATTCCAGAAAATTTTCAAAAAATTCCTATAATTCTCTAAAATTAGAAAAACCCTAATAAACCTCTCCAATTCCAATTCTCAATCACTTAAGACACTTTTTCTATTTAGCTCAATTAATCACAATTAAAAACCGAAAAAATGTCATACATGCATGTACAAATATTTCATGTGCAAAAATTCACTAATTACTATGCATGTGCATATGTGAATGCATGCATATGTCACTACACATTTTAAACACTCATAAACATGGCAATTTACCAATATACCCTTCCTATTGGTGAGGGGATGTTACAATTAATTTCCTGAAAAATTACATTATCTTTAGTCACGATTTACAAACTAGCAAAAGTATTAGTTTTTGCTTTTTACAAATGCCCCAATTAGTATGGAGAGCTCTCCAAAATGCCTTTAAGCACTCAAGTTGTCTCGCTATTTTTTGTAACAAGTTGTACATACTGCTTTATATATAGTTTTTTTTTGTTATTTGGTTATTGTTTAGTTAATAAGGATAGTTTAGTCTTTCTATTCTTTTTTCCCTTTCCCTAGTTGTTAGTTTGTTAGGCCTTTTACTATAAAAAGAACCGGACACTGTACATATTCTTCATGAATTGAGAATAAAGTGATTTCTCTTTTATCTCTCGATTTTCTTCTGCCAAGGTTTCCATGTTCTGGAATACGGTATCAAAGACACAAGGGTTCTCGATTAGGTTTGCTTCTGAGTAGATTTAGTAGCAGATGGTTTTGTTTTCGAATGGAGCACACTACAAACGAAGCGGGGTCCAAAACTCTCCAAAGAAGTCAAGTATTTGGAGACGAGTGTCTTCTTCAGTTGCAAGGGTTTGATCACCCAGGTATGACTCTTGTGACTTTCTTTTTGACTGGTGACAATTATTTAAGTTGGAGTAGGTCTGTTATAATCGCTCTAGGAGCGAAAATGAAATTAGGGTTTGTAGATGGGAGTTACCCAAAACCCAATCTCGGTTTAGTAGAGTTTGTTTAGTGGAATAGGGTGGATTGTATGGTGAGATCGTGGATTTTAAATAGTATTTCTAAAGAAATTGCTGAAACTTTTATTTACACAAACTCGACCAGAGAGTTGTCGGTAAAGCTAGAGGAGAGATTCAGGGAGTCTAATGGGCCATTGGTTTAACAATTACAGAGAGAGATCAGTTCCATCTCTCAAAGGAATTTATCCGTAGCTAAGTATTTCATTAAGCTAAAAAACTATGGGATGAACTTGTATGTCTTATGCCTATCCCATGCTGTACATGTAAGGCGATAGAACAATGTATTTGTGCTACTAGGAAAGGTTCAACTAATATAGTATGCCTTAATCAACTTATGCAATTCCTAATGTGAATGAGGGTTATGAAAACGTGAGAAATTAAACATGGATCCTTTACCTAGCATTAATAAGGCCTACTCTATTGTCTTACGGGTAAAGAAGCATAGGGAAGTGAATTTTTGAAAATTTGAATCGGTAGAAGCTAATGCAATGATAGTTAAAACATAACTGAAAAGAAAACAAATTGAAAACACTAATAATCAGGGCAAACAAAAGAAAAGGGAGGGATTATAGATAAGAATTAACTATTCTGTAACTACTGCAAGAAAAATGGGCATCAAAAGGACACCTATTTTAATTTGCATGGGGTTCCCGACTGGTATAAAGAACTGCAGGAACGAAGGGGGAAAATCATAAGCAAACCCTTTACTGCTAATGCGGTTTCTGTTGATATGAAACAAGAAACAGAGGAGGATAGCAAGAATCCCTACCTGGTTGAAATAATCAAGTAAGAGCCGCAGAAGTTGATAAAAGGGAAAACTCTAACAGACCTAGTCATAGTGAACTTTGCCCACTTGAATGACTTTGCAAGTATGACCCTATTTAAAGCTTTGACTTTCCTAGACTCATTAGAACCAGAGTCTTGGATATTAGACACAGGGGCTACTGTTCATATATGTATGAATCACAGTTTGTTGAAAAACCCAATTATTGTTGATAAATTTACTCTTGTTTATCTCTCGAATGGCTCATTGAAATCAGTTCATCATATAGGAGATATCTTATTACATCTTGACCTCATTCTAACTCAAGCTTTGCATGTTCCAACCTTTAAATACAACCTGATTTCTGTTAACAAATTATCCAACAATGCTTTGATTGTTTTCAAATTCTTTGCTTCCCATTATACTATACAGGACCTAAAGATTAAGAGGATATTGGCTGTGGGGAGAGTAGTTGGGAGATTATACATATTAGATAGGAGTTCCTTTTGTAAGGAAACTATCCAAAAATATACTTCATGTATTGAAAAGCCTGTTTCTGAGGTTGTTAACTCAGTTTCATTAAATTCAATTTGGCATTTAAGGTTAGGCCACCTGTCTACTGATGTATTGAAACACGGTGAGTGTGTTGAAAATAAAGAGAAAGGTTTAGATTAAGTTTGTGATATCTGTGTTGAAAATAAAGAGAAAGGTTTAGATTAAGTTTGTGATATCTGTCCTATGGCTAAACAATAGAGATTATCCTTTTTTCCAAGCAAGATCCATACAACTGAAACATTTCAGTTGATTCACATAGACATATAGGGCCCTTATAGACAAAAATCATTATCTGGCGCACATTTTTTTCTAACAATAGTTGATGACTTCAGTAGGGCTACTTGGACCTACTTAATGAGTCGTAAATCTCAGACAATCCATATCCTGACAACTTTCTTCAAAATGAAAACTACCCAATTTGAAAAAAGAGTGAAGGCAATTGGGATTGATAATGGAGCTGAATTTCTAAATAGGGATTGTCAACATCTTCTTAATAAGTTAAGAATTGTGCATCACAAAACCCAACAAAACGGGGTTATAGAAAGCATCTTTTGCATGTTGCAAGAGCAATCATGTTTTAGGCCTCTCTACCTAGATAATTTTGGGGGGAATCCATCGTAACCACTACCTACTTAATCAATAGATTACCCTGTGCACTCGTACATTGGAAATCACCTTATAAACTCTTATTTGGTCAGCCACCTCATTATACTCATCTTAAGACATTTGGTTGTTTGTGCTTTGTCACTAACACTTCACCTCACAAAGACAAATTTGACCAAAGAGCTTCCAAATGTCTTTTTATTGCCTATAATTCAGGCCAAAAGGCTTTCAAACCGCTTAACCTTGAAACTTACCAAACTTTGGTATCTAGGGACATTGTCTTTCATGAACTTTATTTTCCATACAAGTATATGTCTCCTTTCACACCTCCTGTACCCTTACCTTCCATACCAGTCGACCTTGATACCCATTTTACTGCACCTATCTCTCTTTCCCAGTCCTCCTCTAGACCTGAACAAATTTATGAGTATAATGTTAACCCTTTCGTGGTTCCCCCTGAAAACTAAGTTGACTATGGAGATTCTCTTAGGGGAAGCAATAGGGCAAAACATAAACCTGCCTAGTTAGATGTCTTTGTATGCCAAGCTTACTGTGCTAAGGTAGATTTAGTTGTAACAGATCCTCTTATATCTTTAGATCCTACATCTTTCAGCTCTAACCCCTCTACCGTTGTTACACCTACACATTTCACCTCCACATACATATCTTTTTTAGCTAATCTATCTAAAGTTCATGAACCTCAGTCCTATAATCAGGCTAAGGACAATGTAGATTGGGTTAAAACAATGCAGCAAGAGGTGGATGCTCTTGAAACTAACCGTAAATGGGAGCTGACTCAGCTACTCGAAGGTAAGAAAGCCATTGGCTCTAAATGGGTCTATAAATTGAAGCTGAATCCGGATCGTAGTGTTAACAGATTTAAGGCCAGACTTGTAGTAAAAGGATATAACCAGATTGAGGGCATAGACTATACAGACAGTTTTTCTCCTGTTACAAAGGTTGTTATTGTCAGATTATTGTTGGCCATTGCATCTTCATACTCCTGGCCCCTGCATCAGATTGATATTATCAATGTCTTTTTGCATGGCATTTTAGATGAAGTCTATAGGGTACCACTGAATGGTTATTTAAAAACTGACATAGGGCAGGTTTGCAAACTAAAAAAATCTTTATATGGCCTTAAGCAAGCTTTAAGGCAATGGAATCATGAGTTTACATTTTAGTTTAATCAGTTTGGTTTCCTACAATCACAACATGATCATTGCCTTTTTATTAAGTCCACCAGAGGTTCTTTTCTAGCTCTTTTGATATATGTGGATGATGTTTTAATAACCGGATCGTCTGAAGCTGATATCACTGCAGTTAAGACTTTGTTGCATGACAAATTCACCATTAAGGACCTTGGACATGCCAAATACTTCCTGGGTTTGAGAATTGTCAGGTTTACCCAAGGCATTTTCATCAACCAGTGGAAATACATTTTGGACATCATCAGAGATATGGGTCTTTCAACTGCCAAATCAACCAGCACTCCTCTACCTCCAGGTATTAAGCTTCATGAAAATATAAGTTCTCTACGACCTAATCCTGATCAATACCCAAGGCTTATTGGTAGACTGTTATACTTAGGTTTTGCAAGACCAAATCTTACCTATGGAATGCAACAACTTAGCTAATATATACAGACTCCATGTTCACAACATTGAGAAGTAGCAATTCATCTAGTTAAGTACCTTAAAGGTTGTCCATCCACAAGTCTTTTTTATTCTGCCAGCCCTCATTTCTGCCTTCAAGCATTCTGTGATGTCGACTGGGCCACATGTTCATATTCCAAAAGATCCCTGACTGGTTTTTGCATTTTTCTTGGCTCTTGCTTGATTTCCTGGAAAACAAAGAAACAATCCACAATTTCTAGGTCTTCAGCGGAAGCCGAGTGTCGGAGTATGACCTCAACCGTTTGTGAACTGCTTTGATCACCTATCTTCTTCATGATATGCAGATTAAAATGTTGAAATTCATTCCCTTATGGTGCGATAACAAAGCAGCAATCTATATCACTGCAAATCTAGTCTTTCATGAGCGCACCAAGCATTTAGAGATCGACTGTCATTTGGTATGCGATCAATTCAAGGTTAGCCTCATCCTTTCTCAACATCTTGCCTCTAAACAACAACTTGCAGATATGTTTACTAAACTATTACTTGCTGTTTTATTTTCTTTTTTACTATCCAAGTTGTGCTTGGTTGATATTCACCAAACTCCAACTTGAAAGGGGAATGTAACAAGTTATACATTCTGCTCTATATATAATTTTTTTCGTTATTTGGTTATTATTTAGTTAGTAAGGATAATTTAGTCTTTCTATTCTTTTTTTCCTTTCCCTAATTGTTACTTTGTTAGGCCTTTTATTATAAAAAGGACCAGGCACTGAATATATTCTTCATGAATTGAGAATAAAGTAATCTCTTTCATCTGCGGAGTTTCTTCTGCTAACGTTTCACAGGTCCTGGTACATTTTTAAGATGTAAAAAGTCTAGGATCTGTTTAGTATTATAATTTATTACTAATTACTTGGGTTATTTGATGACAGCGGGTTTCAACCTAATGCAGAAGAAGCTGACACTGAAGTTAATTCTAAACAACGTAAATACAAGTGGGTTCTTAGGACATCACTTAACAAGTGGAGTCACAACATTTACTTTAACGACAGCAAAATCAAACTACAGAATATCCCAAAACCGAATCAGAACTTTCTCTCGTAGATGCTTAAGAACCCTAAGACTTGTATATAATCTATGCGCGCGCTTAAATTAACATAAACACACCGCCAAAACCCATACTTATTCATCCTCTGCCCTTAACCACCCTCTTTCGCCACCGCCACCCACCGTAGCCACCTAGTCTGTTTCCATTTTCTCAGAGAAACTGAATCATCCCTGCCACCCCAAGATGACCCATTTACGTGAATTGCTCTCTTCAGCGTCTCTTTTTCAGAGCCAATATTTGTTTCCCAGTGGCACTCATCCTCGTCTCTTTGTATATGAAAACAAGAACTTTTGCTCTCTCAATACCCAACTATGGCCGTTTCGTGTCAATCGTTACTGCAGACTCAGCAAGCGAATGAATTCAACTCGATGCAGCCAAAAGATCACCCCTGAAACGACTATCACAGATATTGCGGTATTGTCAAAAGTTGGCAAACGCGCGGATTTAAAGAAAATCATGATTCTTGGGGCTGGTCCCATTGTGATTGGGCAAGCTTGCGAGTTCGACTACTCGGGTACTCAGGCTTGTAAAGCGTTGAGAGAGGAGGGGTACGAGGTTGTCTTGATAAATTCGAACCCGGCCACTATTATGACTGACCCGGAAATGGCTGACCGGACTTACATTACTCCAATGACACCGGAGTTAGTGGAACAGATTATTCAAAAGGAGCTGCCAGACGCTATATTGCCTACAATGGGTGGTCAGACAGCTTTGAATCTTGCGGTGGCTTTGGCAGAGAGCGGTGTGCTGGAGAAATATAATGTTGAATTGATTGGAGCTAAGCTTGATGCCATTAAAAAAGCTGAGGATAGAGATCTTTTCAAGCAAGCAATGAAGAACATTGGAGTTAAAACGCCGCCTTCTGGGATTGGAACTACACTTGATGAGTGTATTGAGATTGCTGGTGAAATTGGTGAGTTTCCGTTGATTATTAGACCTGCATATACACTAGGTGGTACTGGCGGTGGCATTGCATACAATAAGGAGGAGTTTGAGGCTATTTGTAAAGCAGGTTTGGCAGCTAGCTTGACCTCGCAGGTGTTGGTTGAGAGGTCATTGTTGGGGTGGAAAGAGTATGAGCTAGAGGTGATGCGTGATTTGGCTGATAATGTGGTGATCATTTGCTCAATTGAGAATATCGATCCTATGGGAGTGCATACAGGGGATTCGATCACGGTTGCTCCTGCTCAGACATTGACTGATAAGGAGTATCAACGGTTGAGGGATTATTCGATTAAGATTATTAGAGAGATTGGCGTGGAGTGTGGAGGGTCTAATGTGCAGTTTGCGGTGAACCCTGTGGATGGCGAGGTTATGGTTATTGAGATGAATCCTAGGGTGTCCAGATCTTCTGCTTTGGCTTCCAAGGCTACTGGTTTTCCTATAGCAAAAATGGCTGCTAAGTTGTCTGTTGGATATTCATTGGACCAGATTCCTAATGATATAACCAAGAAGACGCCAGCAAGTTTTGAGCCTTCTATTGATTATGTCGTGACGAAGGCAAGTCCGTTTGTTTAAGCTTTCTTCTTGTTTCCTATACTAACACGTACTTGAATCAGTTTATAAATTCTTGTCATTAGTTGTACTGAGAAGAGAAAATTTTGACTAGCTTGTTAAGATTGATGGCTAAAGTTAGTTTTCAGGAAAGTAATAATCTTGGCTTAAATTCTTGTTTGTTAGAACTATTTGTATGTATTATTGAAATCTTTCCTTTCTTTTTTCAATGGAGATGATGATAAGCTTAGTCATTGATGAAAGATATTGAGATTTTGGTGTAAATTTAAATTTCGATGTAAACTTTACCTTAGGTCTGACTGCTGGAAGAGTATCATGCGGAAAAAAGATGTGTTGATATAAATATTAATTTCAAAGGTTTCATTCACTTTTTGGCAGTGACTTATAGTTCTGGAAATACAATTGCTTGTGGAATTTAACTCATTGCAATGGTGATAGGTGTTCTTTTCTTTGACGTCAACAACTTATGTTGCTACTTTGAGGGTCTAGACATTTTTATATTTTTGTGGGTAAACTTTCTTTTATTTTGTGATATAATTTGTATTTGCTCTTTAGTTTTTCTATTAAATCTATAATATATTGCTTTGAATGTTGTGACAAAACTATTGCGATGTCATTGTCAAGGCTTTTAAATGACTGAATGTTCAGTTTGTACTTTTAATAAATCATCTTCTCAATCATTTCAACCTGTTGGCCAAAACATTCCGACTCTTGTTTCCCTGAAACTGCACTAATATTTGCTTCATTTTCTAATAATTCACAACGTCAAAATTTTCTTATCTCTGTTCAGATCCCCAGGTTTGCATTTGAGAAATTTCCTGGTTCTGAGCCATTATTGACAACCCAGATGAAATCTGTTGGTGAGTCAATGGCAGTTGGTCGCACATTTCAAGAATCCTTTCAGAAAGCAGTTCGGTCACTGGAGTGTGGATACCCAGGATGGGGATGTGCACAAGTTAAAGAACTCGGCTGGGACTGGGACCGATTAAAGTACAGTATTCGAGTTCCAAGCCCTGATCGTATTCATGCCATATATGCTGCAATGAAGAAAGGGATGAAAGTTGATGAGATACATGAACTAAGTTACATTGACAAATGGTTTCTCACTCAGCTTAAAGAACTGGTCGATGTTGAGCAATATCTTATGGCTCGAAGCTTGTCTCATCTTACAAAGGATGACTTCTATGAAATTAAAAAACGTGGTTTCAGTGATAAGCAGATAGCATTTGCTACCAAATCCACAGAGGAGGAAGTGCGATCAAAACGCATTTCTTTTGGAGTTATTCCAGCATACAAGCGAGTAGACACTTGTGCTGCTGAGTTCGAGGCTAATACTCCTTATATGTACTCTTCGTATGACGCTGAGTGTGAATCGGCTCCAACCAAAAGGAAGAAGGTTTTGATTTTAGGTGGAGGACCCAACCGTATAGGTCAAGGGATAGAGTTTGATTACTGTTGTTGCCACACCTCCTTTGCCCTCCAGGTTTGTGATTGAACATTATCTACTTATCCCGGACTCTCTCTTTCCTCCAACTGAAAAGAAGGAAAAAAGAATTAAGAAAGACGCCTACTGTCAGATTTTACTTGCCATTTTACATATGTGATGATGGTAGTTAATAAGTCAACCTACTATATTTCCTTCATTTTCTGATGTCTCTTATGAATTATTTACTGCAGAGTATATTAACGTGATAATAAAGGAAAAAGTGCTTTGTCATAAATAAATATTCTTGTTTCAATTACTGCCAGTAACTTGATCACAATCAAAATTCTTGGTAGTTGCAGTTTTAGTGCTTGTGCTTGTTAAGTGAATTTCTGATGAAGCAACAGCCTTGATTGAGAGGGGACAAAAAACTGAAGCAAATTGTGATTAATTGACTTGAATCTCACTTTATCTGGTCATCAGAATATTATAAGATTCTCATTGGTTCGTTCCCTGTTGTGACATGAACTGCTTTTGTGAAAAGGTCCAAATCATATAGTTATCGTTGAACATGTTTATGCATGATTGGTATGTTGAGGTGCTTGCTCGTAGTTTATGATTTTCTATGTGCTTTCCTTTATACAGAATGCAGGGTATGAGACAATTATGATGAATTCAAATCCTGAGACTGTGTCCACAGATTATGATACAAGTAATCGTCTGTACTTTGAACCGTTGACAGTAGAAGATGTTTTAAATGTTATAGACTTGGAACAACCTGATGGCGTCGTTGTACAATTTGGAGGTCAAACACCACTGAAGCTGGCTTTGCCTATCCAGCAATATCTAGATGAGAATAAGCTTGAAACTGCCAGTGGCAATGGGTTTGTGTGCATTTGGGGTACATGTCCTGACTCTATTGATGCTGCTGAGGACCGAAAGCGGTTCAATGCTATTCTGAAGGAACTAAAGATTGAGCAGCCAAAAGGAGGCATTGCTAAGGGTGAAGCCGATGCTCTTTCCATTGCATCAGATATAGGCTACCCAGTAGTTGTCCGTCCTTCTTATGTATTAGGTGGCCGAGCAATGGAGATTGTATATAGTGATGATAAACTTGTGACTTATCTGGAAAATGCTGTAAAGGTTGATCCAGAAAGGCCTGTATTAATTGACAAATATTTATCTGATGCTATTGAAATTGATGTAGATGCAGTGGCAGATTTGCATGGTAATGTGGTGATTGGGGGAATTATGGAGCATATTGAGCAGGCTGGGGTTCACTCTGGTGACTCTGCTTGTATTCTTCCAACGCAAACTGTCTCATCTTCTTGTTTGGCCTTAATTAGGTCTTGGACTATACAATTGGCAAAAAGTCTTAATGTCTGTGGGCTTATGAATTGCCAATATGCAATTACAGCAGCTGGGGATGTTTTTCTGTTGGAGGCAAATCCTCGTGCTTCTCGTACTGTCCCATTTGTCTCCAAAGCAATAGGTCATCCACTAGCCAAGTACGCTGCCCTAGTGATGGCCGGCAAGTCACTTAATGATCTAGGTTTGACCAAGGAGGTGATCCCAGCACATGTGGCTGTTAAGGAAGCAGTTCTTCCTTTTGAGAAATTCCCAGGCTGTGACGTGTTATTAGGACCTGAAATGAGGAGCACTGGTGAGGTAATGGGAATAGCCTATGTGCCTGCTATTGCATTTGCCAAGGCTCAAATTGCTGCTGGGCAGAAACTACCAGTTTCTGGTACTGTCTTTCTGAGCTTAAATGACTTGACAAAATCTCATCTTGAAAGGCTTGCCATGGCCTTTCTAGGGCTTGGTTTCAGAATTATTGCAACTTCAGGAACGGCTCACTTTCTTGAATTGAAAGGTATCCCTGTTGAGAGCGTGCTAAAGATGCACGAGGGACGTCCCCATGCTGGAGATATGCTTGCCAATGGACAAATTCAGTTGATGATAATCACGAGCTCTGGGGATGTACTTGATCAGATTGATGGCCGACAACTGAGGAGGATGGCTCTTGCCTTCAAAGTTCCGATAATAACAACTGTTGCTGGTGCTTTGGCAACTGCAGATGCCATAAAGACCTTGAAATCCTGTAGTATTGATATGTTAGCCCTTCAGGATTTCTTTGAAGTTGAGGAACAGAAAACAAGAAGTGAAAGCTTGCAGTCAGCCTCTTCTTCTCTTTGATAGAGAAGGTAATATCTTTTGCATCTCTTTGGTTTGATACTGATTAATAATTTCGAGAGTTCTTTATAGTAATCCAATTTACTTAAACATCCTTTTTCACTTCAGAGTGCTGATAAATACTGACCAAGGAGCTTGATATAAATATCCACTACGGTTTTCTACACGAACTATTCTTACCTTAGACAAAAACATTCCATGGGATGTGGTTGACAAAGAGTAATCTATTGTCAACAATTTGAAATCCCCACCGTTTCACATATCACCTCTGTGGTGATGAAATTTTGTAAATGAAACATTGATGTAGTTGTTTCTGTCTATTCACTTGAGCTCTCTTGCTTGAACTTGGTTGAGGTGTCAAATAGAAGTATATGTGATCTTTTCAGATTTCAGCCATTTATATAAGATTTTGTGGATTGCCCTTTTAGTTCAATGTGCTAGATATTGTGGTTTAATCTCTAAATCCTCCATTGCAACTGTACTCTTTAACGGTTAAGCTTAGCAATTGCGGAAACAGTACTAGTATAAGCTCTAACTATGTTTCAACTTCCTTGTGCTTTGGTTTTGAAAAGCATGTGTGTAGAGATGGCAATCTTGCACGAGCCCGGTTCGAAGTCAATGGATAAAATCTTAGTTGACTGGGTTTTGACGGGGCTGATCTGGAAAACAAAGTTATTTTGTTTAATGGTTGCAGAATTGAGCAATTAAAATAATGTCGTTTTGCGTGAAGTCCGAAGGTACGTGGGTTGAAAGAAAATGGGTCCAGGCCCTTTTACCAACCCTACGTGTGTGCTATGTGGGTAATTTCCAGCAATATTAGTTTCCGAACTGCTTTTATACCTACTGTCTCGGGTTAGATGGTTAATGGTTATGGCCCATCAAACTAATTTTCGTCCTTTTGATCGGATGAGTCTTAACCGGTGCGATTTGCTTGCTTGTAAAGGCTTGGCTTAGTTCCAAGTGCTTATTGCGGTCTTTCTTAAATATCTTTATTTACTTGAGATACCTTTCCTGTCATGTCCTGGGAAAAGTAGTCAAGCCAAACCTAACGCAACTAACGAATTCTGACTTTCTAGAGACCCAAATACGACAAGCATTGACGTTAGTTTTGCGAAATCAAACTACCCCATTTTTTAAATTATTCATAATTATTTGGCATGTGAACGCCTATTAAAACTTCATCTAAAGCCTTTGCTCACAATCTTGATTCACTGTAAGAGGTAATTATGTAAACTAAAAAGAGAACATTTCAATCACTACTAACATTATCGTAAAGTGGGGAGCTTTGTGTACTAATCACGTTGGTTTAGTAAAATCACATTTTCTATGCCCTTATGTTAAATATTCCCTCTTTTTATTACAGTTCTAGAAGAGGAAACCTAAGTCTAAGAAACCAAATTTTTCCTCTGGGTACTAAGTGAAGGATTTGAATTCTTTTTTATGCCTAACTTCTGGAAACACACACTTAATTATTACACGACTGACTCATTAGTACCTTAGAAAACATAACTAAAAACCAGCGTTTTCTTTTCCAACCATTATGAACATATCATCACAGACGTTCCTTAATTTGTGGAAGGAATGTGCTTAGCACTTGAAGCACGTGTCAATAATTTGACCGGATGATTAAGTTTCATTTTATCTCCATTCTGGCATCGGCCAATTAGGGACTGAGCAATTATTCCACAAGTTATGCTTTCTGTTAACACATAGGTTGAATCTATCCAATAGTGAATAGTACCGTGTCCACCTTGCAGCCTCTTGAGTCATAGAAGCTGAGGAAAAAAGAGCAAGAATTTTGAGCGCACTAAGGTTAAGGTTAGCAGCTGTAATCAGTGCTTTTCTGCTACATATTGCTAGCGGTCTGAAAGTGGGATAATACTGCTTGCCTTTAAGACCTTGTTGCCCCTAAAAAACGTGTGGGCCTGGCCAAGAATATACACGAAGACACAGAAACTGGCTTCAGGCTGATCATATTCATGGCAGCAGTAGTGAATCCGTCGCATAACGTTTGACAACTTGCATTCACTTGTGCAACGTGACTTGTCATTCCCTTAAAAAATATTCTGAAACTTTTCGCTTCTGCTTCCAACCACCGTTCCGGAATCTCATAGAATTATTAATCTTCTTCTAGAGCTGCTGCAGTGCTTCATTCACATTAATTTGGTGTACAGCTTATTAGGTTTGTGCAATTAAGACCATGAACAGTGTTCTGAAAGTCGTTGGTCAAGTCTAAAGAATGTTTTTGGTCATGTTATCTTAATTTGTCACACACACACTTGGGTCCGAGTGTCTTACTGAGAAGGGATGTCTTACGATAGCCATGCCCCTATTGGCAAGGTTAGCCCTAGCCGTACCATCTGTTTGATAAGATGAGGAGCCTTTTTGTGCATTTAATGTGTACTTTATATCAGTTTCAAAATAAGGGTGAGCCTGAGTGAATATATATGTATACCATGATCATCGGTTTAATATGCCGTATAAGTAAGTGCACTTACAAGTGAGAGATGATGTTTCTGCCACGACCATTCAAACCGGATTATCACATTTCTTCTCTGACATGACAAGAGCCTGACTGATAAAACCAAGTGGGTCATGAAATCGATAAATATAACTTGACTGCACCACCGCCTATCAGTACTACTACTAACTAGCTGATCTCCGCTCGTATTACATGGACTGCACTTGATTGATACAAGTAACAAGTCGTAGCAAGTTTTGAAACCGTTACGCTACTACTTTTCATAAATATGCATGTAAACTAGAAAAAACTTTAATAGCCCATACGGCCAAAACATTTATAATGCAAAAAGGTTTTGTATCATAGTTCTCAGCACCTGTTGCGCGGGAATCGAAGCAACATGTGTTTACACTTGAAACTAGTTGGTGCTGTGGAGGATCAAATATGAACTGTTTGAGGGATATGTGGATTATGTAAAAGTAGTAAACTATAAACAAAAGATAGTCCTTTTAGCTTGTTAAGGTCCACACGCAAAAGACTATTAAAAGAGAGGAAATTAAATATAGTGGAATGTCATAGACATAGAGAGAGTCCGATCCAACTACTTCTACGGTTCTAACCCAAAGCTAACGTTTAGATTTTTCCTATAAAGTGGAAATTTTGGTTGGTTTTGGTTGGAGTTTTCAGTGACAATGTTGTTAATATGGAAGGTTTTCTCTGTAGCCGTCGAATTCTTCGAAACAGACATATATGTAAGACTTTTAAGATGCAAAGGTGTCGCAATCCTAATGGAAGTTTAAGACTTCTTAATACAGGTTTCTTCCTTCATGCGCTGAACGAGCCTTCTCCTCTCTACCAACCTTGCCCCAGCTTGTCTCCATTGTTTACTCTTTTGTAACAAATTAAAAGTCGTGGAACGTTATATGCTATCAATTCCTTACTTGCTGTTCCCTTTTCCAAATTGATTAGTAAATGGTTGTTATAGATAACATTATTGATGGGATATAAGAAAAATACCCTGAAAAGACAATTGGGTCTTTGTTCTCCCGTCCCGAAAGGCCAAGGTCATGAAGTGGTGGTTAACGCGGGAGTGGGAAAGATGAGTGTTGTCTGCTAAAATGGTCGCAGCAAAGCCAATAACTAATTATGGCCACTTGGCATTTCTGGAATGGCGGAGGAAGCAGAAGTAGTTCAGTCGTGGACTGCTTGGGATTTCTGGGAGCTACTTGCTGGCCCCTCAAGGCCTAGCATCGATCAATCTTTAGCCTATTGAGGCTCCGAATTAAAAATTTTCAGGATTTTACAGTGGATAAGTGTTGTAAAGTCCTCGTGCAATAGAGAACTATGGAAGTAACGTTTTACATCACGGTTTCTACTAAAGATCACATCAAAAGTACCTGCCAATGATAATTGCATTATTAGATAGGAAGGTCATTGTTACTAATTTTCTTTTATCAATTATTAAAAAGTTATATTTGATACAAAAACAATAAGTCAACTGGTGCTGGTTAATAATTACATTCTTAATTATCTTATTTTTAACAATTTATAGACAAATTCTTTTATTTTTAGACAATGGCTGTTGGAAGTTCATAATCTCACATCCAAAAAGACATAAAAATAAAATGTGTTATATATAAAAATATGACAATATTTTTTTTAAAGTTTTGAGTTAAAATATAATCTTTTATATATATATACGTCGCTTGAATTTGGCCCCGGTCTCTTCGAAACCTTAGATGATTGATCTTAGCTGCGACTTTTGGTTTGTCTTTTGTTGAAAACGAGTTAGACGGAGAGATTTGAAAATAAAAATTGGGCAATCAACTCAGGATTTTTTTGAGCAACACGGAAATATGAAGCGATGAATAATCGTTTTGGCTTGGAAAAGACAATAAAGATTGGAGGGTGTCCAGAAAACACTTGTAAAGTCAATCTTATTTGCGGTAGAAGTCAAATAATGGCAGATATGAGCTCCATAGATTATTTAGCATAACTATTAAATATATTTTTTATACAATAAAGAGGGAGTGAAATAATAGCTCTTCCACGTATTTTTTCACTTTTGTTTTTAAATTCACTAAAAATATATTTTTTTGATTTTTGATTTCTTTTAATTTTTATAAATTATAAAATCATAAAAGTGGTTTTTGTTTTATATTTTTCATATTCTAATTTACTATCAACTAAATATATATTTTTAAAAATATTTAATAATTATTATAAATAAAAGTTATGAATAATATAATTTAGTTTTATAATTAATTTAAATATTTATTTTGAAAAATAAAATAAAAAAATAATTTAGATTTAAAAATTTTCTTCAAAATACATAATTTTCAAATAAAATCCATTTTAACAATTAAAAATAATTATTTTCATAAAACTGTTAATTTATTATAAACATTAAATATTCAAACGAGTTTTTACTTTTAGTTTAAAAATTAAAATTAAAAATTGCAATAAAAAACAGAGGTTATCACTTGTAATAGCATCTAGTTCTGGTTGATTTAAAACTTGTAGTTAAATAAAAATGTGTCTGTCTTTTTATATTTTTATATTAATTAATTTAATTTTATAATTTAACCTTAAATCATTAAAAATAATTATGTTATTGACTTATTAAATAATTTATTCCAATTATATATTTTTAATTTGTTATATAACACAATAATGTAGTTAAATCACACTCAAAAATAGGATTTAATTATTTGTCCACAATAAATTTTATTTTACTGCACAGCATATTACTTATTTCTTAAAGGAATAAAAAGGGAAAAATAACAATCCCATTCCCATCTCTTAAGAAAAAGTCAATGGCTTTGGAAAAAAGAAAAGAAGATATTGATATAAAATTATAAATAGAGCTTTCACATGGCAAATCCAAAAAAAAAAGTACCGAAACCTAACAAGCAAGAGGGGGCAAAAAAAAAAAGTTTCGCCCGCATGATGTCATTCACTACCGCCTGACGCTCCATTTTCCACTATATAATCTAACTTTGCCTCCTCAAACAACCCCACACCGCTCAAAACACAATCTCTGATCCCAACTAATGTGTGTATCTAATCTTGTCCTCAAAACAGAACAACGTTTCAACAGTGATGGAGCATAGTGACACTACTGCTCCTACTACTACCACCACCACTACCAACTCATCTTCTCCTCTCTCTCGTTCCCCTTCTTCTTCTCCTTCTCCTCCTCCTCCTCCTCCTCCGGTGGTTGTTAGTCCCTGCGCCGCCTGCAAGATTCTTAGGAGGAGATGTGCTGAGACATGTGTGTTGGCTCCTTATTTTCCTCCCACTGAACCAGCCAAGTTCACCATTGCTCACCGCGTCTTTGGTGCCAGTAACATCATTAAGTTATTGCAGGTACCTAGTTTCGTGACAAAGTTTTAGATTAGACTAGTTTTTAAGGATGTTCCATTCCATGGCTCTCCTAGAAGGCGGACAATTGCTCGGCGGCTGCAGTACTTTAATTGTCCATGAATTTACAGAAGGGACCAGGAAAACTCTAGTTAGTTTACTAGAGGTTCTTGGCTTAGTTGATGGGGTTTAGAATCTGACGCTAACAAAAGTTACAAGTAAGATTAAGAGGGCCATTTTAGTTCAGATTGTAGGAATATTCCCAAACCACATGCATCAGTTTCTTCGTAAGAGTTACAGAGGAACTTTACAATTTGTGAAAAAGAGATTTGGGGTTACTAGGTAGCTCAAGATTTTAATGCGAATGGAGGGATGATTTATATCTTCTTTTCTTTTTGGACACGGAAAAGTAAATTCAGCAAGCCGAAAAGTGAGGGCATGCCAAGTCTCTCACTATCAATCACTATGAAATGAGGACAGATCTTCTTTATTTTGACAATTCGCCGTTGAACGTGAAAAAGCCACCAAATTGTAGAAAAAATCAGTATAGGATGTGATGGCTGATCTTGATTTTGATAATAAACTTGACTTAAGGGATCATTTTGGGGCGAAGTTAATTTGAAGACTTGCTATAATAGCTAGTAGCACTAAGGTTATCGCTTAATAGTTGAATTGCTTCCAAGTCCCTTGCCTTAACGCATATGCATTGAATTGAATTTCAGGAACTTCCAGAGTCTCAAAGGGCTGATGCTGTGAGCAGCATGGTTTACGAGGCCAGTGCCAGGATCAGAGACCCCGTGTACGGATGTGCAGGGGCTATATGCCAACTACAGAAACAAGTTAACGAGCTCCAAGCTCAGCTCGCCAAAGCACAAGCTGAGGCTGTGAATATGCAATGCCAACAAGCCAACCTTGTGGCTTTACTTTACATGGAAATGGCACAACCTCCTCCTCCTCATCAACAACAACAATCATCTCAACAACTTGTCGACAATTTCATTAGCTACCCACAATCATACCAGACCAATGCCTGCTTCCCTGACGAGAACAGCCTTGGGTCAATGTGGGAGCCTCTTTGGACGTAATCAATGATAACCCACCGAAGCCATCTAAATTAAAGTTGTAGCATGCAATTAGTATCCTAAGACACTCTCCTAACTCCAAATATGAGGAGAGCTCCCTAGGAGATTAGTTTTCTAATAAATTTTAACTTTAGTAACTCTAGGAGTACAGGTATTACCTAATGGTATGTGATATATTTGGGAGGGAAATTGTAAGGTGAGATCTAATTTCTTTGTCAAAGCTAGACGAAGTGGATTGGCCTTTTTCCTCCGAGTAATCTTTACATTAATATTAAGAAAGGACCAAAGTCCCTTTCTATTATCAGCCTAATCCTGCTCTGTGCTTTGTGTACTAAATATTCATTCCTAAACAACTTTATGGTTACCTACTATCGTTGCTTCTAATCAATGTTCCAATTTTCTTTTTCCTTTTATTCAACTTTGTTAATGCAATCAATTGACCACCGCATTACTAAATATATACAAGTCAATTAAAAGATACCCTTTTCTACTCTTCTTTGGATTTTAGATTATTTGGTAACCAATGGAAAGATGATTAGATTCTAAAGCGGCCCAGTAAAGCACTAATCCATACGATGCTTTTACATAGAGTTGAAAAGTTCTTATACTACGTTTAGTTGAATTAAGTCTTCCAACAATATCATTTATATTCAACAATGGTATTAAATTACATAGCAACCCCGTTGCATCAATGGATTTTTTAGCTTTCTATTGATAAGAATAAAGGCAAAAGAGAGAATATAATTAAATCTCTCTTTTAATAATTTTAAAATATATTTTCATCCTAAATTAATGAAAAATATTTTGTGACATTAAAAATTCAAAATGATAAATTTTATATTAAAGAATCTGTTAAGTCATTTTATTGAAAGTTATAAAGTGAAGTAACAATCCAACTGACAAAAAAAGTTATTTATTGTCCGGTCCAACTGGCAGAAAAAAGTTATCTATTATTATGTGATTTGATATATTGTAAATTGCAACGTTGATAAGTTAGGTTAGATAAAGGTACGGAAAGAGGGATTCGAATTTTCGATAAACAAAAGTTTACATAATAGATCCAATGCTACGCCTTGAACCACTTGGCTTTGATTATTGTAAACATGACATAGTTTATATAATTAATCATGTAATTATTGTAAATTGACAACAACTATTTTTATTACTCTTTACTTTTTTAAGATTTTTAATGGCAACACTCATTCTTTATTCTTAAGAAAATTATAATAATACGAAAAGTTTTTTAGGTAATGGTTAAGAAAGGCATGTATCTTTGGGTTTCTATCTTTTACTATATATAGGAAAAGAAAGGTTTGCGTCTTTTATTATAAGAAAAAACTGTCTAGATGGTCTTGTTCATCTCTCTTGTTTCTTAGCGCGTTGCTTACCCTTTCGTTTACGACATGTTAAATTGCATTGTTCACATCTCTATGTTTTGTTTTCAGTGCTTTTTTCTACCCAATTTGTTTTACGTGCGTACAGGACAAACTGCGGTTGCAAATTCTTCTACATGCATGTGTATTGTTTTACCCTGATTATACAAGGATTGCATGTGCAGCTTTTGTAATGCAAAATCTCGGTGGATGAGTTCAAATCTAACACAACTATCTTGTTCAATCTTTTCACAGAAATAGCCGAATCTGCACGTTCTGCTACCCTACAAAATGTCATGGTAACTGGATTAGATATCATCTTTTGATCAATCAAATCAAATATCCTCTTTTTAGCACATAAGAAACTAAATCGTACCATTTTATTAAAATTCCAGATTTTATGAAAAATGAAGTAACAATGGAAACTCACAAATTTATATTGTAATTTTACAATTATTTTGAGTTAGTAACGCAAAATTTGAAAAAGTTTAATAATATACAACTTTATTCTTATTAGTACAGATGTTATTTCCAAACAAGAATAGTGTCCATCTAAATTAGTTCGCATGAGAGTGAAGGGTAAAAAAGAATATAAACATCTTAGATAATATTTAATTAGGAACGTTTGTGTATATTTAAAATGTATCAAACATGGAAAAGAAGAATTTAATTCATGATTTGAAAAAACTAATTTGATCACATAAGATGAATCTCAAATTTAGTTGGGGTGAAAGTTCAATTTTAATCCTTGAATACGATGTCGTCTCATATTTTAAAATAAAGCATAAAGGCCGTTTCATTTTATTTCAGTATATTGCAAATATTGAAGTTAAGGCAAGGGAGCCTTTGACACGGCACGTGCTTTTGTGGTTGTATAATTATTAATTAGCTTTATGATGATATTCCCAATTATTTCGGGAATATTTGTCCCCCCCTAAACACGGTTTGAATCATAATTTAGATCACTTGCACACCACGTGAACATGATCGTTAAGAAGTGAACAAGCATTCTGTCACCTGTCGGCAACCAACTGATGTGTCGTACTCGTCTCTTTCTTATTATTATTTTTACTCAAAAATCTCCAAAGCCCTGAGCAGATAGAAGTGTTATTTTTTACCCATCGTCACGTGCCTTTACGATCTGAGCACCACAAATATAACTTTTTTTTAATTTGTGAAACTTATAGTTAATGTATTTCTCGTTGGATAATAAATTATAATTTATATATTTCAAATAAATTATTTAATAAATTAATAATTTAAAAATAAATAACGGAGAATTGAAAGACACATTATAGTACAGGCGATGTAGACTACCCCATGCTCTTTGTATACTATAATTTAGCAAATTAGATGAGTATTTTATTATATCTTTACACCTTGTTTACTATTTAGATGATAATACGAGGATATTCTTGGAAATTCACAAATGAGTCATCCACGTTACAAATAGACATATGGATAAAGTGAGTTATATATAAGGATATGACTCATAACTCATTTCCTTAAAGTTTTGAGATGAGATATAATTTCATGATTGTATATGAGTTCACTTGAATTCGTCTAATTTTACCGTTTTAACCCAAATATGTTTGGATTTATAACAGTAGGTTCTACTTAACTAAATTTATGTAATTTAGATGAGCAAATTGATGATCACATTAATTTAAAGAAAGGGTTAGAAATAACATATAAGATATATTTTTACAAGAGTTGTCACTTAAAAGATCTAGGAATTATATGAGATGTGATGAATAAAGTTGTTATCCACCTAATTTAAGTTTAATTGGTTTGTTAAGCAAAATCAAGATTAACTAAATTCGAATGGAATCTTGGCCCACTAGAACGATTAATCTTAAATAGTAGTGAGAACTATTATTTCAAATAAAATAGTGGGAGTAACAAATATACGATTAAAGTCCATATCTTATTTAGTAGTCATGATATATAACTAATACTCGCTTTTCTTACATTTATATTTTGTTCATGGTAAAATTTACCTTGCTTAGTATAGTTGATACTAAGAGCGTGTGAACCAAATATCTTATAAGATATATGTTATGTTTGAGAATAGTAAAGGAAATTTATATTGTCATTATGTATTTTTTTGCTATAATCTTTTTTGAGGATTTGATGACCAAGTTATAAAGATATGTTAATATCATATAGATGACAAAATGTAATGACATTTTGAGTTGATTAATATCTTATAAACTTTGATGACAATATGTAAGATATATGTCAATACCATGATAGCAAGATATAATAGGTTGCATATAGTAGAGTTGAAAGGTATAGTACTTTGATGGAATTGTTTCATTCAATTTACTCTACAAAATGTATAAACATAGACATCAATTAAAAACTTCGCTATAGTATGATAATAGATGTCATAAGAAGAACAAAATTGCACGAATTTTCTTTCCCATATGTGATATAATAGAAATCACATGTATTTCTAGTTGATGCTTATAAGTATTTGATATTGAATTTAAATTTAATATTATTATAATGTTCAATGCATGATAAGAAATAGATTATTCAATAAAAGTAATTGATTCAATCTTATACATATAGTTTGTAACTATTGAATCAATGGCAACTTACGCTTAACATAAGTGGCAAGAATATAAAGTTAGATAACCGAGACTATCTTGTTATACCATATTGGTTAAATCATCATAACGAGATTCACAAAAATATATTTATCCTTTTGATTATGACTCATATAAAACTTATGAAACTTGTTAAGTTGAAAAATAACCAATTCAATCTTTAGTGAAAAGATGATGATGGTATTAAATTGTTAAGTTTATACATGTGATGTATTAGATGGAATAACTATTTATAAAAGGATTATACTTGTATTTCATTAAAGTACTAGTGAATTTATATAATATAGTCATATGTATTAAATGAGATAATGATTTAACATTTTGAAAAGTTCAAAGTACTTAAATCCAAGTAAAAATTAAGAATTGAGAACGTAAAAGCACTTTCATGAGATCGATGTGGTGAGTTTAAAATTTCTCAATTATTTATAAGGAATGAGATTCTTTGGTGAATACTTCCACAATAAAATTCCACAAGTGTATAAATTTATGTAAGGAGGAAAATATAATATGAGATATTGAATGATGCAATATTTATTTCTTCTATAGTTATGCATAGTACTACAACTTACCTTTGAAACTTCTAGTTAAATTAATAAACAAGAATTCACATTAGATATGAAATGGTAAGACTTTTGAAGAGTCAAAGTTAATGATTTTGGGAAGTGATGCTTAGCTAAAGCATTTATTATCTACTAATTTTATAACTAACTTGGATAATAAAAGGTTATGAGATACCAAAATCTTACAATCCTATCGAACAAATTGTTTGTTCAATGTATATTTATAAGAGAATAGTTCCCATGATAAGTTGGTAGTAAGAAGAAATTTAAAAGTTTAAATCTCATGACAATACATTTAATTGGAACTAGTGGCTTTATTGATACATTGGATGTATAGTTGAAAGGCCACAAGATGTTGATAGATTCACTTTCATGATAAACTAAAAGAGTTTGTTTTAGAAATGACTATGAATTTATTATATCTACGAGAAGGTTAGTGGGAATGTCATTGTCCTTTGCAGTAGGAGTATGTAGAGACTTATTTCTCACAAACAATAATAATTCATATTTTGAATTGTTGAAAATACAATTGTCCAAGAACAACTCTTATTGGATATGAAAATGTAACTACTTAATTATGGGAATTCAATCTATAGAGATAGATTGGAAGTTGTTTACCTGCTTTAGTCCAAGTACTTAAATAATGTACTAAAGATGTTTAGTATTTGAGATATCCATCATTTTATGCATTAGTTGATATTTAAGTTCAAGTCAATAACGATATTAAATTTAGAGGTAAATCCTTATTAAGGTATATTTTACCTAGAATAATATTATTTTGAGATTGAATAGGTTCCAATATAGCAAATGTTGCTAATTAATCTATAACGTATGTTTCATTTAGTGGAAATGATTAACTGAATTAAGAAGTTGTTTAACGAACTTGATATATTTCCTTGCATTGTTTAAATATTATGTATTGTAGAACATTAAAGTTATTAGGCATGCGAAAGAAGTTAAGATCTCATCAAAGATCCAAGTATGTATTTAGGTAGTTTCTCTTAATTATGAATTAAGATGAAAATTGTAAGATTTAAGCAAGTGCTTACTATAAAGAGTCTTGTAGAATTATCTAACTAGATCATTGTCCCACCAGTAGCATGATCATCATATGGTGATATGATATAAGATACTTAAACAATTGACTTAGCATAAGTGGGAGATTATTAGTTTATACCCCACAGTCAATTAGTTGGTTGTAGTTTGATGACAAAATAGTCTAAAGACATTTTTTATCATGTACATATTTAGATTTATATGATAAGTTTTATGAAATAATTATACAATGCAAATAAAATTAAGATGAAATTATAATTATGAGATTAATATTGTGTTTATGTATTATCTCTAAATTGTTCATAGTTATTGTTTTATTAAGATTGGAAATTAATAAAGCATAAAGACTAGCACACATTAAGTTTTTCCTTATAAAGAAATTAGTCGATTTCATAGAATAAAGTATATAGATACTTAAACAAACGTGTAGCTGATTTTTTAGAGAACAAATTTACTGAACTGTCTCTATACGAGAAATTCATTTAGAACATTACTTATATGTCTATGAAAATACTTATTGTGATGATTGTACAAATGATTCTTTGACTTGAGATCTCCAAAATTATCTTATATAGGGATTGCTATGTTTTAATACTACCAATGACCTTTTCTATTAAAGGATAGTTAACTCAGTAGTCATTGGATGTAGCATGAACTATATAGAAGTAGTTGAGTGATCAATATATGGTTCATCACCTTAAAATTATTAGAGAGAATGTTTTGTTGTTCTCAATTAGAATTAATTCAAAAAATCCTTGGCCAAGGTGGGATGACACTTTGTAAAATAGTCTACATATGTCATTCATCGGTTGAATCAATTACTAATGGTGGAGAACTAACATGATTTAACTCAAAATAGAGTAGACATCAATTTCATGTTGTATTTATAATCAAAACATTGTATGATGAAATGATTAAATTATACAAAAAAATTATCCACACAAAAGTTGGCCAAAAGTACTTTGACATTCCTAAATATTTGAGTGGTCATGAGGTGTTGCTAAACACTAATCTTGATCTATGTATATAAATTATTTAATTAGAAAATTAAATATAAATTAAAGGAGTTTAATTTATGTAATTATAAATATAATTTAAAGTTATAATTTGTATTCATTGTTAGTATATTTGGGAACTTAATGAATCACATATAAAGAATGAGTTGAAGAAAGACAAGATAATTTAATCAATTTGAACTTAATTGCAAAGTTTGATAAACTTTATGATTAAATATAAGTTATTTAATAAATAAAGAACGATACGAGATATTTGATCTTATTTGGGCATAGCTAGTATTTAATATAGAATTATTTGTAATTTTAAATGAAGTTTAATTGATAATGTGCAAAACTTATTATAAATAGGCTTAATCTCTAAGAGAGCTAACACTCCTTACTTCCTATCAGACCCCGTTTCCGGAGCCCGACGATCGCATTTGGATACGAACATTTTACACGACCACTTGTGTTCAAACGAAACCCTTTTTGGGCTCATCTCCATTCAAGCCTGAATATAACCAATTTACCTATGAACATGCTTCAGGTCAATTCAATTTGGCGGGTCCACATTTGCGTATGAACATGCTTCAGGTCAATTCAATTTGGCGGGTCCACAATTTGTCTATGAACATGCTTCAGGTCAATTCAATTAGCATAACCTCTTAAATTCTTCTTCTATATTTAGCCTATCGTTTGTGCTTTATCATCTGGGTTTAACCTCCCCTTATCGCCTGTATTTCATTTACGTCTGCCTTCCATTTGAGTCTGTCTCCTATTTGCGTCTGCCTTCCATTTGCATCTGCCTTTTTGACGTGTCATCACAGACGATTCCTTGCGTCTGTGTTATGACGTGTCGTCTGTGTTCCTTACGTCTATGTGTGACATCAGCACAGACGATTCTTTTCGTCTGTGTTCTTCTTTTGCGTCTGTGTGCGATGTCAGCACAGACGATTCCTTTCGTCTATGTTCTTCCTTTGCGTCTGTGTATGACGTTATCACAGACGATACTCTTCCTCTATATTTTTCCTTTACGTCTGGACACAATCTCTCCAGTTCTAACCTGTTATTCTATTACAACATCCTTGGCAATTTCAACAGAGAAGGCATGCACATATACATTCTATTGTCTCAATCTTTAAAACAACATAATCGTAAATATCAATGTCACTTCCTCATTTCTAAGCTCAGTGAGAGTTTGTTACATGATAACATACATATACAAAAATACAAAAGGATGTTCATGTTTGACATACCTATAAAGCTAGCTAAAATGTTCACTAACTTAGCACAAAAGACTTCAGCTATCTTGATATTCCGAATGCCTTGCAA
>JANQBM010000221.1:8622429-8638319 GCA_025594535.1 Erythroxylum domingense | reverse complement strand
TGAACACAGAACACCGTATGTGTTTGAACTTTCATCAAACACTTACGGTGCATAAGGCATATATGCTAAATGTTAATCATTCAACCATTCAAATCACAACCACACCACACGTCCTCCTCAGTAAAACATTCAAATCGCAATTCGCAACCAACACCACCACATTCATCTCCAAAATTCAATCATTCATACAAGTTTAAAAAACGTACCTTATTAAGTGTTGGCTGGTTACTGGTGGCGGGAGTGATGGCGGCGACGAGGTGGGACAAGCCGAGAGTGACAGCGGCGATGAGACGAGAGTGACGGTGGTGACTGGTGATACGACAGTCGGCAGATGGAGATGGTGTGAGGGGTGCGGTGCTGGAGACGGGGGAGAGCTGGAGAGGACGTCGCCGTTTCTATTTTAATTTGCAAGTTTGTAACCATAAAACGCCGTCGTTTTTCTCCTGAAGCAAAACGACGTCGTTTCACAACTTGGCAGACATATAAGACATAAAATGACGTCGTTTCATGTGGGCGAGCCACGGGCCACACCGCTGGCCGGTCGGCTCGTCCACACAGTCTGCGAGCCACGGGCCGATTCGACCCGCTACCTTTCGACCCGTGGCCCAGCCCGCCATCCTATGGGCCAATTTTTTTGGCCTATGGGCTGGTTTGACCGGGCCAACTGCATTGACTTTAGACCGGGCCGGGCCATTATTGACATTCCTAGTTTGCGTACATAGAAAAGTGCTAAACGAGTTTAGCATGAAACAGTCTAATAGATAGTTTCTTCTTATGACTCGTGGGATAAAACTCTCGAAATCTATATGTCCCAAGACGCAAGATGAGAGGATTCACATGAGTTTGATCCCATATGCTTCAGCAATAGGATCAATCATATATGTTATGTCATATACTAGACCCGATATATCATATACTCTAAGTGTTACGAGCAGATATCAATAAGATCTTGGTGAGTTTCACTGGGTGGCTATCAAGAGTATCCTAAAATACTTGAGAAAGGCTAAGGTTGTATTCTTGGTATATGGAGATGGAGATCTCATAGTGAGCGGGCATACAGATTCCAATTTTAATATGACCAGGATGACTCCAAATTCCAGTCAGGTTATGTTTTAACACTGAAAGGTGGAGCAGTCAATTGAAAAAGTTCTAAACAAGAGACGATTGCAACTTCAATGACCAAATCAGAGTACATCGTAGTTGCGGAAGCGGCAAAAGAAGCTGTTTAGATCAAGAAGTTCATTATGGAACTTGGAGTGGTTCTGAGCATTATAGACCTGATACTGTTGTATTATGACAATAATGGAGTTATTACTCAAGCTAAAGAACCAAGGTCTAATCAGACGTCCAAGCACATACTTAGGAGATATCACCTGATCAGGGAGATCATTGATAAAGGTGGTGTGAAGATAGAGAGAGTGCCCACAGATCAGAACATCGTTGATCCTTTGACTAAGCCATTTCTTCGAATGAGATTGTTAGAGTAGTGCTCTAAGGCAATCATTTTTAACCCTTTTATACAAGCTTTATTTTGATTAATAAAGTTTCATTAATTTGATATTCCTATTTATGAATTGATGTCATCTTAAATCGAGTTAATGAAGTCCATGATACAAAATATAGCATGAAGGAAATGAGATCATGATAATGAGATTCCTATCATGTGTAATTATGTTAGTATTTAAATTATCCCTAGTTATAGGATTAATGAGACATGAGATTGTTAATCTGAATAGACTAGCACATGTTATACTCCTTAATTTGGTCAAGCAGTGGATGTCATAAATTGTAAGCATGAGAAGTTTAGAGTTAACATGTGGATACTTACTAAGAGTAGTAAGTACATCAGATGACCCGCTATGAGATTATCATATGGATGATCTATCAAATGTCAATGATTAATCTCATCATAGCAATGATGCAAATATATTTAGACTTGAGGTACTTAAGGATATCTTGGATACTGATCCTGTGCTTTGACGCCATTCTTTGTTGCCTCAAGATGAGGTCACTCATAGGGTAGTGATTGGGTACAACTATTGGTATTCGAAGGTAATTGTGTAGCCAATAAATGATTCACCACTTCTGATAGAAGGAGATGACACCCACGATGTCTTGTCGGGGCCATTACTCAGGAATCTCTAGCCAGAGTAGATGTGTCATAAAGAAAGTCTTCAATGATATAAAGAGTAACGAGATCCCCTGGACAAGAACTAATATCACCTAGACTAAATATGAAGTATTCAATTTAGTAGGAGTTGACACGTGACCCTCACTTTGAACCAAATGAGGTATAGAATGGTGAAAGGATGAATTGCATCATAATTGCCTATGGAAAGGTTTGAAAATTGGATAATTAACTATCAAAGAGTTCGTATGTTAATGCACTTACTTTCCTGTAAATTGGCATAATGAAATCATTCATGAATTGATCGGATTAAAATATAATTCAAGCAGCCAAAAATTGGGAACCTAAAGGGTCACATGCTTAGGAAATTGAGGGAATGTTTTAGGATAATATCGTGATATGATCGTGGTAAGAAATGTTGAAAAGGAATGGACAAAACAAATGTTGCATGGATGTCTAATGTGGGCTCATGATTGCGACCAGCTAAGTCACGGTCATGACCCATTAATTTCAGCAACATATATAAGTGATTTCTCATCAATTAAATATAGAGATCAATAGCTAGAGAGTCCACAAATGTTCTGGACATTTAGAGGGAGTTAGAGGGATAATTTCTTTGCATGTCAAGCAAGGGTTGCTTGATGTTTATAGCATATGATATAATTCTCTTTTATCTCTCCTATTGAGCATCCTACTTGTGTTTCCATCTTGCTTAGTGCTCAAACCTTCCATATACACTACATTTCTTCAGCTTTGCGTGTTCTTCATTGGTTGTTGAAGCTGTTTGGTGTTTGCTACAACCCAAACAAGGAGAAGATTCAAGAAAGGAGGAGCATTTGTAAGGTACATATGATGTAATTTCATGTTCTTACATTCTGTTTATACATGCACATGGATTCTGAGTTCATAGGGATATCCTGGGAGTTGGAATTTTGATTTTGACACTTCCGCTACCTTGCCATGCATGTGATGTATGATCCCGGGCCTATCTAATAATAATTTTTCTTAATTGTGAATATAATTGCACAAGTTTGAGGATATAAAGTGATGGTCAGAAATAAAAAGGAAAGAAACATTTCCTTCTAGATTATCTACTGATGATGGACTGAATGACACCAGCTTCAACAGTCTTCCTACCTTCTCTGATAGCAAACCTTATGCCTTTTTCACAAGCCACAGGCATAATAAGCTCCCCAACCATCTTAACACGATCACTAGGCATAACCATCTTTGACTCCTCATCCTTGTCTTTCATAATCAAAGCTACTCTCCCAGTAACATCAGCAGTCCTCATGTAAAAATAAGGCCTGTAACTAGTAAAGTGGCGATTCTCAATCTCGTACTCGACGGTGGCGGTGTTAATGGTTATATCAAGAGCACCCTTTCTAGGGGTAGCATCGATTTAGTCGAACATTTTTATAGGAAGGTATACGTATAAATCTCAAGTAATTTTTAAAATAGTAAAACATACAATAAACCAATTTCCTATGCCTCCATAAGGTATTATATTATGATAGTCCCTAATGTCACCCAACAGAAGGGGATGAATTAGATGTTTATAAAATTTTAACAATTTTTCTAACCAAAATGCTCAATTAACAACAATCAATATAAATAAAACTGTTTTTCAATATATAATTATATATATATATATATATATATATAAGGCAATTATTTAACATAAATCAATTTTCCAATTAAACAATAATTTAGAGACGATATAGAAGTGAGAATGTAAACCGATTTATAGTCATTTGATAAATAAATATTGCCTATGTCCACTCTTAGGATTCTTCTTAGAATTCTATTATAATTCTTCCTTTATGATGAAGAATAATTTTTTATACAATCTTTCTCGATAAAGGGGAACCCTTCATACAATCTTCTTTTAAGGTGAAGAAGAACCTCAATACCATTTGAATCATCCCAAAGTATAATATTCAACACTCCAACAAAGTGTTAAACTAAAAAAACTCAGTTATTCACTTGATAAACTCAAAATAACTCAACCACATAAACATGATAATATGATGCTTAAATGATTGAAAAACTCTTTAAAATGTGTATATACAATACTCAAAACCTTCTTGATGCTAAAACCAACGAGAAAACACTTATTTATAGTGTTTTAGGACCTAAAATAGCCATTTAATGCATTTACAACATCAAATTCATTGGCCATGAGATATTGGTCAACTAGTATACATATTGATTAGCTAATATGGCACATTGACCGATCAATACATCAATCAGTGTTGCTAGAAACTCGCAATACATCATTTTTAACAACTTTAACATTTATTGGTTGATCACTAACCCTTATAGTTTGACCAATCACCCCAAAAATATGATTTTGACACTTTCAAATGCTTAAAACCAAAATTTTTAATCCAAATATGATTAAAACATTTTCCACGCCCAAGATTATTTGGATTAAAACATTTTCCACGCCCAAATATGATTAAAACATTTTCCACGCCCAAGATTATTTCAAAAACTTTTCTTTATCAATTTCATACACTATCTTCTTGAGTTTATGACATCATTTTATTCTAATATTGCTTTTCATTAAAATAAAAAACACATTAGTAGTAGTTATGTTTGTTATCATCAAAACATCAATTGTGACCTCCCTTGGTTGAACAATCTCTCCTTTTTTAATAATGAAAAAAATACTTGTAGTAATATAGAAAAATAATAATAATAATAAGCACACAAATAAATATCAAGATAATGATTGGCTCCCTGTAATTCATGCATAAAACATAATTCATTGTGAAGAGCACAATTCAATATTAATAATAAAATAGATATTCAAATTTTAAAAAAATCATTTATTCAAGCAAATCATATAAAGTGTAAGAAATACAAAAACATCAACAATTTAAATTTCATCACTCTCCCTAAATCTAATATCATCAATCTATCTCCCTTTTTTTGGAATCATAAAACAAATCTATTAACCAACAATGCATAATATAAAGTGTCATATGTCAAGCCAAGTTAAAAAGATGAATTTGAACAAGATTGGCAAACTTTTTCACTTGATAGTGCTTTTGAATATTTAAAGAGTAAAAATAAAAGATCAATTTTGATAGAGACATCTCTAATTGTATCTAATTTGAAAAATCCTCAAGTTCGGCATTGTGCCTAAGTTCAAAGATTTAATTAAAAGTACCAATGGCATGTTTTAACAAAATTAGAGGTTAGAATTGTAATAAATAAAAGCATAATTATAATATCCAATAATCAATTTCAAGGAACAAAGTAAATTGTTTAGGGTTTTGAAGGATATAAACATAAAATATGATAATAGAAGAAAAGAGGCGAAGAATATATTAGAAATAAACAGGAGGACTAGTCAATCGTATGCCTCAACTAATCAACCAGTGTTGCTGTGTCAGAGAGAAGAAAGAGTGAACAGTATAGGCGTGGTGAAAAAATTGGTTTGACTTTAAAACACAATCTACTGGTCAATCAGGGAAGTATATTGGTCAACTAATTAATTTTGATGGATAACCAAAGGTTTCAAAAACTCACTAGAACAAAATTTCTTTAGATAAAGGAGATTTTGGTCAACTAATGTGACTATTTAGGTAACTAGATAAGTGACCAAAAAGCCATTAAACTCACTGAAAAGGAAAAAAACATGGCTTTTGCTTACATTGGTTGACCACACTAAGATGTTGGTTGACCATTGTGTTTAGTAAAGCTAAAAGATAGCTTTAAAACTCAAACTTAAAAGTCAAAACACTTATTGGGTTACAGCAATATTAATCAACGATTATCAAAAACCTTTAAAAAATAATTGGAATATACAAAGTTAATCAAGAAAATAAAAAGGGATATTTATCATATAAAATTACCATTAAACATACCTAATTCTCTTCCAATTAAAGATTTATCCTTATTCAAAAGTTTAGATAAATAATAACTTAATTGATGTAAATTCTAATTTAGTGACCTTATTTTGCATATATACTCTAGTTGACATATAAACAAGAGTAATTACATATTTCTAAATTATGAAAATATATTTTTCTCACGTTGAACATTACCTATAAGAGATTTGAGTGAAGATTTTTCTTAAATTCTCAATCCATTAGTGGTATATTAACCTTCTCATCTTTCTCATTTGGTTCAACAATTTGAGAAGTCTTGATGGTTAATTTTAGGAATTAGATTCTCCATATCCTACAACAACATCTTCACGATTTTCATGGAGGCAAGAAAGTTAGATTCAATAAGATAAAAGATATACATTCTTAAAATAATGCTTAATTCAATTACTATTATCTCTACTATATACCATTTTCTTTTTCTTTTCCTAATAACCTTACAAGCTAAGGTAATCAATGTGTTCTAGGAATCTAAATAAGCTTTGTTCCTTGGTTATTAGATTCCTTCTTCTTTTCAACCCACACTTTAAGGGGTTTACTCGACATTCTTTATTTAAGATAACAAAAGCTATCAATATGTCCAAAATTACCACAAAAATGATATATCATGTTATATGAATAATGATGACGCACAAATGCATTACTTGGAATTAAATGTATTAAATGTTCTACTAAGATAGTATGAAGTCCTACTATGATTATATGTATGATACCTACTATGAAAAAAGGCTTGATGTATGCTTCATTTAGGCTAAAAAGGGTGTGAGTGGGTTTACATGTTATCATAGAAATTATGCCTATTCTTCCTTTGATAGTATTGAAATCTATGTCTAAGTTATGAGCCATATATAAAAGCATGATATTTGTTTTTAGGTTGAGCCCTAGTGGATGTGTTAGGTACATGAGCATGCTTATATGTAGATGCTCTATGCTCATTTTTCATTTTAGGCAATGGCTTTCACTATACAAAATTTTCCCTTGACAAATATTATTTTAGACTTGCCTTCACTTCCATAGTTATATATTATTTCATACCTATAATTGCAATTCTTTTGAGCTCATAGCAAAATTTTTAATTCTTCACATCTTTGTTAACTTTGGATAAAGAGTCTTTAACAGAATTTACCTCTTTTTTCAATGTTTAATTCTCACGCCTTAAAGCATCTAAGTCATGATTATAATTAATAATCACATTTTTAGATGCTTTAATGTTATGCAATTCACTTTTCATCTTTTCATTCTCGCCTTTGCATGCATCTAACTCTATTTGAACTTTCTTAAGTTTGGAATACAGTTTCTTCCTTTTCTTACTTATGATTTCACTTACTTCATTATAATTCAAATTAATAAAACTATCACACAAGTTAGGGTTGGATGTTACCTCATCATCGTCTATATCGATAAAGCACATATGAGCTATCTCTTTTTCTGAATGCTCTCTTTTGGATTCACTTATGTCATCCCAAGTTGATTCTTTAATTACTTTCTTCTTGTCCTTCTTCTCCTTCTTATAATTTCTTTTATACTTCTAATATCTTTGAGTCGAGGACACTGTGACTTTATATAGACGGATTTTCTATAATGAAAGTAAGTAATGTTAGAAGATTTATGTTTTAAATTGTTTTTAAGTTCCTTGAAGTCCTTTTTATAGACGTTCTTTTTCAAGAACTTTAATTTTATAATAATTAAAATAATATCTTCTTTATTGCTTTCACTAGTCAATATTTCTTTCTCTTGACTTGATTCTTTCTTTGAGGCTTTGAATGCTAAATTCTTTTTTTTAAAGTGTCACTTCTTCTTTCTCTTGGAGCCACGTCTTACATTTAATGAGAGATTTACTAAGTTCCTCCAGTAGTAGCATTATTAGATCATTAGCTTCTTGTAGGGTTGTCATTTAGTTTCCTACCTTTTTGGAAGGGATCTAAGTAATTTTCTTAACATTTCAACATTAGTATAGGTCTTTCCAAGACCTTTGAGAGCATTAACAATATCAATAAATCTAGTACACATAGTAGATATGTTTTCATCTTGCTTTATTTAAAACAATTCTTATTGATGCGCTAGCATGCTTACTTTCCTCTCTTTCACTTGATTGGTTCACTCATGTGTAACTTCTAAAGTATGTCAAATTTCATGAGTTGTTTCACACATAGAAACCTTATTGAATTAATGTCTTCCTAATGCATAATATAGGATGTATATAGCGCTACTATTTAAGGAAACTAATTTGTTATATTGAGGTTCTCATTCTTCCTTTAATTTGGGTACCTTTTGTTATGTTTAATTTTAGTAAGGATAAAAGGACCAATTGGACACTACTTGCCAAAGGTTTACACTTTCAGCCATTATCAAGAATCTCATCCTAGTTTTTGCCAAAGATAATCATTTCCATCAAAGAAAGGTGGTCTATTAATGTTTTGTCCCTCTTGGTTGAATGATGATAACAATGCTCCTAAACATGCCATTATGATTTTTTCTATAAGATTTTGCTAGAAATACTAGTCTAATAGACCCGTTTTGATATTACTTGTTAGTCCCCATGAGAGGGTGAATTGGATGTTCATAAAATTTTTTGAGTTTTTTTTACCGAAGTACTCAATTAATAACAATCAATATAAATAAGAATGAGGCAATTACTTAAAGTAAATCAATCAGCCAATTGAACAATAATTTAAAGAGGATATGGAAGAGAGAATATAAATAGATTTATAATGGTTCGACAAACAACCATTGCCTATGTCCGCTCTTAATACTTACCAAGTACAATATTCAACATCTTAACAAAGTTTTACAACTAACAAATATCTCACTTGTTCACTTAATAAACCCAAAATGATTCACTCACACAAATATGACATAGTGATGCCCAAATGATTGAAAAAAATCTTTGAAATGTGTGTGTACAACACCTAAAACCAATGAGAAACACCTATTTATATTGTTTTAGGACCCGAAATTAGTCATTACAATAGTTGTATTCGATGTACTAGTCAACCAATATAGCATATTGGTTGACAAGTATGCATTTATAGCATCATATTCATTAGTCATTAAACATTAGTCAACTGGTACACATATTGGTTGACCAATATGACATATTGGTTGACCAATACATTAAGCAATGTTGCTACAAACTCACAGTATATCAATTTTAACAACTTTAACCTATATTGGTGGAATACTAACTCATATAGGTCGACCAATCACCCAGAAACATTATTTTAACGTTTTCAAATGCTTAAACTAATTTGTTAATCTAAATATGATTAGAACAATTCCCAAAATGTTTCCTACAGATTATTGAAAGATCTAGGGGCTTTCATATTAAAATCAAAAGCTTCATTGCTTTGATGTGTTAGACCCGCAGAAGTCACAACCGTGACTTCTCTCTCTTTTCCTAGAAATTTTTTATTAAATTATGTGTTTGCATATATTAATGGAAATGTTAGAATTACGTTAAGGAGTTAGAAGGCGTTAGATTTAAATATGGAAGGGTAAACTTGGAAGATTAAAAGTTGTCTTAAATTAATAAGAAAAGGAGATGAAGAGAGTCATGTAAAGTAAGAAAGAAAGAGAGAAAGTCGTAGAAGGACCTAGAAGAGAAGGAGAAATTGAAGCATAGAAAGAATAAGGAAAGAAAGAAAAAGGAGAAAGAAGAAGAAGCAAAAGGTTCAGCTGAGTTTTTTTTTTAGTATTCTCTATCTTTCCTTCTTGCTTTGGTAGAAGAAGAAACTAGTGAGAATGAATTTTATATGTTGAAAATGAAGGGAGAAAGGAAAGAAGAAACCTAATTTTGATTTTCATGGATTTTCAACTAGATATTATTTACTTTAGCTTAGTTAAACCAAGAGCAGTTTAAGTCCAAGCTCAACGTTGATTATTAAAGTTCTATGGATTTTCTATTTGTATATTTGTTTGAATGAAAATTTGTTTGTTTGAAGGGAACCAAGAAAATCCAAGCCAAAAGTGAGAGGAAAAGTGAACTTGAGTTTGGAGTTATTACTAATTAGGTGGGTAATATGTTTATGGTTATTGTGATAATGGGCTAATTTCTTACATGTTTGTATGCTTAAATGCTTGTTTTTGAATCATTGTGAACGTCGGAAAAAAATGCACAGTGATTTGTTATCGTGTTATGCTTGAAAGCTTTTACTGCAATTTGTATTGATAAAAAACTAAAAAGTCCAAGAAGCATGAAAGAATGAATATGTGAGCATCGAAATTTGCTTGTGTGTGAGTAAGAGAGATACCATTTCGTTCGCCGCGTGCACGTTGACTTAAAGCCTTCTCCCGACTACCCGCTTGTGACACATGAGCTCCGAGAAATAGACTCATTTCGTTCATGGTGTAAACTTTAATTTCTCCATTTCATTCTATGAGATTCTCTTAAGCCATTTTATGTGTGTATTTCATTTTGATTTGTTGAACATGATATACGATTAAATGTTTTGATTTGATGGTTAAAAAACACATAGTCTGATTTATATGATAACATTTTTGTCTATGAGCTTGAACTGTGATATATATATATATATGCTTGGTAGTATGTGTGGTTCATGACCAATGACTATAAACGTATTAGTCACTGAGCTTTGCAACTCATCTTATTATTTTCCACTCCTTAGGTGCAGAACAAGTAGATCATTGAACCTTGCAAACTTAGGCAAACTCCAAGAAATCCATTTTGTAACTAAGTTAGTTCGATTATTTTTGGTAGCTTTGTAAGCATATCAAACATGAGCATTTATGTTGTATTTTTGGATTATGTTGTTTTGACTCTTAATATGAAATTAAAGTTATGTATAAACTCTGCATTGTTTGAGATTGAAACTTTGTTTTGTTTGGGAAATGGAAGAAGAGTTGAAGGATTTCTCTTTTAAACATGTTCAAATTCTCTTCTCTGTTAAGTTGTTAATTTCAGATAGGAATAAATTGTATGTTTTCTGATGGATATTGGATAGATTTATCTTAAGTAGAATTGTTATGTTGGGACTTTGTTATGTTAGAAGTTTTGTGAGTATGTAAAATGTTTGTTGGATTTGAGTTTTATGGTTTTTGTGAAAACTCATAATAGACAGTAGAGGAAAAAGGGGGACAGAAATTGTGTCATGACTTCCATAAATAAACTGTATTGACATAGACAGAATTAGACAAAGTTGTCCTTATGATATAAAGTTTGTAATTTTTGGATATCAGATTAGAGAGTTATGATTTTTACAAGTTAGAGTGCACAGTCAGATTGCATGATCGTGTCCAACCCCATATATTTTCAGGGGTGCACGATCGTGCACACGCACGATTGTGACTAACCCCATTTTAAACGAAAATGCATGATCGTGCACAAACACGATCGTGACTAAGCTGATTTTTCTCATAGGGCGCATGATTGTGTTTGTGCATGATCATGTGCGCCCTTTTCTTATGAGCCACAGTAGTGACTTCTCTAATGCACGGCCGTGACTCCTTTTAGTCACGACCGTGACCTTAAATCTTTTTAATAATCACGGTCGTGACTCCTCTTAGTCACGACCATGACTTTTTATTTATAAGGTGAAATTTTCTTAGTCATAATCTGTGACTTTTTTACTTCTTTTGTTATTTTATTTTCTTTTTAATTTCTTTTCTCACTTGATCTTCACCCAGTCCTCTCGTAATGAGGCTATGAATTAAGTTTCGAGACCTGGGCCCAACATGATGAATGTAAAGACTCATGCAATGAGATAAGATGAAAAGATTATGCATGGTGAGCTTTTGAGATCATCAAACGAAGTGAGCTCATAAATAAACAATAATAATAATATAAAATGTGAAATGGCTTTAATGAGCCTTAATTTTCTTCTATTTTTAATTTGATATTCATTTCATCAGGTGCAAACTTCAATTCTTTTTATCAATTTCATAAACCATTTTCTTAAGTCTATGGCTTCATGTTATTATAATATTATTTTTCATTAAAATAATAAACACATTAGTAATAACTATATTTTGTTATCATCAAAACATCAATTGAGACCTCCTTTAGTTCAACACATTATTTTAAATAAATATAGCAATTACAATTAATTTTAATAGCTTTTTATTAATATGATGTTCCTTATAAATTTAGGTAAGTTCTATTTGGTTGGCTTAGACTATAATAATATACCTAGATTTCTTTCACTATATGGAGGTGAGAAATATCATTTGTGATATTACAGAGGAAGAAAGACCTTAAGCTCTACAAAAGTTATTTAATTACATACATTCTTCATTAAAAAATGTTATTGGAAGATGTTTTGACATTTTAAAAGCAAGATTTCTTATACTTTTGAACATGATTAGTTATGATATAAAGAAATAAAAATACATCATTATTATTTATTGTGTTATATATAATTCTATTATAATATATGAACAAATCAATAATTTATTTGACAATTATGCTAAAAATGAAGAGACAATTATGAAAAATGCAAATGTAAATAGAAGGTCTTAAGTGAAATATAATATTACTTTAGTATAATTTCAAAGTATGTCTCAAAAGCGAGATGAAATTGCTAGATAAGTATAAAATAATTAAATTAATGAAATTTTCAATTGATACATGTTTCTTTTTATAAATGTACTACTATTATATTTTATAGTGCTGTAGCAAGATGAAAATATTTTATCATTTATTTAGAATAAATTAATTTAATTTTTATAATTTATAGACTCTTATTATATAAAATTGTTATATAAAATTTTAAAATTATATTAAATATTCATACCATTTTATTTCAAAAGATAATGAGAACCAATTCATTTAAAAATATAAATTGATATATTAAAAATGAATTAGATTAAATTTTAATATTAAAATCTACTAGTATAATAAAAATAAAATAGAAAACAAGATGAAGAAACCAAATAGGTTATTATTTTCAACATTTATCATAAATTTCAACAAAACAAAATTTTATTTTTATTTTTCATTACAAATCTCAACCAGACAAATCTTTGTTTTTTTAACCCAAAAAATCAATAACCAAAAAATGAGAAATAAAAATAAAAATTACAAAAAATAAAAGTAAAACCAAACAATCTCTTAATTTACATTGTTTGGTGCAAGTATCAAGCTTTTAATTTAACAAAAATTAACATCTTGAAAGAATTATTTTTTAAAATATATTTACTATTTAATTAAAATTCAAATAAAAATGAAAAAAAAGTTTGACAGTTAAATAGTTCTTATCCCTGTATTATATTTGAATTATCAATCTTCTCTTCTTTTAATTGTCGATTTATACACGGTTTGAGTAAATTGAAATTAAATAAAGTTCAACTAAAAAATTTGTAAAAATGCATATTTAACTTGACCTATGAAATGAGCTTAATTTTAAAATTCAAATACGATCTATTATAAAATTGTAAACCAATTTATTGTGACATATTGACATTATGTGAAATTTGAATAAAAATACTTAAATGAAGAGTGAGACATGAGAAATGAGAGGAGGGTGATTTCTCGTGAAACAGTAATAAGAGTGACACTTAATTTTTAAATATAAGATCAGTAATTTTTTTAACTCATTTCATTGAGCCAATATACTCCATGCAAACTTCTTAGCTTCCTCAATCTCTCTGTGCGGGGCTAGAGAGGAGGGCTCGATCATTTGTTTGGTCCTCCAGACAGGATGGTAGAGGACTTCACTTGGTACATTGGAACCGGGTCACAAGAAATAGGAGACTTGGTGGTTTGGGTCTCCGACTGCCTAGGGCTAAAAATACGGCATTGCTTGGCAAACTGTGTTAGGAATTACTTATAGATTCTTCGAAGTTGTGGGTGGAAGTACCTTATGTTTGGTGACCTTCGCACGACGTCGTATAAGCCTTCATGTTCTTATATGTGGCATTCCATTCTTAAAAAGTGTTAAGGAGCTGAAGAATGGTTTCATATGGAGAATCGGGAATGGCTCACCAATTTCTTTCTGGTTTGATAAGTGGTGTTCGGATAAGGCGATAGTTTTTGTCGTCTATAATATCAATGAGCATGAGGCTCATTATCGGGTGTCCAATGTCATTTCAAACCGAGGAGAATGGAATTTGGAGGTGTTACAATCCACTATTCCTTTGGAAATTAAGGAATCCATAAGAGCCATTCCTCTGCCTCGTCTTTTCGAGAAAGGTGATGTATACGTGTGATCGGAGTCCCCTAATGGAGCCTATTCTTCTAAGTTCGCCTACCGCTGGCTCACTAAAGACCAAAAGGAGAACCTTCAATCGCGGATTGCTGGGGTTTGGAAGATTCCAGTACCAGAGAAAATGCATTCTTTTCTTTCGCTTCTATGTCAGGAGCGGATAACTTGTAATTTGTTCCGGTTTCAATGGGGTTTAACCGAGTCTAGTACCTGCTCTCTCTGTCTTGCTCATCCCGAATCTTCGCTTCATCTTGTACGAGACTATGAGAGAGTGCGGCCATTATGGTTCACGCTGTTTCTGTTATCTGTGGAACAGGATTTCTTTCAAGATAATCTCCTTTCATGGCTAGATCGTTATGCCCATCATCCTACCCATAGGCTCCTTTTTATTTCTATCTGTTGGTGTGCTTGGAAATTCAGAAATGAGTTGGCTTTGGAGGGAAAGCAGAGATTGTGGCAAGGGAAACTGCAATATATTCGCACATTGGTTTCCTCCTACATTACGGCTTTCTTCTCCGATAAGGATCCACAACCCTCTTCTTGCTTTCGACTGATTTCATGGTCTCCCCCAGAGGAAAACTCGGTGAAAATTAACGTAGATGGTAGTTCCCTTGGTAAGCCAGGTAGGGCAGGATTTGGTGGTTTACTCCGAGATCATGTTGGTCGTCGGTTAGGTGGATTCTCCTGTAGTGTTGGGATCACTACTAATATGGCGATGGAACTAATGGCTATTCGTTTCGCCCTCTTCTATACTTGGGACCAAGGTTATCGGAAAGTGGTGTTTGAATTTGATTCTCTTGAGGCTGTAACCCTAATTACCAAAGGCTGTAACTCGTTTCATCCTTATTGTCACTTGGTTGATGATATTCACGTTCTGTTGAACAGAGATTGAGAGGCAACAATGCAACATGTTCTAAGAGAAGGTAACCAATGTGCAGACTACCTAGCTAAACTTGGTTCTATCCAAGAGGCTGCTGAGATTATATGGGTTTATCCTCCTCAGGAGATGCGCATGCTGCTGATTGGCGACTCTGTTGGGGCTGTGTTCATTAGGCCTTAGTTGTCTTGTTTTTTTTTTCTTTTCATTGTACAAAAAAAAAAAAAACCGTATGAATTCATACAAGTCTATTAAAGTGTATTTCAATTTATAATATAAGAAAAAGGAAATTAAATTTGCATGAGATAAGATAAGCCAAATTGAAACTGAAATTACATGATCTTTTTAGTTGTTTATAGTCTTTTTAATACGATTAGATAATTGTTATTCGTAATTCCATTTCATGAGAGAATTATTATCCTAATTCTTTTATATAAATATTAATTCTTTTATATAATTAAGTCACCACCCAATGCCCATTACCCATCCCCAATAAAATAACCAAAAGTTTAATTTGTTTCTTAGAGCTTTTTGATCCCTCAAAATGGCGACGCCGAGAGCCCGAACAGCCACTTCCATGCGCGACGACGACGACGAAGACCTCATCTCCCTCCTCTACGAACAGCGCCAAGAGTTAGTGGCGGCGCAAAACGTAGAATCCGACCTGCACTTTGCTTTCGAACTCCAACTCCAAGAAGCCCTCGACGCCTCCCTCGCTTTCACTCCATCAACCTCCTCCTCACCGCCACCGCCACAGCCACAATCGTCTCCTTCAACCGATACTTTTTCTTTCCCCGCTCTCCAGTTCTCAGAACTGAAGAAACTCG
>JANQBM010000221.1:8593978-8614499 GCA_025594535.1 Erythroxylum domingense | reverse complement strand
AAAATATAGAGAGAATATTAAATCATAGGAGTTTCTTAGGAATGAGTTAAATCACAGGTGTCCATATCTTTTACTCAAATAAATTGTAAGTTAAACTCCACCTTTTTAAAATTCAGGTTATGGATTGTCGTTCTATCTGAAAAGGATATCTATTATCCGGTGGAAGTTGAGTACTTTTATTATTTTATCATCTAATGAAGCCTAATCTGTTGCTACAGTTGGTGGAACTGAAGCAAGCAGAAGAGCAATCTCTTAAGGAATCAGAGAGATTAGAGAAGGAGATTGCAGAAGTACAAGAGTTGAAGGTGATAGTGATGCTCTTTTTTTTTTTGGGTTTTTCTGGTCAATTTCAAAGGAAATAGAAAAAGGAAAACGAAAGGCTTTTTAAAAAAATTTTCTGTTATTTGATAATTTTCTCATGGGATTTATTACTGGAATGACAGAAAAAGATCAGTACCATGACTGCTGATGAATACTTTGAGCAGCATCCTGAGGTGAAGAAGAAGTTCGATGATGAAATCCGCAATGATTATTGGGGTTATTGATTTCATGGCTGCTTATCGCATCTCAGGAACAACTGAGCGATGTCTTGTGGGTCATCTTATATATGCTTCATTGAATAGAATAAAATTGCGATTTTACTTTGTTTTATTTGGTTCTGGGGGTTTTTTGTTATTCTGAAGCAAAACAAGCCTAGAGTTTTGAATCAGCATTAAGTGACTGACGAACATCAATTGATGGAAGACATTTCTGTTCTCTCAGATGGGAGGCATGGATTTGAACCGTGAGCTTATAACCATTTTCTCTTCCTCCAGGATTGTTCCGGTTTATATTCTTTGGAGTTGTATAGTATTTTTAGATGCACTTGATGTGGATGACTCTCTGGTAGTAGATCCCATTGTCATGCAGTGAATACGCATGATAGGTTTTCTTTCGTCCTTTATTTAGGATGATGGTTTTCTGTGGGAGGGACGTTGTAACCGGAAAGAGGAAAAAAATACTAAGAAATTGGAGATAATCTAAACTTCGCCTGTCACTTTTACGATTTAATTTTAATCCATCATTAACTGTCTTGTAAGTTTCCGGAGTATATGTTTGACTGTGTCTGATCTAAATGCTGATGGTAGACCGTAAGTACTGTAGTCCAAAATTTAAAAAATTGTGTTAAAATATTCAAAATTTCAATTTATTACAAAAATAGTTTGCATGTCACGTATTCCATTTTTTCAAATACTTTTTTAGTATTTAATAAATTTTTGAACACAAAAATCTAATCTTCCTTTTCTTTCTGTTGACCTTGTAGTAGTTGCATAAAAATGGTAGAATTTCTTGTAATTCATGATTTGGGATGCTTCCCCATCGACAATATTTCTCTCCTAGCTTCGATTGCGATTGACTAACTCCCTCGCCGTGATAGAGGGTTCATGGAGGTGTGGTGAAGATTTTGTTTAAGAAGAAGAGTTCACAGAGGTGAGCCCATCTTCAAAAGATTGCAAATTTGATCTGGATGGTAGAAATATCAAATATGCATTGTTTTAGCTTTAGTTTCGAGGTTTTCAATCTAGCCACTGATACATTCAAAAACTTTGAGGTTATGTTTGATTGGACGAAAGGTTTTTAACAGAATTGAATGGAATAGAATAAAATTATTATAATAAAATGAAATGATTTATAATAGAATTGAATGAAAATATATATAATATTAGAAAATTGTTGTTTGGGAGAAATAAAAGGGTTTATAATGTAATATAGTAAAATATTGTTTGAAAGATGGATGAAATGAAATGTAATATATGTATAATAATAATGAATGACTATTCTACCCTTGATAGAAATAATGAGATGTATTGTTTTGCTTGTGAGTGTAATTGGTATTATAAAAAATTTAGTGAGGGTATATTAGGTAGTACATATTTATCATTTTATATTTCATCCTAAATCTCCCAAATCGAAGGTAAATCATTTTTACTGTTTAGGATAGAATACGATGTAATATGAAACTCTCCCCTTTTATCTTATTCCATTCCATTCTATTATAAACCATCTACCCAAACGATAGAATAATCTTACATTTCATTTCATTCTATTCTAAATCGCCCTACCAATCACAACCTGAATGGTATTTCAAGGACTTATCAGTCATCCTTGTGAGTCCTTGTTTTGTGTTCGTGATAAGAAATGCTATAGTCCTGACTCTTTTCACAAAATCTGGTCAATTTTTAGGCAAGATTCTAAAGGAAAGAGCTCAAGATTTTATCTTTATGAAGAATTTGCTGAGAAGAGTCGGGGCATGCATTGATATGTGACTTGTCATAAAAAAAACAGAGTTGTGTTGGTTGGTTAACAGCAGCTGAGTATATTTAGAAATTGTAGAAATCTAATTTTAATTCAACAACAAAAACATCAATTTATACAGAAAAATGCAGAAAATTTTACTATATAATGTCATAATCTTAACTGAAATATATTTGCATAAAGAATAAAACAAAATAAAACAAATTTTCTAATGTTTGTTGACAGCTTCAAAAGTCATAACAGTCAACAATCCTACTCGGTTTTGAAGCTACATACACCAAGCTTTTGCCTTAAGAATTCGTATCTAACTTTGGGCAATGCCTTTGCTAGAATGTCATGGCATTGATTTTCTATTCTGTAGTGAATCAATTGCACTTTCCCTTTCTTTTCGAAATCTGTTAGAAAATAAAATTTTATTTTGAAGTGCCTTGTTCTGGTATGAAACATCAGAGCTATTGAAATTGCAGCTTGATTATCCACAAATATCTGTGCTTTTTTTTTGTTCCATATGCAAGTTTGTTAGAAACTTTGTGATCCAAAGAGCTTGATTTGTAGCAGCAGCAATTGCCATATATTCTGCTTCTGTTGTAGATTGTGCTATGCTTTCTTTTTTTTTTTTACATCAAGAAAAAATTCCAAAACCAAAGCTAAAATAGTAATTTGAGGTGCTTCGCAAGTCATCTACATATCCAATCCAATCACTATTTGAATAATCACAAAAACTAAAGTTTTCAACTTGATTGAACCTTATTCCATAATTAATTGTTCTTTTAATATATCTAAGAATTTCTTTTTTGCTGCTTGTAAATGAATTTCATTAGCATAGTTCATGTACCTTGATAGCAAGCTCACTGCATACATGATATCTAGTGCAGTTGTAGTCAAGTACATCGAACAACCTATTAAGCTCCTATATAAGCTTTCATCAATCTTTTCAGTTCAATCTTTTCCACAAATCTTCATTTTTTAAGGACCTCTTTTGCAAATTTTTGTTGGCACAAAAAAATTTCACTTTGCTTTTGTTATACCTACATCCCAAGGAAGAATGTCATCTTGCCAAGATCTATTGTTTGAAAAACATCTTTAATGTCTTCTTTAAACTTGTAAATTGGCTCCTTTCTATCTTTAAACTTGTAAATTGGCCCCTTTCTACTGCCTATCACAAGTAAGTCATCAATATAAAGAGACACCACAAGTATTCCATCGTCAACCTTTTTGACATATAAAATAAATTCATTTAGTCATTTTTCAAAGCCTAAGTCCACTAAGTGTACATCAATTATATTGTACCAAGACCTTGGCATTTATTTTAATTCATATAGAGCCTTTTTCAACAGATATTCCTTCTTTTCTTATCCTTAATAACAAAACCTCGTGGTTGTTCTGTAAATATTTCTTCCTCTAAGTACTCATTTAAAAATGCGACTTGACATCTATTTGATGTATAAACTATAAGTTTTCTATTGTAAGGGCCAATAACATCCTTATGATATCCAACCAAGCGATTGGAGCAAAAATTTTAGAAAAACATACCCCAAACATTTAAGCATATCCCTTGACAACAAGTCTTGCCTTATACTTATTTATAGAACTATCAGGATTTAGCTTTGTTCTATAAACCCACTTCTTTCTAATAACTTTCTTGTTTTTTGGTCTGTCCCCATGTTTGGTTTTTTTATTCATGTTGAGCCGCTCCTTCATTGAAACTACCCATTTTTGATTAGTTACAGCTTCCTCATGTCCTGCAGGCTCTATTAAAGTTACATTACACCTTTGATAGATATCTGAAGGTGATTGGGTGCCTCTACGTCTTTATTGATAATTATTTATTGCCTTTTGGTAAGGTTCTGCTTTCTTCTATAATTTATCTCTTTTAACCTAATGAACGTAGGAGAAACATAAGAAACCAAATGTTTTTAGATTAATAAAATATAGTTTGTAACCATATCATGCTTCAAAAGGAGTTTTTTTATACAAAGCTTGTTGGGAGCCTGTTTAGTAGATAAATAGTTGTGTTTGTATCCTCAACCAATAATTTCTTTAGTAGCCCTTTGTCATAAGGTAAAAATCTTGTCATCATTATAACTGTAATGTTTTTTTTCTTTAGAACACTGTTTTGCTGCAGTGTGTAAGGTACTGTCACTCGATGTTTTATGCTTGCATCCAGGTAGAATTTGTTGAATTTTTCAGAGGTGCATTCAACCTTATTATCATATTTGATAACCTATATCTTGAATCCACTTTGAGTTTCTACAAAATCTTTAAACTTCCAAAAGATGTCAACTACCTTTGACTTAAGCTTCATAAAATAAATTTGACAAGCTTTTGTGTGACAATCAATGAAAACAATATAATACTTGCTACCATTCAATAGGTCTCATAGGTCCTCCTCCGTCTATATGTATTAATTATAGCTTTTGAGCAACCCTACAAGCCGTACTTTGTGGAGAAGGAAGCCTTGTTTGCTTCCCATATTGATAAGTTGCACACGTAAGAAGCTCCTTCCCCAATTGAGGCAAGCCTTTCTTAATATCAATTTTCTTTATAGAAAGTACAATTACATAATGGAAATGCCCTAATCTTTTGTGCCGAAGTATTGTATCGTTATCTTCTTTATGTATAATAACCTACCCTTCTTATATTAAATATAAGATAAAGCTTTTGTCTTTCATTTGAACTTTGAACACATCTCTACCTTCTGCATATTAAATTATGCAATTTTTATCTTCAAAGAACACCTTATACCCTTTTTCCAGCAATTAACCAACACTCAAAAGGTTTTGGTTAATTTTTGGAACATACAAAGCATCAGCAATTAATTTTAAACCTTTGTGACCTTCAATTATCATTGTTTCTTTGCCTTTCTCAGCAATGTATGCTCCATTTCCATTTCTAACTTTAAAGATAGTTGTCTTATCAAGCTCTCAAAAGATTTCTCGATCATAAGTCATATGGTTCGTATAACCACTAATCATAAGTCATATGGTTCATATAACCACTATCTATAATCCAACTTTCGATTGTGCTAATAGTAAAGATGCATGACACCACAAACATCTACTCTTCTTCGTGTTGATTCTGAATAGTCTTGGCTTCTCCGTGTTACTGTTGAGACTTGCATATTCTTTCCGTATTTCCTAACTAACCACACTTTTTACATTTTGAGTCTGGCATCCACCATCACTTTATCTGTGGATAATTTTTTTTGCAATAAGGACAAGATGGTAAAGCTTGAAAATTGTTGATGTTATTGTTATTATTTGTAAAAACTCCAGGCTTGTTATTATTCTGCTTCTTTTTCTTGTTTTTGCCTCCACTATAACTTTGCGATTTGGTTTGAAAAGCATCCTCTATGATTCCTTCTTGTCTTATTGGTTGCCTTTGTTCCTTGACCTGTAATGCATTCAGTAATTCTATAAAGGTGATGCTTGACAAATCTTTTGAGTTCTCCAAAGATGAAATTGTAGCCTTAATTTTTCAGGAAAGATTTTTTGCACAATTCTAGAATTAGAAAATTTAGTACCAAAGAGTCTTACATTATTGACAATATTGAGCAATTTATTAAAGTATTCCTTGATTTTTTATAATTCTTTCATCTTTTACATCTCAAATTCTTGAATCAATTTCACACTCTCATCCATTTGATTCTTTCATCTCCGTTATATTCTTTCTTTAAGAAATTCTAGATTTTATTTATTGTCTTCAACATCATGATTTTGGTGAAAATTATGGATGAGATGTCTGGAACATATTTGTTTTGGCTTTCAATTTCCTTTATCTCCTCTTTTTTTGAAGTTTCATTTAAGTAACACTTAAATTATTTGGAAAAGAAAGAATTTCATACTCTTCTTCAATAGCTGCTTATAAATCATTTCCATCAAGGTATAGAGTTTAGGTGCATGTGTAATTATTTTCATAAACACGGCATTGTACATGAAACATTTTGTAAAATAACTCTGCAATAAATTGGAAAGGTTGAGCTCAAACATAGGCACACACTTAATATAACTTAGGCATTGCGCTTTTAGGCCAACCTTTCTTTAAAATTCTAGGGGCAATGCATTTTGGTTGTTAGATATTTGATTAATTGAATACCCTCATTCGTCTTGAATGGTAAAACACCATATGAAATTTTGCATAGTAAACCACCTTCACTTAGACATTTGCGTGTGTTTGGATGCTTGTGCTATGTGCATAATCAAGATCATAAAGGAGACAAATTTATTAGTCATAGTCGAATACATTTTTTTACAGGCTATCTTTATGGCAAAAAAGGTTGGAGAGTGTATGACCTAGAGTTGGGTGTATTCTTCGTTTCAAAGGATGTAGAGTTTTGCAAGCATAAGTTTCCTTACTTGAAAAAAGATAATGATAGACCTAGTAATATTGAGGATTGGCATGGTGTGGAAGAGGAGATGATGTGGCCTTTGTGAGACAAAATTATGTGTCTCAGGAGAATGAGCAATCTACGCAAGTTAATCAGGATATTGTACTTGATGAAGTGTTGAATAGTAATGTGGGATGTGAGAATAACGATACTGAAGAAGTCATGGATATTAGAAGTTGTGAGAATAATGAAATAAGGGGCGTAAAAGCTGTCGAGAATAAGGAGCCTTTGGGCAGTGGACATTTAAATAAAATGTCATTCACTTGTTTGCGAGATTTTGTAATAAATACCATTTGTAAATTGAGCCCTCTATGATTACATCTACTCAATTGGACTCCTCAAGTACGACTTATCCTACATCACATTATGTGAACTGTAATAATTTTTCTATAAGACATCAAAATTTTTTTGCAGCTATTACTGAAGGAATTGAACGTCAAACCTTTGCTGACGCTATGAACAATGAAAGGTGGAGGAATGCAATGTAACAAGAAATACAGGCGTTGGAAAATAATGGCACCTAGACCTTAAAAACACTTCCTCTCGAGGGAAAAAGGCTATCAGTTGCAAATGGGTTCATAAAATTAAGTATAATTCCAATGGATCAATTGAGAGATTTAAAGCAAGGCTTGTGATTTTGGGAAATGATTAAGTTAAAGAGTTGGATTATAATGAAACTTTTGCACCCATAGACAAAATGGTGACTATTTGCACTTTCCTTGCAGTTACAGCAACTCAAAATTGGGAACTTCTTCAAAAGGACGTCCATAATGCATTTTTACATGGTGACCTTGAGGGAGAAGTCTATATGAAGTTACCTCTCGAATTTTGTTCTAATGTACCTGACAAAGTTTGTCAGCTCCAAAAATCGTTATGTAGGTTGAAACAAGCTCCTAAATGCTGGTTTGCTTAGCTAAGTGGTGCTTTGAAACGATACGGTTTTCATCAATGATATTCAGACTATTCTCTTTTTACATTACAATGTGACGATTTGCAACTCAAGGTGTTGGTTTATGTTGATGATCATATTATTTCAGGAAATGATGATACTACAATTTAGACTTTTAAAGCCTATCTAAGTAGATGTTTTTATGTGAAAGATCTTAGGGTTCTGAAATATTTTTTGGTGATTGAGGTTGTTGGCCAAAGGTCTCGGTTCTTATTTCACAGCGAAAAAGCGCCAAAATTGGGGAACTTTTTAAAATAAAAGTATATATATATATATATATATATATATAACATCAAGATAAAAAAAATTAAATTTTTGGTGAGAGTAAAAACAAATAAACACACAAACAAATTTAAAAAAAAGAGAATGTCACGGGCGTGACTGCCAGAAGTCGCGGTCGTGCATTGGCAAAAATTGCATTTACACGATTGTGCTTGTGCACGATCGTGCAATTCGATGAACAGTGCAGCTTTTGCACAGCCACTTCTAATCTTCATAACTTTCAATTCCGGAGTCCAAAAATTATAAAATTTATGTTGTTAGAAAGCTAAGAGAAAGAGTTACAACTTTTATGAAGACAATTTTCTAATTCTACCTAGATCAATACAATTTATTCATTAAAGATTTAGAACATATTTTCATCCCCTTTTTATCTCTACTGTTAATATACACCTTACACAATATCAGAAGACCCGAATCCAACAATCATAGACTATACATACATAACTCTCAAATTAACCATTTGCTTAAGAATATTTATCCAAAAGCTATTAAGCAACTAATAATTTATTCCCAATACAATTAATACTTAACAGAGAAATTTTTTTTTTCATATATACAAAAGAGAAATTCTTCACCTCTTATTGCCATTTTTCAAACAAAACAGAGTTTCATTTCTTAATCAACGTAACGTTTATACATAACTTGAATTACATATAAGAGTCAAAACAATAGCATAATCCAAAAATACAACATGAATGCTCATGCTTCTAAAGTACCAAAGTTTTTGAACTAACTTAGTTACAAAAGATGAACTTCTTAGAGATTTGTCGAAGTTTTTGCAAGGTTCACTATCGATCTGTTATTTCTGCACCTGAAGAGTGGAAAGATAATAGGGTGAGCTGGGAAGCTCAGTGGCTACTACGGTTATAGCCATTAGCGACAAACCACACACACACACACATCCAAACATATACATACATTTATATCATATTTAAATGTACATTATCCACGGTTCAAGCTCATAAATAAACATATTCTTACACAAATTGACTCAGGTAAAATTTTTAATCATCAAAACATAACACTCATTCATATGTTGTGTTTAGCAATTTAAAGCAAAATGCACACATATAATGGCTTGAGAGAATCCCATAGAACGAAATGGCGAAACCAAAGTTTACATCATGAACGAAATGGGTCCATTTTTTGGAGCTTATATGCCACAAGCAGGCAGTCGGGAGAAAGCTATAGGTCAATTTGCACGTGATGAATGAAATGGTATCTCTCTTGCTCACACAAGCAAATTTCTGATGCTTATATATTTCATATCATAATCATATTTTCATGAAATTTATGTTTTTCTTCTTCTCATTAATACCAAAAGTAGTAGAGTCTTTTAAAGCAAACATAAATTCAATCACAAATTATTTTTCCTACATTTATAATGAATAAAGCAAGCATTTAAGTACACATATAAGCAAATAATTCAGCTCATCAACATAACGACTATAAATGTATTACTCATTTATTTACTTGTAACTCCAAGATCAAGCGTGTCTTTCCTCTTATTCTTGCCTTCGACTTTTTTGGTTCCCTTCAAACAAACATATTTTTCATTCAAACAACATATACGAATAGAACTTCCATAAAGCTCTATTATCCAAAAATGAGTTTAGACTTACCCTACTCTTAGTTTATCTAACTAGAAGAGCTAAGATCTAGTTAAAAGTTCAAGAAAATCTAAGAACATAAATCTCTTGTTCTTCTTCTTTCTCTCTTCATTTTCAGCACATAAAAACCTAGTTTCTCTGCTTTATTCTTCTATCAAAACAAGAAAATAAATAAACGGTTACCTAAAACTTAGCTGAACCTTCTTCTTCCACTTCTTATCTCCTTTTTCTTTCTTTCCTTCTTCTTCTTTTCTGGTTCGGTTTCTGCTTCTCTTCTTCTACTTTTTTCTACATTTTTCTTTTCTCTTTTTCTTTCTTACTATACACAACTCTCTTCTCTTCTTTTCTTATTAGTTTAAGACAAACGTTTTTCTTTCCAAGCTTACCCTTCTATATTTAATCTAATGTCTTCTAACCCCTTAACTTAATTCTAACTCTTCCTTTTAATCCATGCAACTACACGTAATTAATTATATGCCTAATTAAACTCCAACAATTGTTAATTCAAGAATTCCAATTTATATTCATGCTTGCTAATTTATTTAAAATAAATTCTAAAAAAATTCAGGGTCCAATAGAGGTGGCTCAAAATCACACTGACATTTTTTGTGCCAACGGAAATATACATTAAACATTATTTCAGAAGTGGGTTTATTAGGAGAAAAACTTGTTGATTTTTCTTTGTATCAAAACCATCATCTTCCTTTGGCTAACAGAAAATCTCTTTCAAATCCATAGTGTTATCATAGGTTGGTTGGTCGATTAATTTATCTTTCTATTATGAGACCTAAACTTTCTTACAATATGTATATGCTTACATAGTTTATGCAGTGGCTTGCATGAGGATGTAGCGATTCGTGTGGTCCGTTATTTGAAAGATAATCTGGGTCAAGGAATTTTGTTGCGAGCTGACTATGATCTGCAACTATATGCCTAGTGTGATTCAGATTGTGCAGGTTACCCTTTGACTTAATGATCTTTTACTACATAGTTTACTACTTGGTAATTCTCGCATTTCTTAGAAGACTAAGAAATAACTTACCATGTCTTGTTCTTTAAAGGAGGTAAAGTATCAATCTATAGCCATAACTACCTGTGAGCTAAAATGGTTAAAGGCATTATTATTATCCTTTAGCGTTACACATCCTCGACCCATAAAGCTTTATTTTGATAGTCAGACTGCTTTGTATATTGCAGCTAACCCAACTTTTCATGAACATAAGAAGCATAATAAGGTTGATTATCATTTTTTCTGTGACAAAGTTGTTAAGGGAATCATTGTTACAAGATATGTACCTACTCATGTTCAGTTGGCTGATACATTTACCAAATCGTTGGAGAAGCACCAATTTAAATTCTTTCTTATAAGAGGTTATTAACATCTACCATATCTTATATTATTAAGATATTTATTAAGATATCTAATTTATTATTTTGGTCATTATTTGTAGTTTGATATATTTGGTATATATTTATATTGATAAGAAATTCACTTAGTATAGGATTCCACTATCTTAGATAATGTAGTATTCTCTTGAAGATAAGATAGTGTGAAGGAAGGAATTTTACTTAAAACTGAATTCTAAAGAAGATAAGATTTATTGGAGATAAACTTGCTTAGTTGAAGATATACATATAGCAGATTTATCAAAGATTTAACTATTTTTTGGCAGTTGTGTTTCTGCATATGTGCGTGAATAATTGGACTATTTATCTATTGGTTTTGTGAGAGAAAATCTTGCAATCAATTGATCAATATTTGCAATTGTGTTTTCTTTGTGAGTGGCTAAATATTGCAGTTGTGTTTTATTTATGAGTGGGTAAATATTACAAGGCCTATCCATCATCTTTGGTAGCTAAGTTTGTGAAAAAATATGCAGCCAATTGATTATTGATTGCAACTGCGTTTTCTTGGTGCTTGGGTGAACAATTACGTGAGTTCTCCATCTATAATTGTAGTTGTGTTTTATGTGCTTTGATGATCAATGACACATTAAATTGATGTTTTGTGATGCTGTGTTTTTTACGAGTTAGGGTTGTTGGTTTGATTAATGAACTAAGGTTGTTGGTTTGATTAACAATTTGGAGTTGCTAGTTTTTGTGGTGCTTTTTGTGATTGAATACAACATATATAGCAGTCCATCGATTGATTTTTGTAGTTGTGTTTTTAGAATGTTTTGGTAATGAAACATATGTTCAATTGTTGATCTTTGTGGCTGCTGTACATGAGATTCTTCAGTGATTATTTCAAAGGTATGCATTATAATTTTTGTTAGATGACTTCCCATGATTTCGAGTTCATGAGACTGCACATATAGTAGAGTGTCTTTTAACTCAAGTGTTTCTTTATCTATGTCTTTATTGATTTAATCAATTGGGATTTTATTTTCATCTTTATTATCGTTTGTTGTTGCAAAAATTCTCTATTGAGGTGAGCACAAGATGGTCGTTCTATTAGGTGTGAAATACTTTTAAGAGGTATGAGTACAAGTGGGTAGCATCAAGGGGTGAGTGGTGTCAACTCAGTAAACCCTTGTGTAAGACTATTGTACTTTGGTGAAAGTTGATTAATTTAAGTGAGGGCCCTACAGACGTAGGTTGTGTGTACCAAACTACGTTAACAAATTTTGCTTGTCAATTTATTTGTTGTATAATTAGTTTTTCTGTTTGTGATTATAATATGGAAAATTTACATCTAATAAGTAACTGACATATACGGTTTGAATTAACTACGACAACATATATATATATATATATATATTCAATGCCAGTACTGGGCAGGGGCAGGCAAGGCACTTGCCCAGACCCACCATAATAAAGGGCCCCATCTTCAATCATAGGGTAATAAATGTCAGTTTAATGTTGGATGCTAGCTTTCAAGAGGGCCATTTTTAATGTATTTGCAATTATTCCAAAAGAGTAATAAATGTAAAGAACGTTGGTAGCTTCCCAAATTGTCTTGGAAGCTGTTAATGTATTTGCATTTGTTCTAGAAGAGTAATAAATGTCAGAGAACGTTAGAAGCTTCCCAAATTGTCATGGAAGTTAAGGAAGCTATATTATCTCTGGTAATATAGCAGCTTCCAAGATTGAAACTTAACACAACTACTTCCAAGGTTTAACGTTAACTTGTTATACTTATAAATAGTTTTGAAGTATTTAGGTGTATTTTTACCCTCTAATTTCTTTATTTTTCATCAACATATACATCTAAGATACTCCAACTCAAAAATTGACAGCAAAAAATTTTCATAATTATGTCTTCTAAGTTCTGAGTGATAATTTAAAGGTAAAATTTAGGATTTTTAAATGCATTTTTGGCTTATTAAATATTTGAATGTGTTATAATTAATTTGTAATTTGTCATTAATGTGGACATTATATTATCATTTTAAATCATAACATTAATATTAAATGACATTGTATTTATTTGTGTTTCTTCTTTTTTATTTTTAGATTACTTATTATTTATAAAAATAATTAAAATTAATAAATAATTTAATTTTTGTAGTTGTAATTTTTATTATATTTTTCCACAAGTAATGTAATAATTGTTGGATTTGTGTTCTTGTAGAGTTCACATAAGTTTAGTAATAATATGACTAAATCAAATAATTTAGGTTACTCAATTCAAAGACTACATAAATGGTTTCCATTATTATAAAAATATGTATGATTCTATTAAATATGTTGTAATAATAAACTAATAATAAAAATAAGATTCAATCATTTCCACAACTTACAGAATAGGATAATATTTGACTTGGGAAACTTAGAATATTTAATAACTTAGAATATAATTTACTATATTTTCTCCTATGTATATTAATTTCTTGTATTTTAAAAAATTAGTGTTTCTCTATCATTAAAATTTGCTCTTTGTTTCTTCACTTTTAATATTGGATATTAAATTTTGCTATTTATTTTTTCCTCTGTCACAAATATAATACCATTGATATATCTTTGTGATACATTGTGAAGCTATTGGTGCTTGGTTGTGCTTGCATACTTCTTTCAGTTTTATACAGGTGCTTTTGTTTTTTTTCTAGTCCAACTGTGTTATAATTGGTTTATATTATGTTGCCTAAAAAGCATTTATCTATAAGAGAAAAAAGGAAAAAAAGAAAAAAAGTAGAACAGTTGATATAATCCTAAAAAGAAGCAATTAATAAATGTATTAAAAGAGTAGGCTCCTCTAGTTAGAGTACCGAGGAATTAGGTGAAGGTAATTTTGAACAACATAAAGAAAACTTAAGTGATGAGATTCATATTCATGGGGATATTAGAAATTTGAGTGAGCATGATCATGTACCAAATGCATCCACTTTAGAAAATTTAAAGGCAGATGAGCAAGTAAGCCCTATATTGGATATTTATGATCCTAGAAATTGGGATAATCTTGATAATAAAGTAAGGGATATTTTAGTTTAAAAAAAGGGGCCTATAACATAATTGATTTTTATGTTTTCTTTAGACAATACCTCTTGTCATTTTTCATATTCTTATTATTATAGAAATTTGAGTAATAGAGAGATTAGCAATAGAAAATTGTTGGTTTATTCTAAACATATAGATAAAGTATATTGTTTTTGTTGTAAGTTTTTCAAATCTAATAACAAACAAAGTGCATTAGCAGATGATGGATTTAGAGATTAGAAGCATCTTAGTGAGAGACTCAAAGAATAGGAGAATTGTATTAAGCATATGACTAATATGGGAACTTGGAATGAATCAAGAGTAAGATTGAGCAAAAATCAAACAGTTGATAAAGATTTGCAACAAGAAATTGTAAAGGAGAAAGAACGTTGGAGACAAGTTTTGATAAGAATAGTTTCTGTTGTGAAATATCTTGCTAAATATAATTTGACTTTTCGAAGATCCAATGAGAAACTTTACCAAGATGATAATGGTAATTTGTTAGGATTGATTGAGATGATTGTTGGATTTGATGTAATAATGCAAGATCATGTTAGACATATTCAAAATCATAAAATTCATCATCATTATCTTGGTCAAAAAATTCAAAATGAGTCAATTTCTCTGTTGGCCCATAGTGTTAGAAGTTCTATCATAGGAATCATTAAAGAGGCGAAACAATTTTCTATTATTCTTGATTGTACCCCATATTTGAGCCATCAAGAACAAATGAGTTTGTTAGTATGATGTGTGAATATGTCAAATAAAAATAAAAATAAAGGAGTACTTTTTAGAGTTCTTGAAGGTAGATGACACATCTAGATTGAGACTTCTCAATAAATTATTGAATGCATTTAATTCTCTTAATCTTAATGTTTATGATGTAAGGGATCAAGGTTATAACAATGGTTCTAATATGAAGAGAAAAATCTAAGGGGTTTAAAAGCGATTACTTGAAATAAATTTGAGAGCATTATATATGCCATGTGCTTGGTATAATCTTAATCTTACTCTTAGTGATATGACACATTCTTATGTTAAAGCTGTTTCATTTTTGAAGTTGTACAACATATATATGCATTATTTTCAAGTTCTCCTAAAAGGTGGAAGGTTTTGCTTGATAATGTTTTATGCTTAACCATGAAATCATTGTCTAACACTCGTTGGGAGAGTCGAATAAAAAGTGTTAAAGCTATTACATTTTAAGCTCCTCAAATAAGATTGGCTTTGATAGAATTATCTAGATCTTGTGATGATGCCAAGTCAAAGAGTAAAGCAGAAAGTTTGGTTAGTGTACTTGAGAGTTTTGAGTTTTTACTTGGTATGGTTATTTGGTATGATATTTTATTCGCTATTAACAAGGTGAGTAAAAAGTTGCAATCTAAATCTATGTGCATTAATACTACCATAAAGCAATTAGAAGATGTGATGGTATTTTTTGATAAATAAAGAGACGAAAGGTTTGACTCTAGTATGAATATTGACAAAAGTCTTGCACATGAGATGAATGTAGACTTACATTTCCAACTAGACATTGCATTATTAGGAAAAGACATTTTGATGAAATTGACCACAATGGAGAAATACAATCAGCTGAGGATTCTTTTAGAGTTAATTACTTTCTAGTTATTTTGGATATGACAATTGCTTTGTTGAAGAATAGATTTGAATAATTAACGACATTTGATAATATTTTTAGATTATTATTTGATTCAAGGAAGTTGAGGTCGTTCGAGATAACGAATTAAGAGAATATTGCACTAATTTTACAATGACATTTTCTTATGATAATGTGTCAGATATGGATTTAGATGATCTTTTTTTGAATTAAAAATGTTACAAATGACTTTGCCAAATGATTAATGTCATCAGTTGAAATTTTAGAATTTATTAAAGCTGAAAATTGTTATCCAAATGTTTCAATTGCTTATCGAATTTTATTAACTATACCTATGATTGTAGCATCAGCTGAGAGAAGTTTTTCAAAGTTAAAATTATTAAAAACCTACTTGAGGTCATCAATGTCACAAGAAAGGCTTAATGGTTTAGCTATGTTATATATTGCGAAGAATATGTTAGACAATATTAATCTTGATAATATTATTAATGATTTTGAATTTAAAAATGCACGAAAAAATTGTTTTTCATAAATCATGATCATCTGTGTATTTGTTAGTACAGTTCTCTTAGTAGTTTGCAGTCCAATATTGTTGCTCGATTGTTGTTATTGCTATTTTGTTGTTATTGTTTCTATTTTTAGTGATTATTGTTACTGACATTTGCTAGATATTATTAGCTGATGTTATGATTATTTAATATTTGGTTGTGTATGTAGACTTATAAATTGAGTCACTTATGTTTCATATAAACAAGCAAACTTTAAGTTTACATGTTTATATATTGTTGATTTATTGGGGCCTATTTTTAGTTCGCCCAGGGCCTATAAAACGATAGGAATAACCCTGTATATATTGCAGAACTACATCTTTTGAATTTTTCATATATATTTGGAAAACTCATGTAATCAGCATATACTTTATATTATTTTATGTAGGCAAATGTAATCAACTAAAGATTATTCTTATTTAGAGTCTTATTTAGGTAGGTATAATTAAGGAGATAGATTTCTTGATTATTGTAAATATGTATATATTGTTTCCTTTGGGCTCAATGGAGAGACATCAACCATCTCTAAATTTGTTTGTGACAATCTTCATTTCCAACTCCCAACGACTACATTCCCCTTGGAACAGATCTTCTGTTCCCGAAGATATGTTCCCCTTTGTTCTCAACCATCCAATTTATTACATTGGATGGTTGAGATCAAAGGAGAATAGGGGAGAACTAGATAAGGCGAACATAAGATTTGTTCCCCACTCCTCTACCCTCAATCCACCACCATGCACAAGTAGGCTAATTACAATACTGCTTGGAGAGGTTAGGAAGATTGCTGCGTGTACTTATGATAGAATTTGTGTGAACCTAAAGATGCTCAATGACTACCTGCCAAAGGATAAGGACCTAATACATGCTTTGTCGATCATATGCTTCGTCTTTCTTCTTGCTTTGATAGGTAAGCTTGAGTTTAGCATATTCGGGCCTATTTCTTTTCTTTTCTTTTTATTCTCTAAGAGTATTGTAGTGGGTTCTTTTTGTTTCTTATTTTCAAGAATGAGCTTCGATAACTAATTAGTAATTATTAATACATTTACAATCTTGGCAACTGCTCATAAATGCACATATAATTAGATTTTCTAGAGTTTTTGGTTTTCCTTTTATCATTTCTCTATAACATTTTATGTTTCGCTTTGTTAGTTAACATTTAATCTCCATCTTTTGATGGTGAAACTCTCAGAAATTGGGAGAGACATTGGTTATAAACTTGTAATTATATATTTATTTAGTTGATCGTATCATTCTTGGTTGCCAATAATTATCTTAATAAGGTGCACTTAATATTTTCTCTTAGGGATAACATATTTAAAAATATTTACTCTTTTAAGTTTTTTTAATTTAGTGCTTAAATTTTTAAAATTTTGAATTAAACGACTAAATTTTTAAAGCTTTAATAATTCAGTTCGAAAAGTTATCTTGGATGAAGTGACATATATATTAAACAATACGTAAATATTCATCTAGTTACATTAGCACAAATTAAAATTTTAAATTGAATTGTTAACATTTTAAAAAGTTGATCATTCAATTAAAAAAAATTAAAGCTTAGGGTTTGTTTGTTTTCATTTTTATTTTTTATTTTGAATTTTCGGTTTTTGTTTTCAAATTCAATTTAAGAAAACCAATTTGTTTGAGTTTTTTAGTTTTATTATTTTATTTTAGTTTTTTTTTCCAGTTTTAAAAAATTATACAAACTATAAAAAGTGATTTTTATTTTCTATTTATGTTTTTCTCATAATCTAATTTACTATCAACTAAATAAATTATTATTTAATTATACAATATATTAATTATTAATAAGAACTATGAATAATTTAATTTAATATTATATATTTAATTAATTAAAATTAATTTTTAGTGTTAATTATGTAGTTTAATTTTATTTAATTTTTTAATTAAGTTAAATATTTTTAATTTAATAATTAATATAATTAAATTTAGAATATATGCAAAATATATTAATTTTAAATAAATTTTGATTTAATAATTAAAATATATTTAAAATAAATATTAATTTATAATAAAAAGTTAATTTTCAAATTATTTATTTGAATAAAATAAAATAAATTATTAATAAATATTATATAAGATATTAAAATAAATTTATTTAATTAAAAAATTTATTTATAAGTTTTATACATGTAATTAATATCATAAATAAAAATATAACTATATTAACATAACAAGTTTTTTTTATTTAAAAGAAAAATAAAAACTAAAAACTACCCAAAAAAAACTGAAGTGGAACTAATTTAATTTGAGATCATGCTGGAATAACGGGAGTTTCAGGTTTTCTGTTCCCTTTGCTTAACGTTAGTTGTCTCTATTGGCCTAGAAAGCACAGACTTTCACTATCTTATTTATATTGATACTTATCTGCAACATTGAGCATGACCACTGAACCTGAGAATGATGCTTCATTGATGATGAAAGTCTCTGTTCATCCTCTAAGTGCTAAACGCATAATACTTTCAGATAGTAGACACATAGTCAGGGTGCTCCAATTGACACAGCTAGATTTTCCATGATGGCTTCGTAAACTTTTCTTTCCTTCAGACTTAAAGAATTATATATTCTGTGCAACTTGATCTTCTGATCATCTTTTTTATTCTGCTCTCTTAAAATTAGGAATACCTGGAAATAAGGCTTCACTCTTGGAGGTGTTTGGCATTGGCTTAATAACATACGATCTTCCTGGTTTCGTGAAAGTGATGCCCATTTAAGCTGAAATCTGGAGCCATCAGCATTGGATATGCAATTCTTAGCAAGTACGCTGGATGTTCAAGTGGTAGTACATGCTTGGGCTGCGTTCAGATATATTCCTAATAAGCTTGTAGGTTGATAAACATATCTAGATATTCATGCAATCTTTGCAATCGTATCTGTATAAGATATGATTTTCTTTGATTTGTATATATCTCATTTATCTTAGTGTAATCTTCAATATCTTAGTTGTTATTATCATATATGATATATGTATATAAATACATGTACAAGCAATACAATACAATTCTACATTGATTACCTTCTTCTTCTTCTTCTTCTATTCTTTCATGGTATCAGAGCCCATACACTAGTTCCATTACCGAGCTACACATTCAAGCCAACAGTCATTTTCTCAAACACTACCCTACATACAGAAACAACAGAAACAAACACAAAACACACCCTACTCTTCACACAGAAACAATACACATCAGAGCCTATACAGTTTTTTTAGCTACATCCACCCATTCGATCTACATACAACTATAAGTCATTTCTTTTGCACACACCACCTTCATTTAGTCATTTCTTCAAACACCTATCCTACATACAACAAGCTGCAAAAAACAACACACATATCTTTTTCTCAAACACCTACCTTGCACACCGAATCAACAAACACAAACACACAATATTTTCTCAAACACCTATCTTGCATACAAAACCAGTACCTCACCAAATTCCTCAATGGCCGACCTCACCTCTCCCACATTACCATTCAACCAAATTACAAACTTCCTAACCAAAAAATTGGATTCTTCCAATTACCTTATTTGGCGCACCCAAATCCATGCCATTCTTGTCACCTCTGACCTCATTAGCTACGTTGATGGATCTACTCTCCAACCCTCAGATGCCGAATCTTCAGACTATCTCAAATGGAAAAAATTTGACCGACTCATCTACTGTTTTCTCACTGCTTCTCTATCCGACTCCATCGCCCGCCTTGCCATCGGATGCACCATAGCTCGCAACCTCTGGCTCAACCTCGAGCAACACTTCATACAGCAGTCCAACTCGCAACGTTCCCTGCTCCGACGCAAACTCCATACACTACAAAAAGGACAAATGACAATCACTGACTATCTTACGACTATCCCCACTGTGGCGGATGAGTTAGTAGCTATAGGTGATAAAATCTCCTATTCTGATCTTATTCTTTTCACTTTGAATGGTTTACCTGCAGATTTTGAATCCTTCGTCATGGTAATGGAACATCGCGAATGTAGCATCTCCTTCCGTGAACTTCGGGCAAAGCTTCTCATCCACGAGCAGCGACTTCTCTCGTTTCACTCCTCCCTACCGTTGGACACTACACTGGCCGTTTCATTGTCTGGACATGCTTCTTCCTCTTTCGGACGCGGCGGCTTCAAACCTAGACGAGGAGGACGCGGGACAAATGCTCATTACCCTAGTAGATATGAACCACGACCGAATGGGCCACCAACCCATCTGCATCACACTAATGGGCCAGCTCCTTTTAATTCCTATGTCTCCAGGCCCAGACCCACTCAACCCCACCAATATCATAACCAAGCCATTTATTATAACCAAACCCAATCTCATTTTTGGCCCACTAAACCTTCTCTTCAATGCCAAATTTGTTGGAAATGGGGCCATCCTGCTGCACATTGTCGTTTT
>JANQBM010000221.1:8557259-8581126 GCA_025594535.1 Erythroxylum domingense | reverse complement strand
TAATAAAATATTAAATTAAAATAAGAAAATATAAATAAAATAAATTTAGTAAATAAAATATTTCATAAAAAATATATAATTAGTCATATAAATTCAAATTATAAATAAGAAAATATTAGTTGAGGGTATAATAGAAAATAATAATTATCAGAAGGTTATTAATGGAAGTAGAATTTCTACCGTATAAGCACTTTTCTACCGCAACCTTCTTTCTACTTATCGATTTCTGCGGTGGCATCACATTTTCTCCAACCTCCGGTTGTTCACCTGCAGATCTAAACATGTGATTGCGTTTGAAAACTGCAGTGGATAAGGAGTTATCCCCACAGTACCTTAAATCCAAATGCAGCCTATGTCTGGCGGCCCCTATGTGATTGTGGGTCATATGCTCACAATCACTCGTTGGGTACTAGGTTTTTTTTCTTCTACTGTGAAAATCACAAAGGTAATTACTTGGGTTCGTATTACTGAGTTCCCTATCGAATATTATAAAAATGAGGTCTTGTTTGCTACTGCAAGCTATATTGAGAGCCAATTAAAATTGACAAATAGACAGCATTGGTAACTAGGAGAAAATTTATACGTATTTCTATTGAAGTTGATTTGAAGAAGTCATTTGTTCCGAGAATAAATTAGAAATTTGTGATGGCAAGAGAGAATATATAGTTGAGCAATTCAAAGCTAGAGTATAAAATGGAGATCAGATCTTTTATACTGATTATAATATTTTTATTATGTTATATTACATCTTATCTAAATATTTATGTAAATTTCATATAAATATATGAATAAGATGTAATTGAATAAAGATGGAACAAAGTAAATGGTTCAGAGAATTTGATGGGTATAAAATGGGTACCTCCTCTTCTGGCATCACGTGGCGAGTTGTACCTGCTTTCATAGCTCCAGTGGTATACCTTGTACCACAGTGCAGAACAAATTCCATTTGCTTTTCACACCATTCCTATCAGTCACATAAAAGGTCAGAAGGCTCCATTTTTCTTCAGCTGAAAGGTCATAGCATCAGGCAGTAGAGATTTTTGCAAAAATACAAGTGATTAGAATAAAACTTTTCCGCACTTACCAAAATCTACATAAAAGATTATCGGCTCATCCAAATTCAATGGAACCTTATAAGCCAAGGCACCATTTGATCACCTCGGTAATCGCATTTAAATTTTAAGGAGTACTTTGAAAATTTTTTAATTGGTTTTAAAAAGCTTCAAGCGGATAGAGATTTATGTCGTAAAAGTCATTTAATCAGAAGTTAATTTCTAGAGCTTGTGCGGAAAGGAAAAAACTGTATAAAAAAAAAGGCTAATAAGAACCCTTTGCAATATGACAAATTCTACTCACTTTAAAGCCCTATTTAAGAATTAGTACTGCCATTAAAACCAAATCTGACGTCTAATGCAGACACTCGAAAATAAAGAAGCACTCAATATATCCTCTCAGTCATGATCATATCGTGCAATGAAATTCGTTAACATATGATAAATAATGGCAAGGGAAAAGTTTACAGTATAACGTTACAGATCTAAAGAACATATTCACTTAAACATTCCACCTAGATGCATGCCTGTTATGATTCGGACACTGAAAACATTACGCTCATTATTTCACAAAGAACTATATATATGCCACCATCATCGTCCAAAGTGAATAATATGGATTCACAAGAAAACGCAAACCCTAAAACAGTCAGTTCCAGAGGGCCAAAAGAGTGAACACGTCATAAGTAACCAAGGATGGTACAACTTTCTACTGGTATGAATTCATCCTCAACTTCCCAAAATCAAACAAGCTACTGAATCTAATCAAAGAAAAAGAAACAATGTATCCTATCAACGTAAATCAATTTTCTGAATAAACAAAGTTCAAAATTTTAACCCCACTTCAATACCAACAGAACAAAATCTATATCATTCAGAAGATGAATCCAATGCAGTTCTACTTCCACAACATAAAGGGTACACGTAGAATTCCAGCAAAACCAAACTCATTTACACGAAATCCGGGAAAAGCAAGAAAATTCTTTACCGAAGCAGTAACATCAGTGACAAACAAGCCGGTTCTCTTCCTAAACCTTTGAAACAAGGACTCAACCACTCTAACTCTCTTCTGGGTACATCCGAAATCACCTGAGTCCTCGATATCAGGTTGACTAACACCAGGTCCCAACCTTCTCTTGGATAGTGCAGCAATAGACCCAATGGACCGAGCATTACTCCGAAATGGAGAGGAATAAGAAAGTGCAGAGATAGGGGAGGAGTGAGTAGCTGCGAAAGCGGCTTCAAAGAAAGCCATCTCTTGCTCACTCACGATCTCAACTGGGATATCGGGAACAACGCTAGTACTATCGTTAATAGTAATAGTGGAAGAAGAGGACGAAGACGAAGAAGTTGAAGAAGCAACATAGTGGGTTTGTTGTGCGGAAGAGTCGGAGGCATACTCCGTCATTATTGGGTACTTCTTTAAGCAGATCCGACCGTTAAGATCAGCGAGTTTGAGGTTTGTCATCGTGGAGGAGGTTTCGTTTGCACAACCCAAACTACTGGGTTTACAGCTTCATGACTTATTCTTAGCTTTTCTTTTATACATCATATTATTTTCATCGAATCAAGGATATGATTGGACCAACAAAAAGGTAATTCAGCAGCAAACCAAACCTTTTAACTAAGTACTTCATGGCTAAGCTTCTTTGGCTCAAGTACAAGCATAAAGAAAGGGGACATATAACTTCATGGCTAAGCTTCTTTACCTCTAAGTACAAGCATAAAGAAAGGGGACATATATGATGGTAATAAACTAGTAATTACTAAATAAGTAATTTATCAAATGGGTCTGCGAGAGGAAAGTCACAAAGACGATTAAGGGAATGATAGTCGGTATCTATCGCCGGAAAATCCTGGTAGTTTGATGGCCTATGCTATGCGTGATGCAGAAGAAAGGAGAAAAAGAATGTCATCACTTTCGTTTTAGAGACTGCTTGTTAAAGAGGAAAGGTAGGGCAACAAGCAATAATTCTTATGGAATCTTGTCTAGATTTTCTTTAGATGATAAATGGATTGGAAAGGTTTCCATTGAATGTGAAACGGGAATCCTTTACTGCCCCAGCTTGTGATTTATGATGATTTCTAGCAGTATCTGTGTTATTATTGGAAGCATGCTATTATTGTTAAGGTATACCGGAAGAGTGTGGGGTTCCAAATCCTTTTTAATCGTCTCTTGATTTTATGGAAATTAGAGGGCAAGATGGAGATGCTTGACTTAAATTATGGATATTTTATTGGAAGTTCGATTCTGAGGAGGATCTCATCACGACTATATCCAGTGGCCCCTATGTGATTGCGGGTCATATGCTCACAATCACTCGTTGGGTGCCTGGTTTCTCTCCTTCTACTACGAAAATCACAAAGGTAATTACTTGGGTTCGTATTGTTGAGTTCCTTATCGAATACTATAAAGATAAGGTCTTGTTTGCTGCTGCAAGCTATATTAGGGAGCCAATTAAGATTGACAAATAGACAACGTTAGCAACCAGGGAAAATTTTACACGTATTTGTATTGAAGTTGATTTGAAGAAGTCCCTTGTTCGAAAAATAAAAGTGGCAAGAGTTTGGTGTAAGGTTGAATATAAAGGTGTTTCAGTGATTTGTAATGGATGTAGGAAGGCATGACACTAAATTTCGTATTGCTCTGAAATTCCTCGCCCTTCTTAAGATGGAGATGCTTGACGTAAATTATGGATATTTTATTGTGAAGTTCAATTCTTAAGAGGATCGCATCACAATTATTCTTGTGGCTCATATGAGATTGCGGGTCATATGCTCACAATCACTCACTGGGTGTCTAGTTTCTCTCTTTCTACTGCAAAAATCACAATTGTAATTCGTATTGTTGAGTTCCCTATCGAATATTATAAAGATGAGGTCATGTTTGTTGCTGCAAGCTATATTCGGGAGCCAATTAAGATTGACAGATAGACAGCGTTGGCAACTAGGGAAAAATTTACACATATTTGTATTGAAGTTGATTTGAAGAAACCCCTTGTTTGGAGAATAAAAATGGAAAAAGTCTAGTGTAAGGTTGAATATAAGGGTGTTTCGGTGATTTGTAATGGATGTAGGAAGGCATGACACTTAATTTCGTATTACACTAAAATTCCTCGCCCTTTTAAGATGGAGATGCTTGACGTAAATTATGGATATTTTATTGTGAAGTTCAATTCTGAGGAGGATCTCATCACAATTATGCATGGCAGCCCCTATGTGATTGTAGGTCATATGCTCACATTCACTCACTGGGTGCCTGATTTCTCTCCTTCTACTGTGAAAATCATAAAGGTAATTACTTAGGTTCGTAATGTTGAGTTCCCTATCGAATACTATAAAGATGAGGTCCTATTTGTTGTTGCAAGCTATATTGGGGAGCCAATTAAGATTAACAAATAGACAGCGTTGGAAACCAGGGGAAAATTTACACGTATTTATATTGAAGTTGATTTGAAGAAGCCCTTGTTTAGAGAATAAAAGTGGCAAGAGTCTAGTGTAAGGTTGAATATAAGGGTGTTTCGGTGATTTGTAATAGATGTGGGAAGGCATGACACTTAATTTCATATTGCACTAAAATTCCTCACCCTTTTCAAGATGGAGATGTTTGACGTAAATTATGGATATTTTATTGTGAAGTTCAATTCTGAGGAGGATCTCATCATGATTATGTCTGGCGACTCCTATGTGATTCCGGGTCATATGCTCATAATCACTCACTAGGTGCCTGGTTTCTTTCCTTTTACTGCAAAAATTACAAAGGTAATTACTTAGGTTCGTATTGTTAAGTTCCCTGTCAAATACTATAAAGATGAGGTCTTATTTACTGCGGTAAGCTGTATTGGGGAGCCAATTAAGATTGACAGATAGACAGCATTGGCAACCAGGAGAAAATTTGCACGTATTTGTATTGAAGTTGATTTGAAGAAACCCTTTGTTTGGAGAATAAAAGTGGTAAGAGATTGGTCTAAGGTTGAACATAAGGGTGTTTCAGTAATTTGTAATGGATGTGGGAAGGCATGATACTTAATTTCATATTGCATTGAAATTCATCGCCCTTCTTAAGATGGAGATGCTTGACGTAAATTATGGATATTTTATTGTGAAGTTCAATTCTGAGGAGGATCTCATCATATTATGTCTGGTGGCCCTTATGTGATTGCAGGTCATATGCTCACAATCACTCACTGGGTGCCTGGTTTCTCTCCTTCTACTACGAAAATCACAAAAGTAATTACTTAGGTTTGTATTGTTGAGTTCCCTATCGAATACTATAAAGATGAAGTCCTATTTGTTGTTGCAAGCTATATTCGGGAGCCAATTAAGATTGACAGATAGACAATGTTGGCAACCAGGGAAAAATTTACATGTATTTATATTGAAGTTGATTTGAAGAAGCCCCTTGTTCGGAGAATAAATGTGGTAAGAGTCTGGTGTAAGGTTGAATATAAAGGTGTTTCGGGGATTTATAATGGATGTGGAAAGGCATGACGCTTAATTTTGTATTACGTTGAAATTCCTCGTCCTTCTTCCGGTCAAAATGTTGTTGATGGTGTGAGGGTAGACGGTGAGAGAGATGGTGGAGTATCCCAGGACCATCAAGCGGCGGTGATGTGGACGGATGAGGGCGAATTACAATTTGGTCCTTGGATCACAGTTCAGAAATGGCCACGTAGAAATTATAAAGGAACTGGGAGAATCCCTTTCGTATACAATAATCGAAGGGCTAAGGATAAAATTGTTCTTGATCGATTTGAAAGCTTAAAAGTCAAAAATGTTAAGATGGAGCAGAATTTAGAGGAAGCTAATGTTGCAAAGGGAGGTGTCTAGAAAGTGTTTAATTCCCAAGACAATTCCACTCAGATGGATAATCGTGGCAAGGTATGAATGTCCAAATCCAATGGTCAAAAAATGGGATCCAGCTCAACTTCTAAGTTGACTAATTCAATACGAATTGCAATTAATGTGCCCATGCCTATAGTCTTGCCACCCCTTCTACGTAAACTTGAAAATATGTCAAGTGATATTACTATTGTGCCACCTTCTAACCTGAAGTCTCCTATAATGGTAGAAGTTAATATTGAAGAAGCCCCCCATACTCAAAAACTTACTATGTAGAATGATTCTTTCAATATTGACCCAGGTCCTAGTGTTTTGGAGAAGATTGGATCCGGTGAACAATTTGAGCTGGATAAAGTGAAATATAATCTCTTCTCTGAGAGAGATGGTAGAGTGATGGATATGGGCAACATGCAAGGAAAACGTGCAAGGAGTCGGAGCCCACGTAGGCGCTAACCCTCCCTCTTCTTTTAAGTCTCTTTTATTTTTTTATAGATTTACATATTATGCATGGAATATTGGTGAGGCGAAAAAAGGATGTTTCTCTTGTATGTTTAAGGATCTCCACAAGAGTAAGAGAGTTGATATAACTATTATTTTGGAGCCCTGTATTTTTGGCTCAATGGCTGATGGAATTATTCAGAGCTTGGGGTTCTCTCATTTTCTTAAGACTGACTCAAACAGAGGGGGGGAGGGGTTTACTCTTATAAAATATGGGTAATTTAAAGATTCATCACATTTATTTTTCCAATCAATATATTCATGTGATATTAGATGTGTTTAGGTTTGAACCTTGGTTACTTACTGCGTGTTATATTAGCCCTGTTATGTCCAATCAATACATGATGGACATAGCGTCTTCACTTTCTATGCCATCGTTACTTATAGCGAACTTTAATGATATTGTGACGGATTATAAGAAAAAGGGTGGTAGTCCACCTTCTGTTAGTCGATGCAGGACTTTTCGTGATCGGTGGTAGTTGCAAGCTAGATGATGTTGGTTTTCAAAGGCCTATTTTCACTTGGGCTAGAAGATCTTCTTGTTTTAGATTAATTTAAGAACGATTAGATTATGCTCTTTCTAATCATTCTTGGAAGGATTTATTCCCAAATGCTTCTCTAATTAATATACCTCGAGTTCTTTTAAACAGTGGTCTGATTTTACTATATACTAAGGGGATTTCTTTGATTTTAGATTAAGACCATTCCAATTTGAGGTTGCATGGGCCATACATCAGGAGTATCGTAAGGTGGTAGTGGAGGCCTAGGGTCGTGGATCTCAATGCCCTTGTACATCTCTTTAGCGGGTTCAACAAGCTTTTGTGGAGTGGGATAAAACTATTTTTAGTGACATAAACTAAAAAAAGAAGTGAGAGACAGGCAGTATTAGGGAAGTGCAATTGTCACTAGCTAATAGGTTAACAGAAAGTCTCTACAGGTTGGAAAGAGATTTAGTTGCAGAGTATTCTTCTATTTTACAGCAAGAACAGATGTTTTGGTTCCAAAGGGCTAGAGTTAATTGGGTTGTGGATGGGGATCGTTGCACCAAATGTTTTCATGCCATAGCTAAAGCCAAACGGAAATGAAATAAACTTGAGTGTTTAACATATTCCTCAGGGAACTAGGTTTCTGATGAGAGCTTCCTTAGGAATATGGCCCATATTTATTTTTCAAGTATCTTTGCCCCTCCTAACAATCTTATGGAGACAACAGATATTGTGCTTAATAACCCAAAGCTTACGGATTCGACTAAATTGACTCTCTCGTGTGAGATTATAGCTTAGAAGGTGTGGACGACTATATCTTAGATGGACCACTTTAAGGCCCCCGATCCTGATGGGTTTCAAGCTTTCTTCTACAAAAAATATTGGAAAATTGTTGGCACTGATGTGGTCACTTTAGTCCGTCAAAGCTGCGGGACTGGTAAAATCCCAAAAGGTGTTGCTAAAATAAATGTTATTTAGATTCCGAAGGTTGACACCCCTGAGGTAATTTCACAGTTTAGACCTATATCTCTTTGTAATGTCCTCTTTAAGATTATTACAAAGGTTTTGGTTATCGTTTACACCTTGTTAAATGAGATTTTAAGTCCTTTCCAAAGTAGTTTCATTCTTAGAAGACACATATCAGATAATATTATTATTGTCCAAGAGGCATGCATTCGTTGCATAAGTCTAAGAGCAAAGTGGGGCACATGGCTATTAAAACTGATGTTAAGAAGGCATATGATAGAATCCATTGGGATTTTCTTGAAATTGTGCTTAAATCTTTTAATTTTCCAACTTCTTGGATACAGTTAATTCGTAACTGTCTTAGCTTTTCATCTTTGTTTATTATTTGGAATTGTTCTTCATTGCCCAATTTTAGCCCTACCTATGGATTAAGATAAGGCGACCCTTTATCCCTATATTTATTTGTTCTTTGTATGGAGTATTTATCCTCTTTGATAAGTAATGTTGTTTGCAGTAAGCTATGGACTCCTATTTGTGCTTCTAAATCAGATCCTAGTATATGACACTTATTTTTTATTGATGATTTGAAGTTATTTGCTAAGGCTTTTTGTCGGCAGGCTAAAGAGATCATGTCAATCTTATCTAAGTTTTGTGCTTCTTCGGGACAGAAAGTTAGTGTAGCAAAGTCTATAGCCTTCTTTTCCAAATTTGAAAGTAGGGACATTAGGCAAAAATTACATAATGTTTGGGAATGAAAGTTTCTTCAGATTTGGGCATATATTTAGGGGTGCCAACTATTTATTCTAGAATTAAAAGATCAACCTACTTTAGCATTGTTAATAAGGTCAAGACCATACTAGGGACTTAGAAAAGTAGGTATCTAAGTAAGACGGGCTGATAGACTCTGATTAAGTCTACTATATCGGTGATTCCAAATTATACGATGCAAACTACTTGGTTATCATCATCTATTTGTGATGAATTGTAAATAATTAATAGCAATTTTTATCAGGGTTTTGTTGATGGGGCTCGAAAACATCATATTATTAACTGGCATAAATTGTTACTTGATAAACAGAGTGGGGGCTTGGGTTTTAGGTCATCTCAACATGCTAATGTTGCTATGTTAGGTAAGCTTGGCTAGGTTATTTTGCATGGTAATGGAGTTTTTTAGGTTCATGTCCTACGAGAAAAATATTTCAATAAAAGGGGATTTAATTGATAGATCATAGACTCTCCCATTTGGAAGGGAATTGTAAAAAGCATATAACACATTTTAGAATTCACAATATGGAAAGTGGGTGATGGGTCAGAGATTTCTTTTTAGGGGTTAGTGATTCTCCTCTGGGCATATCATTGACTACAACTGAATTGGGGAACTTGTCCACGTTGAAAGTGGCAGACATGATTTCGAAGGCTAAGACGTGGGATCTCTCTATTGTGGAGCATTTGATTTCTTCCGATGCTATTATAAAGATCCAAAGTATCTTTATTCCATGATTTTCGGAGTTGAAGGACACTTTAATCTGGAGCAAAAGTGCCACTGGGAATCATTCTTCTAGATTAGCATTTAAAGCTTTACAGGGCTTGGATTCGGCTCATTTGAATGGTGATTGGAGGATGTTATGGACGATTCCATATTTACCTAAGCTTCATCACTTCTTGTGGCTAGTATTACATTGGAAACTCATGACTAATGTGTTGAGATATCATAGGTTTGGGAAACAAAATGACACTTGTCCTCAATGTGAGGGAGAAGTCGAAACTATCATATACCTCAGTGTGAGGGAGAAGTCGAAACTATCATATATGTACTATGTGATTGTACCCATACAAGAGAGATTTGGCAAATGTTTCATGGGTTTGGTTAATCCAAACTTCATTATAATGGACTTGTAGGAATGGGTTATGGGGAATCTATTATAGTAGTGCTTTAAAAGTAATCACCTTTAACACTTTTGTACAAACTTTATTTGATTAATAAAGTGGAAGGCGTTTTTTTTAATTTGATATTCGTTTATATATGAATTGATATTGATTTTAAATCGAATTAATGAAAGTCCATGTTACAAAACATAGCATGAAGGAAATCATGATGAGATCATGATAATGAGATTACTATCATGTGCAATTATGTTAGTATCTAAATAATCCCTAGTTATAGAATTAATCAGACAGGACATTATTAATCCAAACAGACTAGTTCATGTTATATTCATTGATTTGATCAAGCACTGGATCTCACAAACTGTAAGCATGAGATGTTTAGAGTTAACATGTGGATGCTTACTAAGGATAGTAAGTACATCGAATGACCCACTATGAGATTATCACATGGATGATCTATCAAATGTCAATGATTAATATCATTATAGAAATGGTGCCAATATCCTTATATTTGAGGTACTCAAGGATATCTTTGATACTAATCCTATGCTTTGACATCATTCTTTGTTACCTCAAGACGAGGTCGCTTTTAGGGTGGTAATTGAGTACAGCTATTGGTATTCGAAGGTAATTGGCTAGCCAATAAAGGATTCACCACTCATGATAAAAGGAGAGGATACCCATGATCTCTTGTCGAGGTCATTACTCAGGAGTCTCTGGCTAGAGCAGTTATGTGTCATAAAGAGAGTCTTCATTGACACATAGAGTAATGAGATCCTAGGACAAAAATAAACATCAGTTGGACTAGATGTGACGTAGTCAGTCTAGTGAGAGTTGACACATAGCCCATACTCCGAAACAAGTGGGGTATAGTATAATGAAAGGATGAATTACACAGTAATTGTCTATAGAATGGTTCATAAGTTGGATAATTAACTATCGAAGAGTTTATATGTTAATCTACTTATATTCCGGTAAATTGGCATTATGAAACCCTTCATAATTTGCTTTAATTAGTAGTTAATTCAAGTGCCTAAAATAATTGGGAACCTAAGGGTCACATATATAAAAGATCGGATGAAAAATATAGTGTGTATAGATAATTTTAAGTAGGCCACAATCATGGAGCCGAAGGTGAGCCCATTTTTTAAGTAGGCCACGATCGTGGCTCATTGGCCACGATCATGACTGAGGGCACGAATGAGTACATAAGTAAGTTCTTCTCTGTACACAAGGTCTTACCACTTCTTACGCACTCAAGTGAGAGAATAAGAGCTCTAAAAGAGTTCTAGAGTGAGAGAGAGGTAACAAGAGTCTTGCTTTTGCAATTTATGCAATTGTTGCTTGAATCAAAGTGCATTCAATAAGATTATTGATCTATCTTCTATCATTTTGAGCATCCACTAGAACTCATCTAGTTTGGTGCTCAAATCACCTTTATACATTATTTCTTCATCTTCTTTGCGTGTTCTTGGGTGATGAAGGAAGGGTTTGGTGTTTTCAACAACCCAAACAAGGAGAAGAAACGAGAAACGAGGAGAAACAAAAGCTAAAAGTTTTATATTTTATGTTCTTATATATAGGTCTATGCATGCATATATGATTCTATGTTTTCGAGTTATTGGTGTCAAAATCAAAATTTCGATACTTCCGCTGCATTCGCATGCATGTAATGCATGCAATCATAGCTAACCCAACAGTGATATCAGAGCAAGTTTATGCATGCATTAGATGATGTATTGAACATGTGCAAAGTGTTTGCTAGGTTATGACTGACATGCATGTTGATTTGGAATAATTCGTGTAAATTGTATAAAACTTTTTCTGATTTTCTTTCGAAAAATGTTTATAAGATGTTATATTATGTTTATATCAAAGGAAATTGCAATTGAATGTCATTTGCTATTTTATTTCGAATTAATATCCAGACTGTTCATATGTTGGTTTCTGGGAATTTCTAGAAAAACTGAATACATGTATTGATTTTGAAAATTTTGTAATAATTCTATAAAAATTGTTTTTCTAATTTTCTTTCATATAAATGTTTATAAGGTGTTATATTATGTTTCTGTAAAAACAAAATGCAATTGAATGTTGTTTTCTATTTTATTACGAATTTAGTTTCAGCTTGATGCATGTATAAAGTTCTGGAAAATTATGGAAATGTGATGAACATGCATACATATAAATTCCATATTAATTAAAATTTGTTTTTATAAATTTTATGCATGCATACACAAAATGAGATGTTGCCATGTGTATGAGATACATGGAACTTATTGTTAAAGTGATTATCTTATGCATACATGACGTAATGTTTGACTAGTGTTAGAAGTAACATGACAAGTGTCATACACATGTGAGATGCTGGCTTATTCCAATTTATTAATAAATAATTCCTAAGAATTAGGCTTTGAATTTTTTATTAGACACATTTAGAATGTATATAAGACTCTGTAATTTTTTAAAATTAATTGAATTTGATTCAATTACTAAATCAAGTCAAAGTCAACATTGGTCAACTTTTTGAAAGTTGATGGAGTTGACTTACTTAATGACTTATAGTGTATGTATTTCGGTTATAAGACCTTAATAAAGTTCTTACGTGATAATAAATGTATTATTTTGATGTTAATAGCATGCTTCATGCATGTTCTTGAAATTAAGGTTCCGAAAAGTTTTCGAACATCGATTCGGTCCCTTTAGTTTCTAATAGGTTAACTTATTTATCTTGACGATTTTAGCTTTCAAAATAATTTTGACTTGTGCTGAAATTGTTTAGATAAATTTAAGATGACCTAAGAATTTTATAGATGACTAATTGATGTACGGGAATTTTGAAACGCTAAGGATTAATTTAGAATTAATCCAAGTAAAGCATAGCATTTCTAGTGTGACTAGATAAAGGCATATAAACTAGGATTAAAGTGTTTAATCTGGACATCAAATTAATTGAATTTTAAGGTTCCTAATCGAAGCACATTCATAATTCGGATTAGTCAAGACTAACACTAGTACCCGATTAGGTTCAAGAGTTGAATCGAATCACGAACTTTAGATGCACAGTCAAGTCACAACCTAAATTAAACCTCCTTTGTATGATACAATGCATTAGATGCATTTTAAAGGTAGTTATGGATATAGGCTCAATTTAATTGAGTTGTCCATAATCTGAATGTATATATGTGATATACATAATCAAGATCATCTAAGTATTGATGAGACCAAAGGACAAATCCCTCAACTAAATATAGGACTTATGTCTTTCATGGATATGGCAAAAACTATAGTTCTTTTAAAGTTGTATTGTTGGGAAAACCCAAGCCCGCTTTACACGAATATGTTCAAGTTGTGGAAATTAGATTTTTGCTTTAATGGGTTAGTCCTAATTGGAAGCATTGATTTGTTGGGCAAACTCAAGGTTAACGAGGATAGAGGCAAAGTTGGGTTATGTACATGGGATGCATACAAATCAAGAGTTGATGACCCAATGAGTATGCTAAATCAACAATTGATGGCACAAGTCGATAGTTGCATAAATGAATGCAATTGGTATGAATAAAACTTACCGATTGACCTAAGATCGCTTATTAGGCAAATCCAAGGTCATTCTTGATGATATCGGATATCGACCCATTAAGAAAACTATAAGTTTTCTCGAATTCGTAGTGAGAGCTATAGATTTGAATAAGAATAATAGGACCTATAATGCATATGATTGAAGCCCTTATCGATATGTGTTAATGTACATTATAACATTTTCTCTCGTTCTTCTAGGTTATTGAATCGCACGATGTCTTCTAGTGTGAACTTACGCTCGCTATTAGAATCCAACAAACTCACGGGACCTAACTTCTTGGATTGACTATAGAAATTGAGAATTGTTCTTAAATCCAAAAAACTAGGATATGTCCTAGATGAACCACTTCCCGATCATCCTGCTGTCGATGCATCTAATGAAGATCAGAAAACTTATAAAAAGCTACTGGATGATAGTGAGTCGGCTAGCTGTATAATGTTGGCCTCTATATCACCAGAACTGTAGCAGCAGCATGAGGCTATAGATGCTCATACCATAGTCTACCATCTGAGGGAATTGTTTGATGAGTAAGCTCGGTCTGAAAGGTTCAAGACCTCGAGGTTACTTTTTCATTCTAAAATGGCTAAGGGATCATCTCTAGTGCAATATGTGCTGAAGATGAATGGATATATTGAGAGATTAGCTAGTTTGGGCTTCATAGTGAAATTTTGACTGGTTTGATTGATAATTATTCACAGTTTGTGCTTAACTATCGGATGAACCAAATATCCAAAACGATACCTAAGCTGATTAATCTGCTCAAAATAACTGAGCATACTGTCAAGAAAGACAGTAAGGCTGTGATGCTGGTGGACTCTACTTCTGATTCTCGAAAGAAGAACCAAAAGAAGAAGAAGAAGTCCAAGAAGCCAATGGGAGGTGTAGCCAAGAAAAAGGCAAAGGAGAAAACACCAAAGGGGATATGCTTCTATTGCAACAAGGAAGGACATTGGAAGAGAAATTGCAAAGCTTATCTAGAGTCACTGAAGCAGAAGAAGGCATTAGATGCCCCATTGTCTACTTCAGGTATGATTTTTATCATTGAGGTTACTACTATTTCTGATCATAACATTTTAGTATTAGTTACCAGACGTGGCTCACATATATGTGTTGATATGCAGGGTCTTAGGGATAGTAGATCACTCAAGAAGGGAGAGAGGGACCTACCTGTGGGAAATGAAGCAAGAGTTATTACATTAGCTATAGGGATATATGTTTTGTATCTTTATAGTGGGCTAGAGTTAGTTTTAGAAAATTGCTATTATGTACCCATTATGCCTAAAAACATTGTATCTGTTTCATGTCTTAATAAAACAGGATTTCATTTAACTTTTTCAAGCAATGGTTTTTTAATTAAGTTGAATGAAATGTTGTATGGTACTACTATATTGTGCAATGGTATTTACATATTAGATATGTCCAATCCAATTTTAAATATCAATGATAATAAAAGGCAAAAACGAGATAACTTAAAATCATCTTACTTATGGCATTTTCGACTTCGACATATAAATGAGAAATGTATGATTAAGCTACATAAGAATGGTAGCCTAGGGTCATTTGATTATGAATTATATGACACATGTGAATCTTGCTTGTTAGGCAAAATGCATAAATTATCTTTTAAAGGAAAAGGTGAACAAATGAATGGGTTATTAGACCTAATACATTTTGATGTATGTGGTCCAATATCCATTCATGCCAGAGGTGATTTTGTGTACTTCATTACTTTTATCGATGATTATTCACGATATGGGTATGTGTATCTAATGAGATACAAGTCTAAAGCGTTTAAAATGTTCAAACAATTTAGACATGAAATAGATAAACAACTTGGTAGAAGTATTAAGACACTTTGATCAGATCAAGGTGGTGAATACTTAAACGAGGAATTTCTAACTTATCTCAAAGATAATGGGATAATATCCCAGTGGACTCCACCTTACACACCACAACATAATGGTGTGACTGAAAGGAGAAATCGAACCTTATTAGACATGGTAAGGTCAATGATGGGCTTAGTAGATCTACTGAAATTCTTTTGGGGTTATGCACTTGAGATTGTTGTTTATATGACAAATAGAGTCCCTTCAAAGGCAGTTGAAGTTACTCCATATAAGATATGGACTATCAAAAGGCCTTATCTTTCTCATATGAAAGTTTGGGGTTATCTAGCTTATGTGAAGCGGATTCAATCAGACAAGCTTAAAGTGAAATATTATAAATGTCTGTTTATAAGATATCCTAAGGAAACAATTGGATATCAATTCTATAATGCTTTAGAGCAAAAGGTATTTGTCTCAAAACATGCTTTCTTTTTAGAGAAAGAGTTTCTTCTAAGAGAAGACAGTGGGAGCAAAGTTGAACTTGATGAAGTTCATGATACTCAAACAGATGCAGATCAATTTCCTGAACTCGAAATTGTTGTTCACAGAGATGAGAGAATAGTTGAACCTTCTAACACACAAAATGTTCGTAGGTCAAGTAGGATATGCAATGTTTCAGAGAGATATGGATTTCTCATAAGCGAATAAAATGACGTATTGCTCATAAAAGATGACGAGTCTACAATCTATGAAGAGGCTCTGAAGAGTTCAGAATCTGAAAAATAGATTCAAGCCATGAAGTTTGAAATGGATTCCATTTATGAAAACTAAGTATGGACTTTGGTTGACCCACCTGAAGGGTTAAAACCTATAAGGTTCAAGTGAATTTTCAAGAAGAAAATCGATATGGAAGGTAATGTGATTACCTATAAAGCGAGGCTAGTCGCTAAAAGTTATCGTCAAAAACAAAGAATTGACTATAACGAGACATTTAGCCCCATAGTTATGGTTAAATCCATTAGAATACTCCTAGCCATTGTTGCTCATTATGATTATAAAATATGGCAGGTGGATGTGAAGACGACTTTCCTAAATGGAAACCTAGTTGAGGATGTATATATGATACAACCAGAGGGCTTCGTATCAAGAGATGGCAGAAAGGTATGCAAAGTTCAGAAATCTAATTATGGATTGAAGCAAGCATCTAGGAGTTGAAACATCAGATTTGATGAGACAATCAAAGAGTTTAGTTTCTTACAAAATCCTGATGAACCTTGTGTGTACAAGAAGGTTAGTGGGAGTGATATCATATTCCTTATGTTATATGTGGATGATATATTACTAATGAAAAATGATGTCTCAAGTTTGCAATCAGTCAAATTTTGGTTGTCCCAGAATTTTTCCACAAAAGACCTTGGAGAAGCAACTTATATATTAGGAATAAAGATTTATAGAGATAGATCAAGGAAGTTGCTAGGTCTTTCACAATCAACATACATAGTTAAAGTGTTAAATAGGTTTAGCATAGAGCAGTCCAAGAGAAGGTTTCTTCCCATGACTTACGGGATAAAACTCTCAAAATCTATGTGTCCCAAGACGCAAGATGAGAGGACCTGTATGAGTATGATCCCGTATACTTCAGCAATATGATCAATCATGTATGTTATGTTATGTACAAGACCCGATATATCGTATGCTCTAAGTGTTATGAGCAGATATCAATCAAATCCTGGTGAGAGTTATGGGTGGCTGTCAAGAATATCCTAAAGAACTTGAGAAGGACTAAGAATGTATTCTTGATATATGAAAATGGATATCTCATAGTGAGCAGGCATACAGATGCCAGTTTTCAATATGACCAGGATGACTCTAAATCCCAGTTAGGTTATGTTTTCACACTGAATAGTGGAGCAGTCATTTGGAAGAGCTCCAAACAAGAGACGACTGCAGATTCGACGACTGAGTCAGAGTACATTGCAGCTGCGGAAGCGACAAAAGAAGTTGTTTTAATCAAGAAGTTTGTTATGGAACTTTGAGTAGTTCCTAACATAGTAGATCCAATATTGTTGTACTGTGACAATAATGGGGCTATTGCTCAAGCTAAGGAACCAAGGTCTCATTAGAGGTCTAAGCATATACTCAGGAGATATCACCTGATCAAGGAAATAATTGATAAAGGTGACATGAAGAATGAGAGAGCACCCACAGATCAGAATATCGCTAATCTTTTGATTAAGCCACTTCCTCAGATAAAATTTGATTCTTATGTACTCGCCTATGGTATTAGATATAAAGGTGATTGACTTTAGTGCAAGAGGAAGATTGTTAGAGTAGTCGTCTAAAGGCAATCACCTTTAGCACTTTTGTATAAACTTTATTTTGATTAATAAAGTGAAAGGCATTTTTCATTAATTTGATATTCGTTTATATATGAATTGATATTGATCTTAAATCGAATTAATGAAGTCCATGATACGAAACATAGCATGACGAAAATCATAATGAGATCATGATAATGAGATTCCTATCATGTGCAATTATATTAGTATCTAAATAATCCCTAGTCATAGGATTAATAAGACAAGACATTATTAATCCAAGCAAACTAGCACATGTTATATTTATTGATTTGATCAAGCAGTGGATCTCACAAACTGTAAGCATGAGATGTTTAGAGTTAACATGTGGATGCTTACTAACGGTAGTAAGTACATCGGATGACCCACTATGAGATTATCATATGGATGATCTATCGAATGTTAATGATTAAATTCATCATAGCAATGATGCAAATATCCTTAGACTTGAGGTATTCAAGGATATCTTAGATACTAATTCTATGCTTTGACATCATTCCTTGTTACCTCAAGACGAGGTCGCTCTTAGGGTAGTGATTGAGTATAGCTATTGATATTTGAAGGTAATTGGGTATCCAATAAAAGATTCACCGCTCTTGATAGGAGAGGATACCCACAGTTTCTTGTTGGGGTCATTACTCAGGAATCTCTGACTAGAGCAGTTATGTGTCATGAAAAGAGTCTTCAATAACAGATAGAGTAATGAGATCCCAGGACAAGAACTAACATCACTTGGACTAGATGTGACATAGTCAATCTAGTAGGAGTTGACACATAGCCTATACTCTGAATCAAGTGGGATATAGTATGGTGAAAGGATGAATTGCACGGTAATTGTCTATGGAAAGGTTCATAAGTTAGATAATTAACTAACGAAGAAATCGTGTGTTAATCCACTTATATTCCGATAAATTGGCATTATAAAACCCTTCATGCTTTGCTTAAGTTAAGAGTTAATTCAAATGCCTAAAATAACCGGGAACCCAATAGTCACACGCATAAAAGATCAGATGAAAAATATAGTATGCATGGCTAATTTTAAGTAGGCCATGATCGTGGCCAAAGACAAGCCCATTTTTTAAGTAGGCCACGATTGTGGCTCATTGACCACGATCGTGACAAAGGGCATGAATGAGTACATAAGTGAGTTCTTCTCTTATATACACAAGGTCTTACTACTTCTTACATACTCAAGTGAGAACATAAGGGCTCTAGAAGAGTTCTAGATTAAGAGAGAGGTGTCAAGAGTCTTGTTCTTGGAATTTATGCAATTGTTGCATGTAACAAGATTATTAATCTATCTTCTATCATTTTGATCATTTACTAAAACTCATCTAGTTTGGTACTCAAATCACCCTTATAAATTGTTTCTTCATCTTCTTTGCGTGTTCTTGGGTGATCAAAGAATGGTTTGGTATTTGTAACAACCCAAACAAGGAGAAGAAATAAGAAAGGAGGAGAAACGAAAGGTAAAAGTTTTATATGTCGTGTTCTTATATATATATTTATGCATGCATGTATGATTATGTTTTTTTAGATTATCATGGTATCGGAATCTAGATTCTGACACTTCCGCTGCATTCGCATACATGTAATGCATGCAATCATGGCTAACCCAACATAACCTAGAGTGCAATGTTCAACTTGGGCCTAGAGGGTTGCCTTGGATGATCTTTTTGTGAGTTGTTTATGGGTTATTTGGAAGTTAAGACTTTCCCTTATATTTCAAAATGAGATTATCTCCCTATTGGTACAGTGCCAACAAATTCGCAAGTTGGGCATTTAGAACATGTTTCTTTAGGACATCAGGGCAAACCGTACTGATACCCATTATTTGGGTCTCTTAGGAGTGTCCTGAATTTGGATGGATAAAAATAAACACTAATGGGAGCTGTCGTGGTAATCCAGGGGTGGCTACGTTAGGGCGATTATGCAGGATCTAAAGGTGTTTGCTTGTTGGCCTTTTCTTTTAAAGTGGAATGGTGTTCAATCTTTAATGCGAAATTTCAAGCAATTCGACAGGGGCTTCATTTTGCTTAGGATGCAAGTTATCGTTGAGTGGGGTTAGAGTCTTGAATCTCAGCTTGCCATCCATCTTATTAACTCATATAGCTTGGATCACCATCCACTTAGAGCTTTAGTAGAAGATTGTTGGGCTCTGATAAAAGGCAATTGAGAGTATTATATCAGACATATTTATCGTTAGGAAAAATTTTGTGCTTATTTCTTGGCCAAAAAGGGGTTTAACATGAATCTTGGATGTTCAATATGAGATCCTTGTCTTGTGGAGCTATCTGCCCTTCTTGAGATGAATTTGATCGGTGTTGGTTTTAGTCGTTAGTTGTTTGTTTCATTTCCGATGTATAAAAAAAAAGTAGTAATTACTAATTACCTCTCTCTAACTCTTCTGTTAGAACTCATAATACAATGGAAACGGATATATATATATATATATTCTTGAAATATATACTAAAAGATTATATAAAATAATAAATCATTTAACAAATTAATAACATAACAAATTCAAATCTTGTGGCAACTCTTACACAAATCACAATATAACATCCCTCCAGAAAATAACCTGAGGGCCTTATATACTACAATTCATGAATTCACAATTCAAAGTCTTCAATTGGTATATTGTAACATATGCCATTGTTCTAATTTAAAGTTAAATAATAATTTTAATTTATTGATTCAGAATTAAATAATAAATTATTATTTTTATGTTTAATTTATCTTCATTTTTAACTAATTATTTTTTAAAAATTTTAATTAATATTTCTTGTTTCATATTATCTCTATTTTTAACTAATTAGTTCTTAAAATGTTAGGTGAGTTACAATACCTCTATGCACAACTTTAAATCATTAAAAGAAAATAAAGTAATTAGTTCAAATGAAACTTGTCATTGTACCAAAAACTAAAACCAGAAAAGTAACCAATGTCTCGAACTTTATGACCAATTTAGTTCATTTTTACAATCGACTTCAATGTTTATTGAAGTCAAAAACACAACCTTATGTGAACATTTTATAAACACGTGTTTTAGTATGGGATAGTCAGTTTCGTTTGTTTTTAACAGCAAACTCACTTGTTACACTTAGACCAACTGACAATGTTGTAGGTGAGAATAAACGTCTAGGTTAGTTAGACAAATGGAATTTCATGTACATTAAATTCTACCTTTTGTCGTGCAAATCATTTGATCTGAACTCGCTAGAAAGCCGATGAAAGAAAGGGAGGCTATTACAAAGTGATTAGGTGGAGTGAGAAAGGGTTGATGGTTTGATGCGAGAAAAATTCAAGCAAAGAAAAAGACTTTGTCTCAGTGTATCGGATACTGCTCACCAGAGCTCAAAAACTGTGTCTAACTCCTGATCCGCCAGCTAACCCACAGACTCTGCATGAAGGACATGTGTCATCCTGCATTGCTTCCACTCCCCCTTCTTAAACCCACCTTTTCTCATGCCCAACACACACCATACAAGCGCTTACTTGTATAGTGAAGCCTGTGCACGTACGGAACAATGAGAAACCGAGCTACTCTTTTGTTGTTAGTGTTTGTTCTGTGCCATGGAGCTTGTTCCATGGCAGTGGGCTTTTACAGAGAAGAGGAAGAGAGTGGAAGAGAAGACCAAGGGAGAGGAAGAGAGATAGGTGGTCAGAGAGAAGACTGGTTCTTGTTGCATGACTCCAAGCACGTAGTGAAAACTGATGCCGGTGAGATGAGGGTCATCAAGAGTTTTGGTGGTAGGATACTAGACAGACCTCTGCATATGGGGTTCATAACTATGGAACCTAAGACTCTTTTCGTTCCTCAGTATCTCGATTCCAGCTTGGTCCTTTTCATTCGTAGAGGTACGAAAGCTATAATCTTTGTTTAATGTATTTTGAAGTTCTGAATTACAAATATCTAATAAGAAATGGTGTACACAAGTCTCTAATTACCAGACAAAGCAAAACGAAGAAAGTAGGTGGTATCAAAAATTGAAAATTATGTTTTATTCTGGCTCCAGTTTCATATTTTCCAAGTTCAAACTAATTAAGCACTAGTGACGACAGGAGTTAACAGTGTATGGAAAGTTTTGACCTTATTGATCATTTTCCAACCAAAGCAAAATACTCCATATGACCAGGCACCTTGAAAACGCAGTTTAGGATCATACCGTTTATCTCGTCTGTTTATATTTTGTAAAAGATTAGGATCCACTGCGGAGTTTTAAGACATTGGGATTTGCAAAACAATGGATTGGTTTGCAGGGGAAGCAAAGATTGGATTGATCTACAAAGATGAATTAGCAGAAAGACGATTGAAGATCGGAGACATCTATCGGGTTCCCGCAGGTTCAACTTTCTACTTGGTGAACACAGGAGAGGGGCAGAGGCTTCATGTCATTTGTAGCATTGATCCTTCTGAAAGCTTAGGATTGGGTGCTTTCCAGGTGCATTAAGCCCCTCAGTGCGTTTACTTTATATTCTGCTGATAGCCCCAGAATGCCTCCAGCAATCAATTTTGTGTCTGAAAGTAGCTTTGTACGATAAACTATGCAGGAAATTAACTAACACGTATTGAAGATTTGATTGAAAGGGGAAAAGTTTGGAAAATTATTCTGAGAATGTGTTTAGCCATTGCAAAGATAAAATCTCAAGACTGTTGGATTGTTTCTGTTGTACCTGTATCCCGAGCAATTAATATTTTTTTTCCTTGCAGTCCTTCTTCGTCGGTGGGGGGACCAATCCAACATCTATTCTCTCTGGCTTTGAACCAGAAACACTTGCAACTGCCTTCAATGTAAGTAAGCAGAGATTACGAACACTACAAATAAAGATCACCCCTTCCCTTTCTTTGATCTTTTCGATAATTTCAGTACAACAATGGTGAACTATTCATTGCAGGTGACAAAGGACGAACTTGATGAGATCATGACTAGGCAGCAAGATGGCGCCATTGTATTCGTTGATGATTCTCGTGCACCTAGGCCAGGCATATGGAAAAAGTTCCTGGAGATGAAAGAGCAAGATAAGCTGCAGCAACTAAATAGTTTCGTCGAATTCCAAAGAGACCCCGAACCCGAACCCGAACCCGAACCCAGTGAAGAACAAGAGCAAGTAACCTGGTCATTGAGGAAATTCCTAAATGCTCTATTCGGACAAGAAAACAAGAAGATAGGCGAGAGAACAGGCAAATCTCCAGACTCCTACAACATCTATAACAAAAGCCCTGATTTCAGGAACAACTATGGATGGAGCACTGCCCTTGATGAGTCTGATTACCGTCCCCTCAAGCAATCAGGCATTGGTGTCTATCTTGTCAATCTCACTGCGGTAATAATACTGCTTTCCCTAAGCTAACAATCCATAATCTTGCGTGACAACTTGATAACATCATTCACTGATGTTCTTGTATACACTTTCGATCTCAGGGATCGATGATGGCACCCCATGTGAATCCAACGGCGACAGAATACGGAATTGTTCTGAGAGGAACTGGAACAATTCAGATTGTGTTTCCAAATGGAACACAGGCCATGAACGCCAGAGTAACAGAAGGTGATGTCTTCTGGGTACCAAGATACTTTCCCTTCTGCCAAATAGCATCAAGGTCAGGTCCTTTCGAGTTCTTTGGATTCACAACCTCAGCTCGAAAGAACAGGCCGCAGTTCTTGGTTGGAGCAAGTTCAATTCTGAGGACACTAAGAGGACCTGAGATTGCAGCTTCATTTGGGACGAGTGAGGATCGAGTTAGGCGCTTCATAGATGCACAAAGAGAGGCTGTTATATTGCCTTCTGCAGCTGCATCTCCACCGGATGAGATGATGAAGAAAGAGGCCAAGTCTGAAAGGTTATCGAAGATGATGAGAATCCTAGGGAATGAAATGGCTATGGCTTTTGATTAAGGAACAATGTTAAATTTCAGATGCGGAGGGCTGTCATATGTTTAGCTGTTTTCTCTTTTCAGGTTTTACTTTCTTGTCTGTTTCCTAGGTTGTTTACGAATTTCTGAGCTGTGAATAAAAATCAAAGTTTTTCTATCTACTTATATTTTTCGTTTTCGCCACACCGTCACTCTGCAAACATTGCCTAGAATCTGATGGCTCACGAATTCCAAACCCGTTTCAGGAGGAACCCGTGGATGGCACGAACTCCATTTTAATAAGTAGTGGTATAGTCGAGTCGGTCGTGTTGGGCCCGAGCTCATTCGTAATGACCCACAGGTTAATCGGTCCAATCTTTAAAGATCAGTCTTATACTTATTGGCTATTCCCAGCTCAGGATCATTCCGCATTCTCCTTAGCCCATTCGCAGGTAAGAGATTCCCATGCAAACGTAAAGACTTAAACCTAGTTGTTGGTTCCTATATAAGGTATATC
>JANQBM010000221.1:8540643-8557159 GCA_025594535.1 Erythroxylum domingense | reverse complement strand
GTCGGAGAGGCCTATCGGGAAATAACCCCCGACGTGCCTTCTTTGTTTTGCAGGAATCCTCAAGCCAGAATTCTCGTATTCAACAGTTGATTCCATGGATCCAAACGGCGACGTGCAGCCTCGTCAGAATCTGGCTGAACCAAGCAGGATTTAGTGATATGGTGTAAATGATTATATTTGAAGTAAACCAAACCTCAAAGTGTCCAACTATTACACTTAATAAGCATTATTAAAATATATTATAAAGATTGCATTTCCCCAAACTCCATTCTGCTGTTAATGGGTCTGTTACTAAACTAATTAAAAATTAATAAAGATCTTAACATTTTAATTCATAGCTTAAAAATTATTGAACTTCTAGCAGTCAAATAAGGATGACTTTGAGAAGGACACGATGGGTAAGGAATGAAAAATATTTGGTTAGTTATTTATTATCATTGCATCAACAATTTTTTGATCTCAACCCTTATAACGAGAGGTTACTCAATACCCTTATAAATGATAGGAATGATTTTCATTCCTTAGTAATTATTATACCCATGTCACAGGGTGATCTTGTCACACCCGTGACATTTACTTCTTTTTTTCTTTGTTCAATTAAATATATTAATTATAATATAATTAATTAAAATATAATTATTTAAGTATATTTTTCTTTTTTTAGCAATTAAATATAATTAATTAAAATGTATTAAAAATTGATATAGAACAAAACTTTAATAAATTTTTATTTCTCAATATTTTTAACAAATTAATCACTGTCTAATCATTCCTTCCTTTTAACCAATTATGATAATTATAGTAATTATATTTATTCTCATTCTTTATTATATTCATTTTCATTTTTATTACTATCCCCCATGTGAACTAACTGCTCCCTAAATTTAGAGATTATTTGATTATGTTAGTATAGTTTTTTAAAATATTAAAATATGTTTGGTTAAATGTAGTTGTGGATTTTGGTTTTCAAAAATTAAAAAGTAGTTTTCTTAAATAATTATATTTGAATGTATTCCTTATAAAAATTTTTCTTGGAATAGAGAAACTCGTCGTTGCTATCTTTTAGATGCGCATTAGATAAATTTTCAGAATGACGCAATAGTTTACAAATTAAGTCAATTAGGTATTCTGCACTAAACAAACTATGTACGACAAATTCAATCGAGAGAGTGTAAATAAAAGAAATTCAAACACAAGACATTTTAGCCCTATGCTCCCATCCTACAAACTCAACCATTCCCAAGGAGCGATAAAATATGAGTATTTTAACTATAGTGCTATAAGGTTTGTTTTTTATTTATAGTTGAAATCTTTCAATTTTGGTTTCGAAATTTATTACTCACTGCCATCTATTTTGTTGATCTATTGTTTTATATTTCATCTATGTTGATAGTAAAAATCTCAGATAAAACAACTGAAAAGAAACATACAGTACTGGGCTTTCTTGCTTTGGTTCTCCTATATGGATTCGGTGGATAACTGAAGCCCATTTATGGGCACCGTTCACCAGGTGTAAATGACAAAAAGCTTCTTTCAATCTATACTTTAATAAGAGGCATCTCTCTCTCTCTCTCTCTCTTCTCTCTCTCTTATTGAAAATTAGTATAAAAGTTTCGTTAGTCTTTATTCGTTAATTCAAATCGCCATCGAAGGGTTTATCCTTGGAAATGATTACAATGCAATAGACGCAACATTTTCCTGGCATGGACTATGAAGTTTCAGATAGTAGCGGTATGCCTTCCATTTCTCATTCACTTCATAGTTTTACGCAGAAATTTGATTTCTTCTTTGTTGTATGTGGTTTGCCGTATCCAAAGATTAAATCTTGGAGTTTCTTGTACAAGGCTTAGGGCTTTAGTATGGAGGAATTTATATGGTTTTTATTTCTCTAAAGCTTGTTGAGTTCATCAGTGAGGGCGTTTTACGGCATTAGGGTTTTAAACAGACAGAGGGTTTTGGGATTTAAAAACGGGCAGTGGATCAATTTTCATAGAGGAGATTGACCTGTCTATCGGTGAGGTAAATTTGTGGAACAGAGCCAGAGGTTGTGTTACGGTCTGTTTTGGGTTTTATCACTTTACTTTGATTGAATTCCTCGTACAGATGTAAATTTTTGGTTATGGTTTAGCTGGGATTTTTCTTCTGTTATTGTGACTTCTGAAGAAGGTGAGAAATTTGAATTGAAGAGGAATTTAAGTTATTTCCTGTTCTCTTATAGATTTCTAGAGCTTCTCGCTTCTCTCAATTCTTTCTTATGAAATTTTTTCATCACGTAGCTTGTAAATGTGATTATTTGCAAAACTAGAGTTCCATTTTCACCTCCCCAATTCTCCATGACTTTATTGTATTTGTAGGAGTGGATAATTGCAAAAATTCTGTATATTTTCTATTTTCCAAGGTTTATACCATATTTTATATGCAAAGATGCGAATATAGGTGAACTCGGAGAGTTTAAGTCAATAGAGACAAATTTGGCGTGGGATTTTAATTTCCTTTTGAAAGAAACGAGAAATGAGACACACAATCTCTGTGTCTCAACCTAGTAACACCTCGACATGTTAGATTGCAGACTCCAATATCTTGAAGGTTGAATTCCACCTGATAATGCAATCCAATTCAAACTTCTTCATCCAAGTATGCATACTCTCATGCAATTTCTTCAAAATTTTCAACTTTTTCAGACGTTGTACTCTAATATATTAGACTATCCCACCGTTTCCTTTATCGACATCAACTTGTCCTTCATAATCAAAGTTAGAATATGCACAAAATAATACATATGGAACAACCTCCCACCAAACAACAAGCTCATAACATGCAATTTATTCTGCCCCTTTCAATCATCATGTCATTCGCTCTACAATTGGTAGATAGCTCGATGTTAATATTCTAATCCATTAAACACCTAACTAACATTTGCAATGTATATTGATCCCATTTTTATGGTATACATATGAAGAAGATATATATATATATATATCTATGTATGTAAAAGTAGTTTAGAGACAAAATAATTTATAAACATTGTAGCCCATAAACCAAATAACCAACAACTATAAGGAGCCAATTAGCAACAACAAAAAGATAAGCATATCAATGTTGCCTTTTGTCGATCGGCAAAAAGTATAAATTTAATTTTAATGTTTTTATCAAAATACAAGTTAAATCATAAAATTGTATAGCATTTAAAATAAATTTTAATGTTTACAAAATATTCAAAATAAGCCTTGAATAAATAAAAATTTAAATATGGTTAAATTTTTGTTCGTTATATATCATTTCGGGGTAACATGGAACGATATCACATAGTAAAGTAGGACTCGTATGTTAGAATAAATTTATATTAATTTTATTTAGTTTTATTTAATTTTAAATAAAATCTAATTAAACCTAATAAACTTTTTAAAATTAAAACTTAGTACCTAATAAACATGATTAAAATAAATAATATAATATACAATGATCAATAAGTGCTTTTGCCTTAATGAATTTGTTTTCATTTGAAAGGAAAATATAATCTTTGATTTGTAAATTGGTAAGCAAGAATTTTTATTCTTTTTCAAATTTTCCTCGCAAATCAAAAAATGACTTGTTTGATTCCCATCTCATAGCAGCCCAAATGGTCTGATGTATAGGCTTCGCCTCATGTCATATTCAATTTCCTTTTGTCTTCAGTTACAAGTAGATCTTAACTCTGTTTTTGGGGCTGCACTGGATATGTTTGTTGAATTGCTTGTTACAGGCCTTAACTACTCCACTGGAACTTTCTAGTCAACGCGGGCAGTAAATTATATGCTTTTGACAATGAAGCCCATCAAGAGTAAGCTTACTCTTTTGGGTACTATAGTCTTCACGAGAAGCTTTTCAGAGTCGGCGAGTCGTAGGGTGCTTAGACCTGGAGACACTTTAAGGCTAAAAAGAGTGTTCGCGGACGAGGACATTTTGACGTATTCCAATGTGAGCTGTGATTCTAATCCTCTGCATTTCGATTCTGAATTTGCTCGAGATGCCGGGTTCAAGGATAGGGTTGTTCAAGGAATGCTTGTAGCTTCACTGTTTCCTGGGATCATTGCATCCCATTTTGTAAGTATTGTCCTTTTCGTGTTTAGAATTAATGTTTTAACATGTTTGGATAATCCCAAAAAAAAAAGTTGGCTACTTGTTATAATCTTTTAGCCCGGAGCTGTTTATGTTTCACAAAGTTTGCAATTCAAAGCGCCTGTATATATTGGAGATGAAGTTTTCGGAGAGGTAAAGGCCACGAGTATAAGGGAACACAGGAAGAAATACATGTAAGCTTTATACCTCAGTTCCTGTTTTTATCTTTCAAAGTCATTGAGACTTTTGTTCACTTGTGGTGCTTGGTTGTGTAATACAGAGCGAAATTCTCTACCAAGTGCATCAACTCGGATAAGATCCTCGTTATTGATGGTGAGGCTACAGCTATCTTGCCAATTTTGGAGCAAGCGTTTATGGACTGAATTGGGTTACAATCAAACTCGCGACTGCTTATGTGAGCAAGAACTTTTTAAGCAACTGTGACTCGCTGATTATTATTTGCATTCTCTTTGTTTAGTTTATGCAAATTGTTGATCCAGTTCCATAGCCAAACATAGAGGGGATACTATGCAATAGTGTTCATCAAACAACCATAACGAAACAGAAGTTTCATTAAAATAACATTGATTAAACTCTCAAGGACTGTGCACCCACCCCATATGTATATACATGCAGATACCTAGTATCAAGTTTCTAGGCAGTCGATACTATGACTTCTTTAAGAAACCTGTACATTGAGTTAATACTAAGAATATATAAGTTAAAATCTATGGTCAAAACTATCCAAAAATTGAGCCCTTTCTCTTGAGGAACTGCAGGCTGGTATGGGGAGATGAAATATGAGAAGTTAAGCAGAACCAAAATCTTCCAAACATTCGTAAGAAAATGAAGAATACTACTGCACTCATTCTGAATTGCTCTGCTTGGTATCGTATGGTTCGGTTAGCCTTCGGCCAACTCCAAGGACGAATCTACATCAAAATCTTCGCCGTTCTATGTACTTTTCTTGGATCATCCTCAATTGTTTCTACAGCAATCATAATCCTCTTCAGTGGCGATGTAACTTGGTTGGTAAAGATAGAAGAGCTTGAACATTCATGTTGCTAAGATACATGTGTTAGCAAATGCCAGTTAATTGTTAGCGAGTTTCGTGGGTTTTGTAACTTCTTAGTCAAATAGCACAGTGATGTACAGGGGCTGTTCACCCACTTCCTAATTAGTTGCTTGATTTTAGCTTAGTTGGTTTACTTTGCGTCTATTTAAGTAGCAAAACTATTGGTTTTATTTCATGAAAAAGACAAGAAGTTTGTTCAGTATCTTTAATTTCTCCTTTACTTCATTTGTCTTTTTTCCTCTTATTCCTAACAAATTGGTATCATAGCTCCGGTTCTTTTTGGGCTTGTGAGGAATGAGTAGCAAAATCTTTATAAAAAATCTGAGTTTTTAACCCTAGCAATGACATTAAACAATTTCTTTATTTCAATTCCTATTGAACCAAGTGATGTTCCAATTAAGGTTTTTGATGATAACAAATCATAAGTACTACCAACAAGTTTAATGATGTTGATGATAAGGAATATGAGATCAAAATCTCAAAGTATCAAAGGATTATAATAGAAAAGCTGACGTTTGCATCTTCTATATTAAGATCAATTCAAAAAGAAAATCAAGATATATCAAGGTTATTTCATATATTACTTATTGTAAGCTCATCTTGATTGTCACGATAGTCCAAAAGGCTCACCATGTATAATTGTTTAATCTTACCTTATTGTATGAGTCTTTATATTCGTCAAGAGATATTTAAGCTTTTGTTTTTAATATAAAAACCTCTTAATCTTTAAATAATCTTTGGAGAACATTTTGAAAAATATTTTAATCGTTTTTTAATTAACCAAATTGTTTTTTGAGCATTTAAAGTTATTAAGGTCATGTTTTTGGAATAATTGGTTGATTTATATAGATTAATGGTCGATCAATATAGGTTAAAGCTGTTAAATTTAAAATAATATGAGTTTACTATGACATTAGTTTATATATCAGTTGACTAATGTAACATATTAGTCCACTAATATATGTACTGGTTGACAAGTATTCCAACGTCTAGTAAATTTGGAGTTTTTAATACATACGAGTCTACTAGTCTAGTACACTAGTTGACCAGTGCATCTAACATAGCCTTTATTGGCCCTAATTGTTGTTTTTGGGTCTTAAAATATTATAAATATGTATATTTTGATTAATTTTTGCATAAGAAGCTTTTGAATCTCTTATACACATATTTCCAAGCATTTTCTAATCATTTGAGCATTTATTGTTACATTTTGAGAGTATGAGAGCCTTTTTTTGTGATCATGAAAGCTAGGTGTGTGATCATTGTATTTAGTTGATCCAAAAGTAGCTTGGGTTCTTTCTTACCTCGTGGAAAGATTGAAAAAGAGGTTCCTATTTGTTAAAATAAAAAATTGTACAGATAATATTCTTTGTATTGAAAAAAGAATTATAGTGAAAATCTAAAACAATTTTTTGGAGTGAATGTAAATAAGGATTATTTGTCGACTCACCGTAAATGAATTTGCGTTTCTCTTCCTTTACTCTTTAGTTTGTTGTTTATAAAAATAATTAAATTTATTTACTTCTATTTCATTCTTCTTCATTAAATATATATATTTCATTGTATTAGGGAACAACAATATATATAAAGAGATAGCATTTGCAAAAAAAATTATCATACTATTCTAAACATAACCTCTATACACCCCTTATATTAGAAAAAAACCTACAACATTATTTTATCATTATTTATGAATAATCAAATTAAAGATATTTTAAAAATACATAAATCATGACAATTATCTTATTTATCAGATTTTTTTTAAAAAAAGACAATAATTACGTATCTACAATAATCCTTCACATTTTCACAATTGTCTCGTATATATATCAAACACAATTTATACACAAAACTTTAATTTCCTTTTGAAGACAAAATAAATAAACATTTTAGCATGAAAATAGAAAGGAGAACAAAAAATATGTCCATAGAAAATAAATTCTACATAATCTTTTTTGAATTTAAAAATATATTGTAGAAATAAACTCCAATTACGAGCTATACAAAAGGGACAATCTCGTTAAAATAAGCAAACAATATCATAACATTACTGAATTAAAATGCTCATAAAGTTGCATTTACAAAAAATCTCAAAGGAAGAAAAAAAATTAAATGCGAAGATGGAGAAAGAAGTAAAAGGGAAAGAGTTAATATTTTTTGCAAATTTCTTTGAAAATTTGCCATTTTCTTTTTTAATAAATCACATTCTCACATTTTTAAAAGAAGGAAAAAGATAAAAACCTCGTATTTCAGCAAAATTTATACTAAATATTATTGAAATATTAGAGATAGGAAGAATTGGTTTAAGACTTTTTAGAAAATATTTGTACTAAATAAATTATCCATTTATCCATTATAATGTTAAGTTATATAATTGTACTTTAATGATTTAAATCAATTATAATATGCTTATGAGAGTTCATAATTGGGTAAGAAATCACAAAAGAGACTACAAAGTACAAACATTACTTAACACGAATAAAATTTTAATTTGAAGTCAATTTAGAACCCAGCAAATTCCTAATCCCAAAAGATCTTAAAAATAAAAATTATTGGACGAGTTAGGTTTTGTTTGATAGATTATTTTTCTTTGTTCAAATCACATATTTTAAAATTTGATTAAATAATTCATTTGTGAAACCATACAACCGAAATCAACAATAATCTTTACACAAGTTAACGTTAGGATTTCATATATTAAAACTAATTAGTAAATATTGATAATTTTACAAAATGAGATTTAGAAATTTACCGACAACTACGAGTCGGTGACAGCAAGAGCAACGACATGTTTGTTACTATTCCCTAGGCAAAGTTTTACTTTAGCTGCAGTGTGGTGGAGATAAGTACTTATTCACCGCAGTTTTTAAACGTAGTCATAAATTTAGATTTGCGACCGACAACTATATGTTGGAGAAAACTGCAATATCACTTCAGAAATAAATAAGCAGAAAAGAGGCTGCGATAGAAAACTGCTTATACAATGAAAATTTTATCTTCCAATAATAATCTCATGATATTTTAATATAATTCTATTATACCCTTACTTAATTAATAGAAGGAAGTTTTTGCCAATCATATTTAAGTAAGGTGAAATATTTTATTTACTAAATTTATTTTATTTATATTTTCTCATTTTAATTTAATAATTTAATATTTATAATTTGAATTTATATAACTAATAATGTATTTTTTGAAATATTTATTTACTAAATTTATTTTATTTTTATTTTCTTACTTTAATTTAATATTTTATTATTTATAATTTTAATTTTGCATGACTAATAATATATTTTTTAATTATTTATACAATAATTAATAATTTATTAAATCAATGATCTTTTTAATCATTTTATCTCTTTTCAGCAACTGCAGCTGCACTTGCCAAACATCTATTTTCACGCTTCAGCAGTTACCAAAATAATAATCTCAAACACATAAGTACTTATTGAAAATAAGTACTTATCATTTCAGCAGGTTGATTTCAACAGGTTATCAACTGTAACCGATCCCCCAAACTAAGCCTTTGCCTTGTGTGTAATTTCATCACGTTGAGGTCACGTGCTTGGTAAACTCTGCAAATGGTTTCGCGAACGAGAAAACAATTGAATTTCCCTCTTCCAGCATCTATGAGAAACCCTAATTCTTCTATTCTTCTCCTTTCAATTCTTCTTCTGAGCTTAGCCACCATAATTCCGCATGATACAAATGCTGAAGTTATAACTCTTAACCCTGAGACCTTCTCTGATAAGGTAACCGATCTATCTAAAAAACGCCAATTTCTTTCTTGACATCTTCATTTCTCTTGTTGTTGTCCTTTTTTTTTTCCCCGAAAACATTAGATCTAGTTAGATTAGATACTGTCGTTTTTCTTTTCATTTTTTTTTTTTTGCATATCTTTCGGCTTAGATTATAAGTTTGTGAATGAGTTTGAGAATGTCAAATACAAGTATGGTTGTACATTGCTATTCATTGTTTGTTTTCATTGATTTGGTGTTGGAGGACCATGTTTAGGATTGAATTAGCCTTTTGATCTTAGGTTTATTGCTAGGATGATTAGGATACTGAAGTCATTATTAAAAGCTTTTTAATTGTATTATTCAAAATTTGCAATTACACCCTGGTGAGTCGGCTGCAGCGTTTAGGCTTATATTTGTGTGCTTGTGGAATTTATTTGTTATGGTATTCTGACGACGCTGCTCATATGGTTATGCAATATTTGTCTGTGGGGTGAAAAAGCAATATCAGAAGTGATTTAACATGGAAATCATTTGTTATTGGGAGCCATGTGGTTTCGTGAATTATGTAATCTTCTAAGTTTCTGATATTTAGTTTCTTAGAATTATGTTGTTGATTGTTCTTTACTTTGTAAACCATCTTTTAGGTGAAAGAGAAGGACACTGCATGGTTTGTGAAATTTTGTGTCCCTTGGTGTAAGCATTGGTAAGTAATCACCATTATTGTTCTTAATATTGTGCTTTTGCTGAGCTTGATACTGGAACAAAGATGTCTTGTTTTATTAACCGTAAATTTGGTCATGTACTCCAGTAAAAATTTGGGCTCATTATGGGAGGATTTAGGAAAGATGATGGAAGAGGAAGATGAAATAGAGGTTGGAGAAGTTGATTGCAGTACAGGCAAAGCTGTATGTACAAAGGTTGATATTCATTCATATCCTACGTTTAAGGTTTTTTATGATGGGGAAGCAGTTGCTAAATATCAAGGTAAACCCCTGTACTTGATTTTTTCATAATCTGATGCCTTAGTTGATGAATTCTTAAGCAGCATATATTCTGTAATTGTTCCTTACAACTTGAAACAGAAGATGAAAACTTAGCCTTAGAGCTTCAAAATGGTTGCTGTCTTGTTTCATATGTGTTTAAAAATATACGTGTTATCTGCAACCAAAAAGGAAAAAGTGTCACTTTGTTGTTATGTTCTGGTTTATTGCTCTATGAGCCTAATGTTAGACTTTCATCCATTGAACACGAGGGAAAAGTTACAATGCTGCGGTGTAAGGAATTGTGCACACCTTGAAACAAGAGACAATCACATTAGCTTTGACAACTGTCATGCATTTGTGGCTTTGTTGGGAAAAGTGAGAATCTTTCACTTTCAACTTGGGATCTAATGTTTCTTAGTAGTAACGTACTATGATGCATATAGTTCTCAGAATGTATATTTGATGTTTTTGAACCCAAATTTGAAGCATATGTTGCTGATCTAATCTATATATATTTTAGAACTCCATTTTGTTTGGTCGTCACTGATAAGAAGATATAGTGGTTGCACTGAAATGTTAGCTTACGCTTTGACATTTGAGATAAGAAGGTGTTGGATTTCTGGGGCATATTGAGTTGTTCATGGATTGCTGATAGAATAAACTATTTTCTTTGAGATGTTAGCGAATACTTGTAATTCCTTTTCTGCAAAAAGAGTTCTAGCCGGCATTGTTTTGGCAGTGTTTCTCGTTTTTTTAGTGGGGGATTCTTTGCACTAAAACATCTAAAGTTTGCTTTGCCCACCAATAACAATGATCAGGGCCAAGGGATGTCGACTCACTAAAGGAATTTGTTCTAGAAGAAGCAGAAAAGGCAGCTACAAAAGCACGTTTGGACGACAAAGAATTGTGATTGGTTGGAAGGTGAGTTCCAGGGTCTGCTTGTACCACCTCTGCAGGATTTCTTGAACTCTTGTGTTAAGCTTGATTAATGAATCACATTTTCATGTTTTCCTTCGGCTTTATATGATTTATCTTCTTTGAACTATTTGACAATCTTTCTTAAATCATGAAATTTGCCGAATAGGTTTTCTGCTGTATGCGGTGAAGTGAAGAGACTTCGTGTCAGGATCAAAGGGCCTGTAGAGATTCACGATACCAAGAATTTGGCTTTGGAAGACTCGTGTGGTGGCGCAAATTTTCTCTTGGGATTGCCTCGAAGTACTGACAGCACGCCATTTTAGTTAATCCGATCATATTTCAAATAGCGGAAAGCACAAAACCTAAATTACTTTACAGGAGATATTTACCTTCTCTTTTTAGCATGCAAGACGATAACTAATTGGTACACGCTTATTTCACTCTATAAATGAGAACCTTCAACAGTTTTATAATTTGTAATCCTAAAAAACTTCGCATGTGCTGTGAGGTAGCTTGTGATACACAAACTTTAACCGAAACCTATGCAAACAATGAATTTCTCTGGACCTCCTAAAAATTACTACGTAGGAATCGAAGTATAGGGACACATACAATTGGTCTACAAGACTAGAAGGCATGCCCGATTAAACGAAAGCTGAGGTATGTGACTACCCATTGTAAAACTTTTAAGAACATTTTTATTTGGTTTATGTTAACTAAATTGGTTTAACGAGACAATTCTATTAAAAGTTACCATGAACCTTAGACAATACCTCTCTCACCTATAACCGGTAAGACTAAAATTCGTATGATAGATTTAAGTAATTAACATAAAACAAATTTGTAATTGTTCATGATTTTTACTTGTTTCTAAACTCTTGAATTTCAGTATACTAAATATAAACATGGTCGCTGATGGATTCATCGTTGGTGCATCAATTACAAATTGTTAGATCTAGGGCCACCAAACTTTTTTTTTGAAAATTTAAAGTGGTATTATATAGCTATAGTGTTAAAACTATATACAATCCTTTATAAGGATAAAAAAGAAACGGACCCAATTCAATTACACTTCCGAAGAACAAAATAGAAAAGGACCAAACTCAATCAATGAAGTAGGACTTCATTGATTAAATCCTCCAAACACTTCTGAGTTCAGGGCTGATGGTATTCTGCTTTCGCTTTGCCACCATAAATTCTCTGATAAAGTTAACTAATGACTCCACAAGTGCATATTTAGATTGTTCTTCATGAGAATATATTCTCCGATTTCTCTCCTACCACAGGGAATAAATCATCATCTGAAAGGAAGTCTTTATAAGCAGGCTATTTGGCTGGCCAACCTTGGTCAGTTGTGAGATATCATCTATTACCTCATACCACTGAAAGTAGAATCGCGGTAACCGTAACATGTTGAGAAGTCTACTCCATACCACTTTTGTATAAGTGCATTTGAAGAATAAATGATCCCGGTTCTCATTAACTAGTTTACAAAGCACACAAAGAGAGTCATAGCTCTCAAACCATCTATCTTTTGTATTAAGCCTATTTTTGATAGCTAACCACAAAAAGATGGATGATTTGGGACTTAAGACCTGTGTCCATACAAGCTCCGCCCATGGCACTACTGTCAAGGACTCCTCCTCAATTTTACGGGCTGATTTGTTGGTGAACTTGCAACTGAAATGGGCTGTCCATACGACCACATCAGCTCTACTACTCAGCGATAATCCATCAAGATAAGAAGCAAGCACATGGCAATAACGTACATTGATAATTCTATCCCATTCCCAAAAAATCCAGCAAAGTGTAGCTTCCATGGGGATCCGATTGCGGAGTGAGATCAAATCAGCTCGATCCTATAGGGGGTTGAACTGGGACCAATTATCAAACCAAAACCTGACCTCTTCACCATTACCCACTCTGACCTTCATACGAGGGAACACCGTCGGCGTTAATTGCAACAAACTCTTGAACATCCAAGATTGTTCTCGATGGGTTTGAATTTGCCAAAAGGATTGCCCACGCAAACGGTAGCTTTGTAACAACTTCACCCACAAATCTTCTTTGTTCTCAAACAGTCTCCAAATTCTCTTCATTAACAACACCCTTATCATTTGAGTTATGGATATGATGCCAAGACTTCCAAATTTTTTCGGGATAGTGATGTCATTCTATTTAACCTTGGCTCCCTTACTATTGTCATGTGTCCCGTTCCATAAAAAGGATTTCAAGATCCGCTCCATTTCCTTTATTACCTTCTTTGGAAGTACCACATGCGCCACCTAGTGAATATGCATGCTATTCAATACTGCCACTATGAGAGTAACCCTCGCTGCAAGTGATAAATATCGGTTTTGCCAAGTATAAATTTTTGTTTTCAGTTTCTCCAACAATGGCAGAAAATAAAAAAATCGAGGCTTACCCGAAGTAATAGGAACCTTCAAGTACCGAAATGGAGTATCTTGAAGTGAGCACCCCACCATCTCTGCTACCCATTCAGGATTTCGTACATCAAGCGACACAAACATCACACTTTTTCGCAAATTTAGGTCCATCCCGGACCACTCCGAGAAAGTAATCAGCCCATTCATTAGGATGGATACAGCCTGCGGTTCAGCCCTGCTTAAAAGAATGACATCATTCGTATATAATAAATGAGACAACTTGAGCTCTTTACACCTATGATGATACCTGAACATTCCGTTACAATCTATCAGCTGTGTGAGTAAGCGAGACCCCTTCATCGCTAAAGTGAATAGGTAAGGGGAAAGAGGGTCCCCTTGCCTAATCCCTCTAGTAGGAGTGAAAGGTTGTGTAGGGCTACCGTTGAATAGAACATTCATTGAGGTCGTCTGAATGCATTGTTGTAACCACATCTGGAATCGCCTAGGTATCCCGATAGCTTCCAAATAATCACGTAAAAAACCCCACTACACCGTGTCATAGGCTTTGAATAAATCGATCTTCATAACACAGATTTTGATTTGTTTCCCTGTATGATATTCCCCCATCAATTCTTGTAAGAGCAGAATATTATCCCTGATATTTTGAGAAGGTAGAAAAGCTCCTTGTGACTTCGAAACCACCAGAGTCAATACCCTTTTCAACCGGTCAGCCAATAAACTGGCAATGATCTTGTATACCGTCAAGCAACACGAAATAGGTCGATAATCTGAGATCCGGTCTGGTTGAGGCTTCTTTGGGATAAGACAAACAAAAGTGTGATTAATCTCACTCAACAACGATCCAGTAGCAAAAAATTCAAGAACCGCCTCTGTGACTAGAGCACCTATAATGTCCCAAGTCCGTTGAAAAAATCCTGCCGGGAATCCATCAGGGCCTGGTGCTTTCGAGCTGTGGAACCGGAATACTACCTCTTTAACTTGCTGAGGTGTGAAAGGAGTCATTAGCATCTCAAGAGATTCGTACTAGGGCTATAAGTCAACACATTCTGCACTCCAAAACCCCTTCGATGTCCTTCCTGACTGCTTATTAAATTCATGAAGAAGTCTCGAATATGAGCTACCAATTCCGAATGAGTACGGTACATGTGACCCGCCTCATCTCTCAACTCAGTTATAGTATTTCGGTTCCTCTGATCGAGTACTGAGGCGTGGAAAAATCTGGTATTGATGTCCCCTTCGTTAAGCTATGTTTGTCGAGCTTTCTGCTTTAGAATGTCCTTTTGTAACTGTACTGCCTCCTGGAACTGCTCCTCCGGGTTCCAAATTGGGCATTATGAGGATCATTATAATAGAGTTTTTGGACCTCCTGCAATCCCTTACCCACTGCCTCAACATCTCTATTTCTATTTTTTCTAAATTCTTTGATTGCCCTCTTCGCTAGCCTTAATTTCTGCATGAGCTGAAACTGTTTGTGGCCCTGAATAGGAGTATTCCAGACGTCTTGTATCATTCCTAGTAATCCACTGAAGAAATGAAATAGTGCCCCTCCCTTGAGTCCATCACACAAATTTTGGACTAAAATAGATGCATGATCTGAAAATAATGGTTCACCGAACAGTACCAAAGCCATTGGATGGGATCACAGCCATATATGATTCACCAGTGCTTTGTCAAGTTTTTTTGGCATAAACCACTGCCTTTTTTGTTTGTTCTCCCAAGTAAAATGATGGCCCACCGCACGAAGATCCACTAAGTCAGTGTTTTGGAATAGCTGAGTAAGTTCAGACCCGAATCCTAAATGAAACCCAATCCCTCCTTCCACCTCATCCGATCAGAGACAACAATTGAAGTCACTTAACACCACCCATGCGGTCTACATATTTCCAGCCAACTCGTTCAGCTCTTCCCATAAGATAGCCCTTTGGAACGCAAAATTAGACACATACACTAAGGTAACGTCGACAGTCAACAGTCCTACTATTCTGCAGCGAAGGTGAATAAATTGGTCTCCCATTTTCACCACTTATGCCTCCACAGTATTTGTATCATACCAACACATAATTCTGCCATTATAATGCAGATTATGGTTTGTAACACAATCCTAATTGGACCCCAAAAAATGCTTCATCTTGAGAACAACCCCACACTTTATTTTGGTTTCAAGAAGCCCTACCAAAAAAGTTCTAGTTTGATCCACTATGGTCTCTATCATTTGTTGTTTGAGAGGATCGTTAAGACCCCTCGTGTTTCATACTAAGATAGTCATTAAAAGAGACACTCCGGGGATATGATCCCTTTGTGTTTCTTCCTCTTCGTTTTCTTTTTCCCAGCTGTCTTTTTCCCAGCTCCAACCACCGGTTGTCTAATCTCCCCTGATTCTGGCTCTGATTTTGCATTTTTATCCATAGACAATCTAGGCTCCTTGGCCTCCATTGTTCCAACATCCACATGACTACTCATACTCCTATGCATTCCTTCCCTGTTAATGGAAGGTGTTACTTCCCCCATAGGTTGTGTAGATGGACCCCTGTCCTCAACCGTACATTCATCACTGCCAGAATTAGCATTAACACTGATCGCAATGACCATATTTCCTAGGCCCTTATTACCATCAGAGTTAACCTTCTCTGTCAACTCTAAAGGCTTTGTCAGGCCATTACCTGTGGATTCTTCTCCTTGTTCAGGAGGGGTACTAGGGCCTGCAACTTTATCCCTCACAATCGACTCCACATTATGTAACTCGACACTAAGATCTGCCTGGGAGTTATTGTTCGCTGGAGCTTGGTCCTACGCTGGTTCCACATACATTAGACACTCCAAATCTGTTGGATCGCGTATGGCCCGAGTATTCACAATACGCTGTGGAAGAGACCATAACACAACACTATGTATAACCGAAAACATATAGGATTGCCAAAAATACCTTTTTGATACTGATCTGGTGGTTGTTTTTCGGATTCGTAGACGCTGCTACACACGAATGTCCTCTACCGGTATCCAAACGAGTATGTACGATTTGAACTGCAGCTATCGTGTGCTAGCACGTCCTGAAACTCTTTTCGAACGCCGCACGAACTTCTCTCTGATGGTGGCTAGGGTTTTGTATAATAATGGTGTCTCGTCTTTAAGAGACCTAAGTTTCTCTATTTATAGAGAAAACCTATTTCCATTAAAGCCCAATAAGTTTTGGCCCATTATATCTCATATAATAAAAGCTCGACAACTTAATTCACTCTAGCCCAATAAATATATCCATATATATTTATTTAATGCCTAATAAATTAGGCCCAAGAG
>JANQBM010000221.1:8526700-8540543 GCA_025594535.1 Erythroxylum domingense | reverse complement strand
AAGGAATACCTCATAATATATTATTAACAAGTCATAATGTTAATACATGAATCACAAATATCCATTGGCCTAGGGCAAACTACTAACAAAATCTTCTTGCCAACCAGACTGAAACCTGCGATTCGTGTCCACCCACTGCTGCCGCAAAGAACTTGGTTTCCAAAGATAGGTGATGCTGATATTATCTCGGATTAGCTCACCAGTGGGACTTAATCGAAGGATTGATAATTGGTCTAGGAGCAGGGCATGCTTCGGAACCTCAATGCAAATCTTCGCATAACCAATTCTCTCCATAGTTGCTGTTTGAGAGTCCATACAAATCGGATTGCCCACTGCTAGCGAGTTGGCTCAGCCCCTCCACTGTCCAGTATTCCATCGGAAGCCCATGGAATTGTACCCACAACGAAATGGTAGCTATGGTTCCTCTGTCTACATCCATACCCAGTTTCCACTGTTGAAAGAATATAGGATGATCCCCAATATGCCAGGGACCTTGCTCTATAATCTCAGACAGATTCGGATGGTCAGTAAACTTGAACAACACCGTCCCATCTGTCCTAAGCATAACTTTCTTCAAATCCCGTTTACTCCATCGAGCCCTCGCCCACGCGTTCACCACTAGAAATGCTATACGTTTCGACCAGAAGAAGCCCACCAGAGCCGTCTACCATGCCCTTGCTCCAGCTTGGAGCAATTCCAAAGGGGGCGATACTATCCCATCCTTCAGCATATTTGGATAATAAGTCATCTGACCCCTGTTATTCAGAAGAGGCACTCGATGTTGCCAAACGTTCCGTGGTTGGCCCTTCGTCTGTGCGTGATCCCCAGAGCGTTTAACAGTCTCCGCCACCCCTTTTCCTTGTGATGGCTGGGAAAGAGGTGGAAAATCCTCTGGCACTGAAGACAGCTCGCCCATAGGAGAGAGTGTCACCGAAGAGGAGATGGGTCTCCCCAGATGCTAAACAAAGCAAAAAGACTAGATACCCCTTCACCTAATCGTTAGTCAGGGCGCAGAGAGTTGTGGTTGGCCATGAATCTTCAATTTCTAAGAACTAATTATTGTTACCTTCTTTTGTGATAGGCACCCGCGGGAAATATAGACTAGAATTAGGTTTAATGCAATCTAAGCACTTATCCGATCTCTCTATTTTCACTCGGCGTTTCATCACTCTTTTTTTCATTTCTCCTCTTCTAACTTAAATAAGATTACTTTTATAAAATATTTATGGAATTTACGGAATTGAATTTGAACCAATTTTTTCAATTTTTATGAAATATCACAAACTTTGATTAAACCTAAGATCACAGGAACCAAATATGAAGATCGGATGATTGAATTGAACACTAAGAATACAAAGTACAACTCCTACTAAGAACAAAATAGAAAGGGTTTACAGTGTGGAGAATGTTTTAGTAGCTGTGGTTAATTATGCAGCCTTTGCTGCACAAGTTATGGAAGATAATTCCTGCAGAACACTTGTCAGATCTTCATCAACTCTGCCTATTTCGACGTTCACAAACCCACCTTCAACGTTTCTTTGAATATCCACTTCTCCATTTCCACGCAAAATCTCTCTAGCCTTTGATCTTTGCTTCTTTATAGCTTCCCGTCTCTAATCATGATCTGCCAACCTGCAACCCCGCCCCCAGAAAACAAAAAAAAGAGCATCTTTAACTAACAAAATTTGATCACTTGTATATGAAATTGTAGTTGTGTGCTTTTGAGAAAGAGACTATACTCTTTGGAGAGGGAGAGATGGTGTGTGATCCCAGAAATAGAAAGAGGTAGGCCGTAGGTTCCATGAAGGTTAAGCATGGACTGCATTTTCCTTTCCAAGAACTCTGGATTAAGATGATTTAGAGAGAGAGAGAGAGAGAAAGAAAGAGAGATGTATGAGTATGAATCTAATTATTACTAGTTTTTGAATAAAAAAGGAGAATGGGTAGGTAGTCTTCTTCTATAGTTATGAGGTCTCTTAGAGACGCAATTAATATAAAGCAACCAAAAGGTGGGGTGTGATTGGAATGAATGTAGCTGGGAAAGTCCAGATGCTTGTATGCAGTTTCATCTGTGTACAATTAGTGGCATGCAATTTGGTATACAAGAAGATGTTCAATAATTTAGGTGTCTATGAACAGTGCTATGCATATATACTGAAAGAGCAAGAAAAGATTCAACTTTTGGATGATATGAGCATAAGAGGATGTTATATCAATGCGTAGAGAGGGTACCACCTTGTACATGTTTTGGTTGTATTGTTGACAGATAAGGAGTTAACTATAACCCATAAATGTAGACATCACATGTATGCTTATTAGTTCAACCTTCACTCTCAAATACTTAAATATGGAGAAACTTATCATCGCCGGTTTAGGTCTTTTTCTTCAGTAGAAAAAACTAAAGAGTCCAAAGATTACACGTTTCCATTGTTTTATTTGCGTGATAAGCCAAAGAAGATGATACATTTAGGCCGCGTTAAATCTGAAATAAAAAAATTAACAAAATTTGAACATATATATTAATGATGGAACTCATTTGGTTATTAGTCAATGTCATCATAATAAATCGTGACATCTCATATGGCCCAAGTCAATCTAAGTTAAGAAGTAGAGATGAGAGACAAAGAGATTTTATGCAATAAAGAAGAGAATGTTTCACTATTTTTTAAAATTAAAATTATATTGCCTTAACAAACGCTATTACATAACTCCTTACAAGGAATCATACTAGCAAGACCAAAACGAGGAACCTATTACACCGTGTAACTACAAATGAATTATATCATAGTACATTATGGAATGCTAAAATGACCATTGCCATTTGACTTCAAAAGTAACTAATCTTTGTTTGTCATTAGCAACAATGGTATTGCCATTGGACTTCAAAAGTAACTAATCCTTGTTTGTCATTAGCAATAATGGTTGCTCATATTCAATTCACAATCTGTTATGCAAGTTGTTGATGGTACGCTTCTACACTTTTATAAATACTTTGATTTTGTTCTCTCCATATAGAGTAAATGAAAATATGAAATATTTAAATAATCGCACCATTATGCTACCCATGTTTCGTACACCTTATGATTAAATTCAAAGTTTCTAGCCACTCAAAAGTGTATCGAGGTAGCTGCAACATCATGATCAACCTGCTCCATATTACTTTGCTATATAGAGAATGTTTGACTAAATTGCAAGCCCTATTCTCCTACTTCTATATTGATATTTATAGTACAAATATAATATTATAAAAGATTACTGATAACAAAATTAATCTCTATTAGTTCAGAGATTTTCTTAAATAATAAATATAAGAACTATCAAGTAGTTATTAATTGCACATGGTTACTATCTTTAGTAACAACACTAACGCAATTATTGGGCTCAAATTTATCATTTAACCTAATAGTTCCAATACATTTACGCAAGTTCAACGGGGGTTCAGGCATGGTGAGCTTGGTCTGTAATTGAAGAAAGGACGATAATGGAAGACCCTTGGTCAAAATGATGGCAATATGAGCTTGGGATGAAATATGCCAAACTCTAAGGTCACTACGTTTCACTTTCTCACAAACAAAATATAAATCCATTTCAATGTGCATCGACTAATGGTAAAAAACAAGATTTGCTGTGAGATAAGTGGCAGAAAAATTATCACAAAACAATATCGGAGCTTCATGAAGAGACACTCATAACTCACGAAGTAAATGTTAAAGTCATATGCGTTCAACAACAGCAATAGCTAAAGGTCAATACTCAGCTTCAGTCATTGATCGTGTTACCACTTATTGCTTCCTAAAAACCAAACTAATAAGATTTCCACCAAAATAAACACAAAATTCGTAAGTTGAGTGACGATTAGTGCAATCTTTGGCCCAATTCACATTTGAGCAAATGACAACACTAGGACGATTAAAAGGATGAATAATTAGCCAAAGACTGATAGTATCTTTTAAGTAATGAAGATTTCATTTCACTGCTTGCCAATGGACTTCCATGGGACGATGCATAAACTGACACACTTTATTAACAAAAAAATGAAATCTTAGTATAGGTTATAGTAGTATACTGTAGAGCACCAACAATGCTACGATATAAGCTCAAATCAATAAAAAGTGGCCCATCATTATGTAAAGAGGAACGTGGGGGTGTTGGTGTGGATATAGGCTTATAACCATCCATTTGAGTTTGAACTAACAAGTCTCTGATATACTGCTCCTAAGAAAGATGGATTCCATTATGATCACGAAGAACATGAATAACCAGGAAATAAGAAACTGGGCCCAAATCCTCTAAAGAACAATTAGCATCCAAGTCAATAATAAGTTGCTCTAAAAATTGATTATCATCTCCGGTGATTGGTATGTCATCAACATACACCAAAACATATAAGACAAAAGAATCATTATAACTGATTAATAAAGAAGAATCTGAATAACACCCCTTGAAATCATGCCAGAGAAGAAAATCTTTGAGACGATGAAAACAAGCACACAATGCCTGTTTTAAGCCATAAATAGCCTTATTTAGAAGATAAACATAGTCAGGATGCTCTAGAACCTTAAATCCTAATGGTTGGACCACATAAACTCATTATTGCCATTATTCACATCTATTTAACGAACATTCCATCCATGAACAGTAACTAAGGATGAAACTAGTTGAATAGAACTAGGCTTGATCACATGGCTAAAGGTATCAAAGTAGTTAACCCCTTCTTTTTGGAAAATTCCTTAAACAATAAAACGAGCTTTACAACGTTCTATGCTACCATCTAGATGACATTTTATTTTGTAAACCCATTTATTCCCAACAATGATGTCTCCAGGTTTAGGTGGGATAAGGATCCAAGTGTTATTTTTACAAAGTGCAGTAAGTTCAAGTTGCATTCCATTGTGCCATTTGGACTACTTGACAACTTGCTTGTAACTCGTGGGCTCTTTTTCAAGAATAGGAAGAGATAAAGGAAAAGGATAACTAGTGGAAGTTAAGGCTCAACATTTTGGAGAATTGGTTATAGCACGAGTTTTTATAGGATTAGTGGAGGTCATAAATGGATGAAGATAAGGAAAGGCATTTGAGGTAGGCTATGAATCTTGTGGTGCTAACATATCAAATTCTATGGAAGTTGGAGTAATAGTACTTTTTGGAGTAACAGTACTTGAATGGTCAGGAGAGAGAGCTAAGGAGAACTGAGAAGGAATATGGGTAGTATTAGGTAATGAAGTTACAAAAGGTGACTCAGAAATTATAGGAAGACAAGCAACGTCATGTAAAGGAGTAAGAGAAACAGGAGAAGAACTTGTAGAAGATGATGATGTAGGTTGTTGAGATGATGGAAATGGAAACTTAGACTCATCAAAAACAACATGACGCATAATATAAGAACCAGAGGTAGGAGGGTGAAAGCAAACATAACCTTTATAATAAGAGCTATAACCAAGAAATATACAAGACTTAGACCTAAAATCTATTTTATTGGTTTTATATGGATGAAGATAAGGAAAGCAAAGATAACCAAAGGTATATAACAAATGATAGTTAGGCACACAATGGTATAATACTTGAAAAAGGGATTTAGAGTAAAGAATTGATGTAAGCGTTCGATTGATTAGATAAACAATTGTTCCAAAAGCTTATTCCAAAAACTTAAGTGGTAGACTAGCATGGGTTAAAAGAGAGAGACCTTTATCAATAATGACTCGGTGACGATGTTCCACAGCCCCATTCTATTCATGTGTGTGAGGACACAGAAGTCGATGCTTTACACCTAAATATTGTAATAAAGCAGTTACATTTTGGTACTCTCAATCCTCAATGGTTTAAAGATGTTTGATATTTTTTAAAATTACTTATTAACCATATGCCATAAATTTTTGCAGGCATCAAACACTTGATCTTTATGAGATAAGAAATATATCCAAACAAACTTTAAGTAATCATCTAAAAATTGAACAAAATAACAATTTTCATTAGTAGATGAAATTATTGTAGAGCCCCATAAATTAAAATAAACAAGTTTAAATGAAGATTTAGAAAAAATATGAGACGAATATAAAAAACAATGATGACTTTTTCCTAATTAACATGCTCCACAGATGCTAAAACTTTTATTTAACACAGGAAGAGAAAAAAGAGAACAAATTTGGCACACAAAATTTTCATGAGGATGACCCTAATTGTTGTGCCAAGAATGTAAAGTGGTGTGCTTACCTACAAAAGCAATTGCTACGAATGAAGAAAGTTTAGCATATTAACTTATGGTGCACGATAAAGTTGATGATGGAGGTAGACGAAAAAGCCCTTAATCAAGCATTCCTCGAAGTAGCACCTTGCCCTATAATGTCTTATAAAAATAACAACCAAGATGAAATTCAATAATGACATTATTATCTTTTATATATTGGGATGTGCTAAGAAAATTCTTAGTTTTTGAAGGAGCATTAAAAACATTTGATAGACGAAGTGAAATCTTTTTATTTGTTATGGTAAATTAGTGGAGTCAACATGAAGAATGGGAATAAGATTACCATTGCCAACTTGAACTTGATCACCACCATCATAGTCACTATGAACAAAAAGATTACTAAGATCAACAGTTAAGTGATTTATTGCTCCAGAATCAAAATACCAATTAGAATCTAAAGGAGTAGCACAGGTGGTGGTAACCATAGTCATTGGAGGAAGAGGAGTTTCTTTATTTCCAGTATAGCATGGTTGAAGCAATTGTAGTAGTCCAAGGCTTCATGTCCAACTTTAGAGCAAATATGACATATCCCATTTGATTTTCCCTTTTTAGAATTTAAATTAATGTTCAAGCGTAAGCCATGATTTTCAGAGGTTTTTTTGGGTATCTCCCAAATCTCAAATACTAGCTTTGTGAATTTTGCAAGGGCGAGCTTTATTTAATTTACAAGTGGTGGTCCTCTAAGTAAAGAATTTTTTGATTGGCCCATAAGTGGTAGGTTTTAGTGACTTATTGGAGAAACCAATTTATGATAAGATAAAATAGGGTTTATCTTTTTTGTTTGTAAGTTGTATTGTAGCAAAAACCAGAACGGAGGAGGAGAAAAAGAGAGAGTTCTGCTTCATTGTTTTGGCATGTGGGAAGGCAACTGTTTGCTGAGATAATCAAGAGGAAGTGAATCATCATCGACAAGTATTCGGTGTTGGTATCTCTTGGATTTGTAGAGCGTACTAAATTGATTAAGGTTTTCAATTTGTACTAGAACCTAGAGATAGTCGTACTTATTGTTGAAATTATTGTTGTTGATATTCGATTGTACTCTTGATTATTACAATGGATTGATTTTAGTTCGTGGAGATCCAAACTGTGATTTTTCCCTAGTTAAAAGGGGTTTTTCATGTAAATTATGTGTGCATTGATTTAGTTTCTTGCACTTTATTTCTCTTGCTGTTATTGTTGTTGTGGTTCTAGTAATTTCTCCAACAAGTGGTATCAGAGCTGTGGTTGAAGGATACTTTGTAAGGAAAATTACCGCTTGTTTGATTTAGGGAGGTACTAGTGTGAGAAGAGAATGGGTGAAAATAGTACTTTGAAATTTCATGTTCCCTTGTTTGATAGGAAAATAAACTTTTGGGTGTAAAAGAGTACTATTGAGGACCTGTTGGTAGAACAAGATTTAGATATGACTTTGGAAGCGATAAACTGAGGAGTTTGAATGATGCCAAATAGGCATCGATGAAGAAGAAGGCGGTTAGTACGATTCGGCTGGCAATAGCTCTAAAGATCAAGTATAACCACTTGACTGAGACGGATCCAAAAGCTTTGATGGATAAAATCCAAAGCGTGTATGCTTCCAAATCGTTGACTAACATCTTGTGCTTGAGATAGGAGTTGCACCAGTTGAGGATGGAGGAGGGTACAACCTTATAGGACGACATTAATTTGTTCAACCAACTAGTGGCCCAGTTGAAGAATGTGAATGAGAAGATCATCAATTAAGAACAAGCTCTCTTGTTGTTGGCTTCACTACCCAGGTCTTACCGACCTATTATTATGATGTTGCTTTTTGGTAGGGAGAAGATTATGCTAGATGAAGTTATGCCAGTATTGAGGCAGAATGAATGGATGATGACACATGTTGATGAAGGTTCTTCAGGTAATAATGATCGAGCACTAGTTGTGAGGGAGTGTGAGAGAGGAAGGAATCAAGAGAGAAAAGGAGATGGCTCAAGGAGTAAATTGAACTCGCACGTGAAATACTTTAGTAATGTGGAGTGTTACTATTGTAAGGAGAAGGGCCACATCTAAAGCCACTGTTCGAAGATGATGGAGGATTTAAAGAGTCTCCATTTGATGCAAAAGAAGAAGGGCAAGACTAAAGTAGATGATGATGTGATTCTGCTAATGTGGTCAAAGGTGATGGTGATGGTGATTTGTTATTGGCTACTCATGGTGAGGTGAAGGAGGGCTAAAAGAGTTGGGTGTTGAATTCGGCCACATTGGTTCATGTTTGTAGAGATAAGGCCTTATTTGATACTTTGCGCCAAGATGGGGAGTATGATCACATCAACATGGTGGGTGATCAAAAATTAAAGGTCCAAGGCATGGGGATCGTGAGGATGAAGCTCGATGATGGTATGACTCGAATCATCTATACTGTGAGGTACGTGCCAATTGTTAGTGCTAACCTTATTTCCTTAGGTAAATTGACAAAGTACATGCATAGATATGCTAGTAGTAAGAGGTGGTGCAAAGTATATTGCGGCGCTTATTTGGTGATGCAAGGGAGGAAGGTCGATAACAACATTTTCTATTTGGAGGACCATTGCATCCTAAGGGACAAGGTCGTGAAGAAGAAGGTCCGATTCTTGGATGAGGTAGAGTTGTTTGGTGATTTGGGTCGAGGGAGGAATATGTTAGGTATCTCCCTAAATCCCAAATACTAGCTATGTGAGTTTAGCAAGAGTGGACTTTATTTTACTTACAAGTGGTGGCCCACTAAGTAAAGAGTTCTTTAATTGGCCCATATGTGGTAGGTTTTGGTGGCTTATTAAAGAAGCTAATTTATAATAAGATAAAATAAGGTTTACTTTTTCGTTTGTAAGTTGTATTGCCACAAAAACTATAACTAAGGAGGAGAAAAAGAGAGTTCAGCTCCATTGTTTTGATATGTGGGAAGGCGCTGTTTGATGAGATAATCAAGAGGAAGTGGATCATCATCGACAAGTATTCGATGTTGATATCTCTTGGGTTCGTAGAGAGTACTAAATTGATTAAGGTTTTCAATTTGTACTAAAACTTAGAGATAATTGTACTTTTCATTGAGATTATTGTTGTTGGTTGTCGATTGTACTCTTGATTATTATAATTGATTGATTTTAGTCTGTAGAGATCTGAACCGTGGTTTTTCTCCTAGTTGAGAGGGGTTTTCCATGTAAATTAGGTGTGTGTTGATTTAGTTTCTTGTATTTTATTTCTCTTGCTATTATTGTTGTTGTGGTTCTGGTATTTTTCCCCAACAGTTATATGAACCAAACCAGTTTGCGAACCACCACAATGTCCTCATCCATGAGAATTCCCACCACTATAGGATTGAGTCCTTTGAAATGACTGTGATTGGGTACGTTGAGCAATATAAGTAGAGCGAAGTGGAGCTTGTTGAATGCCCTCCAACTGAGCTTCTTCTTAGATAAGAACTCTAAATAAAATGTCTACTATAAATGGCTCAGTAAGAACACAAAATGAAGTGACCAAAGAGCTAAATTTAGGATCAAGTCCAGAAAGTATATTCTATACAAAATCATATACAAGTACATGTTCATTTAAGGCTGCTAATAGATTAGCTATAAAACGTTTCTTTTTAATATAATCAAAAATAGACATTCCCCTTTATTGGATGCTTGTAAGTTGCATCTTTTGATGCATAATACAAGCCTTCGATTGAGGATTGAAGGTGCGTTTTAATTAGCATTAACCAGGTTTAACGAGCTGTTGAAGCAAGATTTATACGAATGAGACACCGTTCACTAATAAGCGATCAAATCCATAGAAGGATTCGCTTGTCTTGATGTTTCCAAATTGTGTAAATTGAGTTGTCAACTGAATTTCCACCTGCATCAATAAGTTGAGGAGTTAGTGCAGTATTGTCTGACACTATAATATGATCTAATTTACAAGCTTCCAGAGTAGAAAGAACCGTGGGAGCCCAGAGATGATAATTTTCTTTGTCCAACTTAAGGTAAGGGTAGGGTAATTGAAGGAGTTACTTTGAGCATAGAGGGCTACAATCATGGTTATTTTTATGGGATGAGTTATCAGTAGCCATGGGGAAAAAATAATAATCGACGACTGTAAGGCTAAACTTCTGATGCCATAATAAACAAGAGGATGTTTGACGTAAATTGCGGGCCCTATTTCCCTACTTGTATTGGTATTTATAATATAAATACAATATTGTGAAAGATTACAGATAAAAATAATTATCTTTATCAATTACAGAGATTTTTTTAAAACAATAAAGATAAGAATTATCAAGTAATTACTACTGCATATGGATATTATCTTCAATAACAATGCTAACATAATTTTTGGGCTCAAGTTTATCATTTGACCTGATAGTTCCAATATTATGAATTTATAGTACATTATCATAAATTCAATTGAAATGAATTATTGTAAATATATTAAAGCTGATCTATATTGGACTATAAATTATTTATAAGCAAGTGATTCTATAAGGTTCTACGTAATTTGTTAACAACATACGGTATAACAAATAACTATTTTGATATATGTAAGTCAATCACAAATCATACTTGAAAGAGATTAACTAATATTCATAAGTTAAAAGATTAGAACTTCGGTCATTACAATAAAAAATTATGGTGAGAAATTAGGATTCAGTTATAAAAGAAGATTAGAAAAAAAGGTTTTTGGAGTATATTTAAGATCTGTTTAGTTTTACTTCTGTCTTTTGATTATGATTTTAATTTTTAATTTTTGTTAAAAACAAAAAATTTATTTGGATGAGATTTGTAATAAAAACATTGAAAAAAATCTTTTAAGTTGAGGTTTGTAATAAAAAACTAAAAAAATATATATTTGATTTTATCACCCTATTTTTATTTTTTATTATATTGTTAGACGTTAACACTAAATTTTATTTTAATTATTTTTAATATATCAAATTGTATTGTTAACTAAATTAATTATCACTATGATTAGAAATAAAATGTATGAATATTTATATAACAAAAGAAATTTACATATCAAATTTATATAATAAAATTCTATAAAATATAAAATTATATCAGGTCATTCTAATTAATAAAAGATGTTCTTATACTATAATGCTTCAAAATATAATAGTAGTATCACTTACAAAAAAGAGAATAAATAAATTGGAATTCATATAATCATTCCACATTTGTCTAACAATCTCATCATGTTTTCGAGACATACTTCGAAGTTGTATTCGAGTCTAATTGAGAACTTGCATTTTCATTTACACTTTTCCTAATTTTCTCTTGATTTTCAACACGAATGTCAAATAATTCATTGTCTTGTCCATGCATTCGAATATAATTATGTATAGCGTAATATGTAATAATGATATATTTTTGTTTCTTCATGTATAACTCGACATGTTCAAAAGTATGGGAAATCTTGCTTTTAGAATGCCAAAACATTGTTCAATAACATTTCTTAGAGAATAATGCTTATAGTTAAACAATTCCTGTAGACTTTGAAGTCTTTCTCTTCCTCTATAATCTTAAAAATGATATCACTCACCTTGATATGGTAAAAGAAATCAAGATGTAGTGGTATAACATGAATTAATCAAATATAACTTACCTAACATATAAAGAGCATAATATTAACAAAAGGCTATTAAAAATTAATCGCAATTACTATATTTATACTTCAATTACTCTTATGAAAATAGTAATTAATTATATGAATATACATAAAAATATGACAAGAATTTTGAATCATGTTGAGTCTTAGGAGGTTATTAGTAAAAGATGATAAAGTAATGAATTTTTTTGCAAGACGATTAATTACATATAAGACCTTGCCAAAGTATTTCATGAATCTGCAAGACCTTGTCTAAGTTAAAAGTTGAAAGTGATCTGCATTGACTCTAGTTATCTCACTATACCCTATAGTCATCAAGAAAATTGCTACTTGTTCCTCCACAATCAAATGAGTCATTGGCCTTAAGACTCCTAAATTCTTCAAGTCATCACATAAGCTCAAGAAAATTGTCTTGCTCATTCTTAAGTTCTTATAAATCCTTGTATGATTCCCATTCAAAAGTTTCAATATCCAATCATAATCTGATACAGCAGAAGTTCTACATGGTTACTTATGTAAATGAAAATATTCATTCTCTTCCCTAGTTAGAGAAATAATGAAAAATCATGTACCTTCATTAGTTCATCATTGAAATCTAATTCGAAATCTAATAAGTCATGTATGTACAATATCATTGTTAAATAATTAATAAAATATTAAATATAAATGTTAAAATGACTATAAAACACGAAATCTAACATAAATTTAAGAAGTTTATATGAAACTTTCAGTCCAAAGGTTCATATCAAATATTTATATAAAACATATATTTAAAATGTTCAAACCATAAAACAATTCTTAATATAAAAGTGTCTAATCCAATAAGACTTCAATATGCTAGATTCAGCCTTTTCATGTGATCATTGACTCACAAAACCTTGTTCTCGAATGCCTCATGCTCTTAGAATTGTTTAACTCTCACAACTGAGTAAGAATACTATGAAATCATTAAATAATCATGGGTAATAATAAACACATGAGAGTTATGGTAAAATCCAACATTTATTGCTTCCCCAAATGTAGTCAAAGGAATGCTCTCTCTCAATATGTTTCCTTCCTGTCTATCTCTCCTCTAGAAGCAAGACTTAAATAAGCTATTTATAGGCATCTTTGAATTTACAATTCAAAATCCTAATTGAATTAAACTAACTAGATTACTTCTATTCTTATCAGATTACATCACACTAACTAATTGTAAGATCCTCTTGTCTAAATAGGTCTTTATCTAATAAGATTTATCTGCATCACAACAAACAAGATAGGATATTGCATTTAATTAGGAAAGAACATCCATATACATGAAGAACTATACTATCTTCAGATGATCCTCCCATATGGTCTTTATCTTTTTAGAGCTGATGTATATCTACTGTTATCTTATCTGCCACATCATCCAAGATCTCTCATTGATTTCTATCCATTGATGATAAGTCATCCACGCCAAAGCCTTTCCTAACATATTGGTCCAGTCTAATGTTTACCCTTGTCAAGTCCATTAGTCATGGTCTATTTATTTGAGCATACATTAAGTATTTAATGCTCTCACATCTCTCCCTCATGCGTGTGATTTAGTTAACCTTGAACTCAAGATATCTTTTAGTCTCACATCCGAATCTCAAATCTCATCAAAGATTTTCACCAATGTGCACCAACACTTGACATTGCTTGTTTTCCTTCCTTACTTGCAACGCTTTACCTTGTTCCATCATTCCAAGTGTCAAACATTAGCCAAGACTGTCCAATGGTCTCACGATTTTACAATTAGGACTTAAAGATCTAACATGTAACGTTATAGGCTTAATAATAGGAATAAATGTAACAAAGTAGTCCACACAAATTGTTAATTATTTCCTTGCATAACCAAATGTTATGCTCTATATTACCATTAGCTCACTGCTTATTCCTGTACACCTACTTACAAGTAATAATATTAGCACTGGGGGGTTGTAACAGCCCAGAACACCCGCTTGCAGATATTGTCCGCTTTGGGCTTGGCCCGCACGGTTTTGTTCTTCCAGACTC
>JANQBM010000221.1:8513376-8526600 GCA_025594535.1 Erythroxylum domingense | reverse complement strand
CGCCACCCTCGCGGGGCCCGGATTCGGGTATCACGATCGGTATCGGGTTCGGGTTCGGCGGGAGTTGGGGTGTTACAGGGGTAGGGGTTCTAAAGTCCAGATGTTACTGTAAACAAAAGCTTGTTATTCTTGGTTTATGGCTTGACATTATTCGAGATACCAAGAGTCTTATTTATATGTGGTAGGTTGAAAAGGTACGAATGTATCTTCAGGTAATGGGTGCTTAGTAACCATGAAAGCTTTAGGCCCTGTTTGTTTCTGTTACTTTTTTCAGTTTTTCGTTGTGGTTTTCATGAAAAATAAACAACTCTTAAAAACCTGTTTGGATGAGTATCGTTGCCATTTGTAGATTATGAAAATAATAAAACTGCAACAGATTTACGAAAACGTAAAAAAGACATCTTCAAGCCCTGCTGCAATTTTTTTGGCCATTATTCGAGGTTTGTTTTTGCTTCTTTTGTTTGTTACTCTGTTATTATGTTCCTTACGTTCCTACAATTTGTCCATGTATTTTTTATCAGCGCTTGCTTTCGTATCTCTCTCTGTGTTCTGCGCTTGCTTTTGTCTCTCTCTCTGCGTTCTGCGCTTGCTTTTGTCTCTCTCTACAATTTTGTTATTCTGTTTCTGCGACTTCTCCACTGCCGCGTCACTGCTTAACTTTACTGTTGCGTAACGCATTTCTTTGGTTACTTCACTGCTGTATTACTTGAGACTAAAGACTATACTACTGGAAATTTGAAGGACGAAGTTTAGAGAGAGAAAGTGTAGTGAAATAAAGGCAAACAGAGTAAGTTTCAAGGACTCAACAACACATTGAGATTTCTTCAGATTTTTATTCAATATCAAAGAACAGACGTATGAAAAATATACAACTTCTGTAAATTCACAGCATGTATTCTTTAAACCGATCCTTTACGTCGTTGCATGGCTCTGCATGTATGATCAAGACACCTTCTGTCTGAATTTCTGAGACATTCCTTCTACATTATCTTTCTTTGAGCTGGAGAAGAAGGTTGTGTTTTTGTTTGTTTCTGGGATTTTAATGGAGATATACAACTGAAGTATTTGAGCTGGAGAAAGGGAAAGAAGGTTGTATGATGGGAAACTAGGGAAGAGTTTTATTTCTTTGTTATGGTTGCGAGTGATGGAGAGTACTCGTACATGCACTCTGACTTTGGCAAATATGAGAGTTTTTATGATGTTGAACTCTGTTCTTTATTTTCATGCTGAATTTGGTATTGTAAAGTGTATGAATGATTAGATAAAGCTCGTATTTCCGTTCAATGAAGGGCTCAGTCGTCCGTAGCCAAGGTTCAAAGAAAGGCTTGAATTTCTCCATGACTTGGACCTAAACCTTGCTCCAAATTAACACCTATGCCATAACCAGCACCATATGGAGAAAAGCCACTGCGACCAACAGTAACAGGACTAAATCTACCATCCATTCTAGTTCCATATCCTCCCCCTGCATTTGAATTGTATCCTTGAGTGGAACCATTAAGAAGGCTAGTGACTCTACTAGGACTGTAATTAAATACACCTAATTGGCTTCGAGTTGGCCCAGGAGATAATTCTTTGGGTATAGCTCGCTTAACCTCGACCCTTTTACCATTCAGTTCATGAAAAGTTTTGAGCAACACTCTATAAACAACTTCCTCTGAGTCATAAGTAATAAAAACAAAACCTCTTGGCCTTTGTGTGTAGTGGTCGTATATGACCACAACATCTTTAATTATGCCAAACTGATCAAAGTACTTCCTAAAATCACTCTCTGTGACCGTTGGTGCTAAACCTCCTACAAATATCTTCTTTGTGCGTGCATGACTAGGTGATCCATAGATGCTGTTAATGTTTTTGTTCAAAAGGTTCTGATCATCCCTAGGAACTGCCTTCTTCACCTCAACCTGAAAGGGAGTGTAACAGTGAAAACAGACACCATTACAGATGTCTATAGAACCAGGCTATAATAATAATTAATTAGTTTAAAAATATATTGTATTATTACAATATATTATTACAATATAATTACAAAAAATAGAAACAGGAGGATAAAATCAAACATGTTTTTGTTTTTAGTTTTTATTACAAATCTCAACCAAATAGGTTTTTGTTTTTCAGTTTTTATATTACAAATCTCAACCAAACAAGTTTTTGTTTTTGTAAGATAAAAACCAGAAACCAAAAACAACAACAAAAAAATAGAAGTTGAACCAAATGGCCCCTTAGGTTTAGATGTTTAATACATACTCAGGTTACCACCAGACGGGTAGAAGTATCAGTAGGGAGTAAATAATGTAAGATCAAGGGTAGCTGCTATAGGAAATCAACAGGGACAACGACGTTGAAGGTTGGACAATCTCAATAGACGTAAAAGGAATTTATATGGTATTTATGTTAGAGAGTGAGGTGGTGCCGCTATTATTAATTTTAATAAGCTTACCATTATCAACCTATACTTGGTCATTACCTTGGTACTCGAAGTGAACATTTAGATTATTGAGATCTGCTGTAAGATGTGCTGATGTTCTAGAATTAACAAACCAGTTGGCCATAACTTGAGTATTGTTGGGTAATGCAATCATGGCAGCAATCTTCTAAGAACTCTTAGTAAAATAAGCATGATTGAATATATGGTAACATTCCCCAGTTGTATTGCCTCTTTTGTCACATATTTGACAATTCATTGGACCTTTTCCTTTATAATTGTTGTTGTAATTGTTGCTACCTCTAAACTTACTACCTTGTCCCTAACATTGTTGACTCTTGCATTGTCTTTGATCATTAGAATGACCATGGTTCTGATTGAAAAAATTGTTTTGGTTGTTTCCTCCATCATTCCAACGATAACTAATCCATCTGCCTATTTAGTTTTCTTTTAAACATAATTAATTATGCTCATATTTTTTGTCAGAGAATGGTTAGCATTTTGTGAAGACACATAACCCTCGTTTGATTTTGAGACTTAAACGTGGTCTCAAGTTTAGCCCACACTTGACAAGATGTCTCTAGTCTTACCACCAAAGGGAGCACCTTCTTTATTATGACTCCCTTTAACCATAAACAAACCAACCTGTCCTTTTTTACCTATATCAAGTAGGTAGGATTGAAAGTAGTTATTGATTTTGTATTGATAGCAGTTGCTCCTTCTTCAATGAAATCACCAAAGTTATAGGCTACTAGTGTTTGTTTTGCTAGTAGAGCCCAGGTATCATAGTTCTCTTTTGTGAGTTTGAAAGAGATAGTTTGGATTGTTCTTTGGGTGTTTCAGTTGGATGACATACTGAAGAGCAATTTTGAGAAATGATGTCAAGTCTGAGATGCTTTGATACTGTACGACAAAATGAGTTTTATGTCAAACATGTATATCTCCACCTTGTATGGACGCATCATGGCCTTGTTTGGTAAATGACTAATTAGTCTTTTTTTGTGGATTGAAAGGTATTTGCTTGTTTGATCGTATCAAACTGTTGATAATCATGTGTTGGTAATTGAACTCAATCCGCTGTTTTTGAAAATGCTCCTATGAGGAGTGTTTTGCTCCAGTAATTAAGAAATTAAGGGACGAAAAGATGATAGTTCTCAAAAGTTATTACAAATTACTCAAGCTGTCATCTTTTATTACTGTTTTTGCTAAAAGAGGAGAGGATAGAGATAGAAATAGATAAACATCATATATGAATTCAATTTACAAGTAAAAAAAACTCTAGTTTATTCAAAAATTAAACCAAGTTGAAATTTTTTCTTTAACAAAATTTTGTGTTTCATATCAGTACTCAAGCTGTCATCTTTTATTACTGTTTTTGCAAAAAGAGGAGAGGAGAGGATAGAGATAGAGATAGATAAACATCATATATGAATTCAATTTACAAGTAAAAAAAACTCTGGTTTATTCAAAAATTAAACCAAGTTGAAATTTTTTCTTTAACAAAATTTTGTGTTTCATATCAGTACCATTATTTTTTAAAAAATATTTCATTTTTAATTAAAGAAAAAAAATATCATTGGATTTGGTATTGTATAATACAAAAACCACTACAAAATTATTTTATACTAACCAAATTTTTATATAATGTTAGATTCAAAGATAATTGGGTAGTGTAGGAAAGTTTAGAATTACATTCATTTTGCTTACTAATACTTAGATTAAATTTTGTAATTAAGAAGAATTAAATCTTTATATTAAAAATATTTTTATATTTAAATATTTTTAAACATAAAAATATTTCTACAAACAGTTATTATGTCTGAAAAATTATTTTATTTTTAATTTTAATATATAAAATTATTAAAGATCTTTTTTAGTCTTAGTTAGAAGATAAGACTAATTTTATTAAGGGATTACATTTTCATATAATTAAAAATAAGTTTTATATTCATTACCGACTACAGTTTTTTAATTCAGTTTCTAACATTAATTTAAATAATTATTTTTATTTTGAACACAGGCAAAGATGTTTTAATTTATTTAATTTTAACTAATTGACTGAAGCAAATTGAAACATAAACATAAAATTGGGATTAAACCAATAATTTCCAATTCTAGTTCAACGGTGTAACTGTTTTGTAGGAATACGTTCATAATGAAAGAAAAAAAGAACTTTTAAAAGGATTTGAATCTCTTGTTTTTAAAGGTATACTAAGAAAAATTAAATGACATTCATTAAATTCATTTACTAATCTTAAAAATTCAATCAATTTTTGTCGATTAGCAGCATTTAAGGAAACAAGTTGATGTTACATACCATGTGTAGATCTTTTTTTTTTTGCATATCCCAACACCACTATACTATGAAATGAATTCCCGGATTATTTCGAACTATAAACTATTGCTTCCATGTAAAATTCATAAACTATTAGTTCTAAGTTATTAGTATACATTAAAGTTAATTTTTGTAGTGAATATTAACATAATCAATTAAATCCACATAAGTTGATACCAAATAATAGACAAAGAGTATATAACAAATAAGCATTTGCAAGGAACCATGCATGACTTCCTATCTAACAAGAGAACTATGGATGAATGAATTATTGAATGGTCATGAAAATTGGTGTTTTAATACATTTAGGATGAATCAAAATACATTTTGTCAATTATGCATGATTTTGGAAAATAATTACGTTTTTAACAGGTTGGGAGGGATCAACACATAATTCTCATATTTTCCTTCATACAGTTGGTAATCTGAGACTTACATTTGTAAAACCACCAATAGGTAAAGGTTTTTAGGATTTGTTATTCATGATTTAGACTTTTTATGATATCATTCATACTAATTATAAAAAAGGTTATTCAGAAAGAAAAGGATACTTGACACCTACCCAAAGACGAGGTATCATCAATTGGAGTTTCGTGGTACAAATCCAAGAGGATCTTAATAGGTTTTTAATGAAGCTCATTAATCATTGAGAAGATGTATTAAGAGGACTTTCAGTATTCTTAAGGCCCAGTGGAAGATATTAGAGAAAATGCCCAATTATTCATTGATGGATCAAATTAGAATAATTTATGCAACTTTTACGTTGCATAACTATATTGGAACAAGCATAATTGATGACCCAACTTTTAACATCATCGATGAAGATCCTAAATTTATACCTCCAAATGTATTTAAAGATGTTGCAGTTAACTCTACATAAGAAGACGTTGAAGAACCAAGAACTTAGGAGATGACAACTATTTGTGATAATATTTCTTCTAGTCTAATGGTAGTTAGACGTTGTTCTTAGATTATTATAAACCTTTGCTTTAAATAATGGTGTTGACTTTTTTTACTTTATCTAAATTCTTATAAGAATATTCAAAAACATACTAAGTTATAATATTCATGTCCTTATAAATCCTTTTTTTTAAGTTACGCCCTCACAAGTCATTTTACATATAAACAATTATTACTAAATTGTTAATTTTACTAAACATCTTTAAATAAACAGCTGATGTTATTCGCTGATCAAATCAGCTAAATTAATCAACTATCAGCTAACCACTGATAGAATTAGCTAATAGCTAATGGAATCTGCTGATTTCCAAACAGGGCCTATATTTATAAGCTAAGTAATGAAGAGTACATCAGATATTAAGGAGTTTGTTACAACTGATTTTCTTGCATCCTTAAATACATGGACCTACAAGATAATCATAAACATAATTAGAAGATGAGACATGATTAGATTCAATGGAAGTTGGCTATGCTGCTTAAGTTTTTGTTAATTTCTGCATCACATGCCTCTTTTTCCTTAACACGAAATAATAAGATAATGAGTCATGCCATTTTTATGAATTTATAAAATGAATTTGTTCAACTATCTACGTTCGTAATAGCTAAGAAGAATAAGAAGATAGTTTGATGGATTGGAACTTCGTGTGACAATAAAGATTAAAAGGAAATGAGTTACTTTCCTTCATATATTAAAACTAGCTTTTAAAGGTATTAGCAGCTATCCACTTGCTATTTGTTGTAGAGTAAGGAAAAACATGATTGATATGCTTGATTATTTACAAAGATTAGGTGTCATTGGGTTTTAAAAAGCACGACTTATTCTTTCAAACAACAATGTATTTTATTTTTTTCAGTAAACTAATCAAAATTGAAGTTTTTACATATAAAAAGAATTAAAGTTTATAAGTTAGTATAAGGGTATATATATATATATATATATATATATATATGTATGTATGTATAATTTTATCTTCTCTCTTTTTTATGTGTTTTTCTTTCTTTTTCCTATCCTCTTTTTGTTTCTTTTTATTTTTTATTTTTTGTCTCTTTTCCTTTAAAAAAATTTGATCCCATAGATATTGTTGAAGTGGTTCATTCTTAGTTTATTATATAGTATCTGTCACTTTATTAAAATCTTACTTTTTTTTTTTACATTTGCAATATCTTGACAAATAAGAGAACCAAAACAAGTTGTTGTCATTCATCACATGTTATGACTAAAGATTTCAGCAATGATTATTGTTTTAAGTAAATGTGTTAATTTTATTATTCTTATTTTTGAATTATGATGGTTCGAATATGGGTATACACTTATAATAATTATTTTTAATTAAGAACACTCCAAAAGAGAATAAGGTTAAAGTAGCTTCATTATATTTGAAGGGAATGATGTTATAATGATATCAATTCTACTATTTGAATAATATAATGATTAATAATGATATAAAATGGAGGGAGTATGTTTTAACTTTAATTAACAAGTTTTGACGATGAATATGATTCAATAAAAGTAGATCTCAGGAGAGACAGTGAATTTTTCAAATTCTAACAAACTTTTATATCTAATGTACTCAATTAACAACAATTAACATAAACAAGGATGAGGAAATTGCTTAATATAAAAACAATTGAACAATAATTTTAAGAGGATAAGGAAGAGAGAATGCAAACATATTTATAATGGTTTGGCAAAGAACTTTGGCCTACATTCACTCTTAAAACTCTTCTTTAAATTCCACTATAATTCTTTTTAAGATGAAGAATAACCTTTGTATAATTTTTTCTTGATAAAAAGAAACATTTTTATAATATTCCTTTATGGTAAAAAAGAACCTTAATTCTACTAACAACACTTTGAAGTATAATAATATAATACGCTAACAAATTCTTACAACTCAAAATACCTAACTTTATCACTTGATATTTCCAACAAGGCTCACTCACACAAATCATCATCATCATCATCATCAACACCCAGTTGAAGTCCCGCTAAGATGTGGGGTCTGTGAAGGTTCGGTAATATGCAACTTTACCCCTACTTAGCAGAAGGGTTATTTTTCATAGACCTATATGCAATGTATCATAAAGATACTACAAAATTGTAAATGGATGTGCATACATATACAAAAAAAATAAAATCAATCAATCAATCAAATAAAAATACAAAAGATAATAAAATAACTAAATACATAAATATAAATAAAGAATAAAGATATTGAATAATCATAATACTAAAAAAAAATAGGTATGGCAACCTAAAATAACGAACATATAGAACATGTAAAGCTTAACAATAAATGGCACGATGAAAATACATACAAAAAAAGACTCGTATAAGAGTAATTCCAATTACGTCAAAAGGTAAAATAAATATACCAACCAAAAAAGACTTTTACAGGAGTAATTCTGACCAGGACATGGTTTAGTATAAGCTAATTAAGCTAGACGCTCTAAGAGGTAAATACTATGCAATAATGCAAAGGACACAAGTTAGTATAACTTAAAAGAACGTGAATGTCCTCTTTAAGAGAGATCTTTTACCTGTATCCTAGTACATCAAAATTTCCTACTACGAGCCAAGTCCTTGGTAAGATCCAACCGAGCCATATTTGATCACTTTCTCCTAGTTCTTTTTAGGCCTTCCCTTTTTCCTTTTACAGTCTCTAAGTATTATTTTCTCACATCTTCTCATTGGGATGTTAGGATATCTCCTCTTAACATGTCTGAATCACTTAAGCCTTGTCTCTCTCAATTTGTAATTAATACCAACCACTTTTAATTTGTCTCTTACCATTAAATTTTTAACCTCATCTCTTCTGGTAAGGTTACACAGCCACTGGAGCATCCTCATCTCCGTCACCAAAAGCGTATTATTATGTATTTGTTTGATGGTCTAACACTCTACCCCATATAACATGGTTGGCTTAATCGTTAAGCTATAGAATTTACCATTGAGCTTGATTAATATCTTTTTGTCACATAAAACTCCAGGTACACTCCTCCATTTGAGCTACCTTGATTTGATACGATGGAATATATCCTCATCAATCTCTCAATTGCTTTGGATGATAGAGCCTAAGTACTTAAAACACTACTTCCATGGTAAAACTTTTGATCCAATCTTTAACTCCACATCCGTAGCCACCTAATGGCTTAAAAAGTTATATTTTAAGTACTCAGTCTTAGTTCTACTTACTTAAAAACCCTTTGACTTTAATATTTCTCTCCAACATTCTAGCTTGACATTGACTCCCTCTCTTCTCTCATCTACTAAGAAAATATCGTCAGCAAACAACATACACCAAGGCACATCTCCTTGAATATTCTTAGTAAGCTCATCCATCACTACTGCGAACAAAAAAGGGCTTAATATGGAGCCTTGGTGTAGCCTAATACCAATAGAAAAATTTTCAGCATCTCCTCTTATTGTCCTTACTCTAGTCATTGCTCCTTCATACATATCTCTAATCACCCTTTTATAAGTCATAGGAACTCCCTTAACCTCTAAACACCTCCATAAGATTTTCCTAGGAACTATGTCATATACCTTCTCTAAATCAATAAAAACCATGTGCAAATTTCTCTGTCTTTTCTTGTAGTATTCCATTAATCTTCTAAGGAGATGTAAAGCTTCTGTCATAGACCTTAGTGGCATAAAGCCAAATTGGTTTTCCAATATAAAAGCCACCTTTCTTACTCTCTTCTCAACTACCTTCTCCTACAACTTCATGGTGTGACTAAGTAGTTTGATGCCTCTATAGTTGTTACAATTTTGGATGTCCCCTTTGTACTTGTAAAGAGGAATTAACATACTCAATCTCCATTCATCTAATATTTTTATGGACTCAAGGATCACATTAAAAAGCTTGATTGACCAAGTAAGACCTTCTTCCCCTTGACTCTTCCATACCTCTATGGCTATCTCATCCGGCCTTACTGCCCTTCCGCTCTTCATCTCCCTCAAAGTTTTTTAATTTCTTCCTATGTGATCTATTTACACCAAGATAGTAATGTTCACTCACACAAATATGAGATAATAATGCTCAAATGATTAAAAAATACTTAGAATGTGTGTTAAAAAAATACCAAAATGCTTTTTTATGTTAAAACCGGTGAGAAAATACATATTTATAGGATTTTGGAACATTTTCTAGCCATTAGAGCCAAAAACTAATTGTTATAACAACTAGTTACAAAACATTGATCGACCATTATAGTATATTGGTTAACTAATATACATTGAATATGCATATTCACTAGTTGTTGAGGAATTAGTCAATTTATAGGCATATTAATTGACTAATATGATATGTTGGTTGATTAATGTATCAATTAACGTTATAATAAACTCTGGTACATTAAATTTGACAACTTTAAATTATATAGGATAATCAATAACCCATATAGGTTAACTAATCCCTCTAAAAATATGATTTTAATAACTTTAAATACTCAAAATAAATTATTTTAATGCAATTATGATTTAATTTCTTCTCAAAATGTTTCATAAATAGTGTTTAAAAGATCAACAGACTTATTAAAACTAAAAACTTCAATACTTCTTAATATATGAAAAGACTCATGCAATAATGTGATATGAAGTGTTTATAGATGATGAGCCTTTTAGAACATCAAAGTGACTAAATAAGATTACAGTTAATATTACAAACTAAAGAATAACCTTGATGTTCCTTGTTTTTCTTTTGTTCTTGACTTGGTCTTCACTTTGTAAGTTACAAGCTTCATTTTTTATTTTATCAACTTCAAGAACTATCTTCTTAAGTTTATAACTACACATTGTTCTCATATTCCTTCTTATCAAAATTATAAACCTATTACTAGTACTTATGTTTTGTTACCATCAAAATATCAATCAGAACCTCATTTAGTTCAACAAAAAGAATTTAGAACATAATATAAATAGGTTTGTTAAAGATTATTGCACCATTTTTGATAGATTTTTTCTCAAGATTATGATAATCAATCTTTACCTTATTATTTATTTCACAAAGGACTAATCTAAAATTGAAATTACAAATTAGGTGGCTCAAGTTTAAATATTTACAAAAAGCTTATATGTTAACAATAAAATAAGAGAAAGTTATGAATATATGTTATTATTAGAGAGCTTCCTGTATTAGGCTACCTTTGCCATTACTTGCCAATACAACTAACTAGAAATATGAGTTTGTTGATATTAATGAGGACTTTATTAGTGTAATAATGACTGTGATTATGAAGACAACAAATCAAGTGATGAGAAGTTGACAAAACAAATGAAAGACATGATGATTTGACTTTGCAAGATGGGTAAAAAAAATTTAGTTTAATGACAAGAATATAATTGATTGTTGGAGAATGTGTGGTGCTAAGATTAATGTATCCACGCGCACACGTAGCCGTAGAGTTCATGGGCATTAAGACTAGTGATGATTTTTCTAGTGGTCAAGTTTTAGTATTAGTATGAGGGACTATAATATATATTAATTTTGTTATACCAGTAAATGGTAGTTTAATTGATAGTTTTGAAGTCTATAAAAAGAAGGCAATGAATCCTTACGTAGATTATGGTTTTCATATAGCAATCACTAAGTAGAACGAAGTTGTTTTAAGGAAAATAGAAGTTATGATGAAAGATAAAGGTGTAAATTTATTCAAGTTTTTCCTATGATGCAAGGGATCATTTTAGATTAATAATGAGCCACTACTATATGGAGTATAGTAGTGTAAGTCTCTTAGTGCCATAGCTATAATCCATGTAAAAAGTGGAGATATTATAATTTTAGGACAAAAAATGATAAAACTAGGTATCATTAGTCTAGAGGGACATGCCATTTCGAAGCCCCTACAAGGGAAAGGCAATTGATCAAGAATTTTGCTTAGCTGGTTTTGTGAGCACACCTTTCTATGATGAGCATTGAATTAATGAATAAAAAAACTAAATCCTAAAAGTCAATACAATTGTAAATATGTGATAAAAAAATTTTGTTAATAAGAGGAGAATGGTAGTTTCTTTTTTGGGATAACAAAATCTAAAGTGCCCAACTTTTTATGATTTTTTTAATTTAATGCTCAAGCTTTTAAAATTTTCAAATCAACCTTTTATAACCTTAACAACTCATTTCAAAACATTGCAAATGTTCACGTGAAAATTTAATTGCAGCTAATCATCTATGTGGACAAAAACATATAACCAAACCAAATGTTAAAAAAAAGGTTGTGAGTAGGGTGTTTTAGTCCATATAGATGATTAGTTGGCAATTATTTTTTTCTGAGACGCCTATATGTCATGGAAAAAAAAGAATCCATTAACCAAATAAGCAAAATATTAACAGTACTAACGTTTCGAATTAAGTTGTTGAGATTATAAAAGATTGACAACTTAATTGAAATTTTTAGAAGTTGGAGCACTAAATTGAAAAAATGTTGAAAGGGAGAATATATTATCCCTTTCTTTTTTACTCTTTATGGAGATCTTTATAACTTGATTTTAATAAATTTTCTATCAAACCTTATATATAAGTTTTTTTAAGTAAATGGAATTATTATATATAAAAAGAATTGGTGTATCAATTAGTATAGTGGTTTCATAAGAAAACGTACATGAATTAAACATTCTATATTTCCTCTCTTCTATGTGGTCTCTCTCTTTACTTTTTTTCTTCTTCTCTATTCGTCTCTTCTCCTTTGCTAAAAATTTACAAAATAAATGGTATTAGAGTAGTTAATCCTAGGCTTGTTTTGTTATTTTCTACCACTCCAATAAAATCTTAAATTCTTAAACTTGTAAGATGGTGAGAAATAAGAAAATGAGAACAATTTCTTATTAACCATCTTACAAGTTTAAGAAAATGAGAACAATTTCTTATTACTTATCAAGCCTCATTGGTTATTGTTGCTTTAGGTGAATTTACTAACCTCAATGATCTTATTTTTGATGGATTGAATGTTTAAATATGAATATACATATGTAAAATTATTTAAATAAAAAATACTCCAAAGGAAATTAAGGTTCAAATAACTTCAGTACAATTAAAGGGAACAACGTTAGAATGATATCACTTGTATTTGATTGATAGGTTTGGCGATGAATATGATCCAGCATAGAATTATGGTCTATGTAGAAATTGAAGATGGTTTATGTATTGATAGTTTTGAATGATTTGAGTCTCTTTTTTACATTTTTTAAATAAGATATAAATTTACTATTAAAGCAAGACACAAGAAGGTGGTCAATTTTTTAAAAAAAAAGAAGAGCAAAAGAAAAATTATAAGAATAAGAGATAATTAAGAGGATTTTTTGGAAAAAAAAAGGAAGTCCATATAAACTACTGATGTAGGTTTTGTTGGAATTATGCCCATGACCCAATAGTTATGTAACGCCCCTTTACTGTAGGGCATGCACCGGGACGCCCGCAAGTCATTCTGGTACATATCCTAAGATAAGGGAGAGCTACGTGCGATCACTACAATCACTCCACATGGCATCACATCAATTTGTATA
>JANQBM010000221.1:8461096-8505563 GCA_025594535.1 Erythroxylum domingense | reverse complement strand
AAAATGTACTGAGTTTTGTTAGTGATGTGACGCGCCACCCTCGCGGGGCACGGATCCGGGTATCACTGTCGATATCGAGTTCGGGTCTGGCGGGAGTGAGGTGTTACACCATTGGTGCCACAATTGCTTTAGGTACTGCCAACACCTTAAATATTGCTCATTTAAGTGGGAGAGCAAATCCAACAGCCTCAGTTGTTCTAGCAACACCTGGAGGTGCTTAAGAAACAATAACAAATATCTGTACATATTCAAAGGCCACCGCCAAGAACCAAACCAAAGGGAGAAGAGGGCTTGGTTATGGTGTTGTAGATGATAGAAGCAGATTGAGGATGTTAGCAGTTGGCAGATGTAGTCCAAATTCCTAAGCAAAAATTACTAGAAAAAAGCTTGTCATATACTTTTCTCTTCAACAAGAAGCAAATAGGAAGATTAAGAAACGAATGGAAGGGATGGGGGTATACACAAATGAAACCACAGGGTTGCAGATACTAAATGTAAGTGTAAACATTTTTTATTATTAGGATATATACAAATGAAACCATAGGGTTGCAGATACTAAATGTAAGTGTAAAATTTTTGCATTCTTACTTAACATTAATTAATTCATACAGCTTAACAAACATTTACATTTTATCTAAGGCTTGGAAGGAGAAGTCAAAGACGACTAAACCTTGGGCAGAAATCAATAAAGAGCAAGGAAGTAGTTACTACACATGTGAATCGAAGCCAACAAAGTCAAACTGTTTCTTCAAAGGGAAAGGAAAAAATGTAAACTTAACATTTAATTGTTAGTGAACTAAACAATTTTGTGATTTTTGTGAACTGAACAATAATAGATTGTAAGGATGTTGTTGGGATTAACTTTATTAAGCAATGAATGCAATGATTTCCAATTTCAGTTTGAATTTCATTTCTTATACAATTTTTTCTTTTTGTTGAAGTTTATGAATGAGTTACCGAGAGTGATTGAAGCTTGGTTGGAATTGTCAAATTCTCTGTAATTTTTTGTATTTTTCAGGGAAAGCTTAAAGTCTATGGATGGAAAGAGATGATTAGTTTTTTGTAGTAAAGTGTTGGTTTCCTTTATTTTCTAATCAGTGTGCATTGCATTTCTTTTAGGTTTTTTAATTTCGTTGAAGTTCATGAATGGTACAACATGTACATCGTTAATACAACCTGAGTTAGAATTATAGGTCTATTAAACATCTTTGTCTCCTCATCAATAATTTGATGACTTATAAAACAACTTAACAGTTGTGTTAATCATTATATTGGAGGTAAAATACAGATAATATTTTTATTAAACATCTTCGTCTCCTCATCAATAATTTGATGACTTATAAAACAACTTAACAGTTGTATTAATCATTAGATTGAAGGTAAAATACAAAAAATATTTTTTAGAGTAGTCAATTGTTGCCTCTTTTAACTCTTTTTGACTACTAATGAATACTCCATTTTCATTGATTAAAGATCCTATTTTGTCACTAATCTTCCTTACCAAATGTTGAAACATCAAACATGTTAGGCTAGTACATAAAACATCAAACCTGTTTAGGCAAGAACATCAAATTAGTAATCTGCATTTAACACTTTGCACTTTCCAACATTAGGTTAGGTGAAGAACATTTACACATTGTTCCAGTACATCAAACCATTTCTAGGTAAGGCTTTAAAGGTACAACTATTGCCTTTTTTGCCTTCATTATTTAGACTAACAAACATAAGCAAAAATACTAAACACAAGCTTAAACAAGCAAACCATTTCTAACACTTTGCTGAATGTGTTTCATAACTAGTCCTCGTGGTAACTAACTCATTCTTTAACTTCAAATTTTCTGCAATCCTTTCATCTTGCAAAACATCTACTGTATTCTCTCTTAACCTTGTTACTTCCACCTCAATAGATTATTTTGACGATATAACATCTTCTCTATGTTTTTCAACTCTAAAATAATTTGTCTTGCTCTTGGACAAAATCTTTGATCATGTCATTAATAAAATTCACAAACATTTTCACTCTACCATTAAAGAAAAAGCAGCAATTCGTTAATGAAATATATGAACAAATTTAGCTAAAATAACATAAAATGTACCAAAATTACCAAAAAGAGTCGACAACCATTAAACCTTCTCCTTGGATTTTCATCAGTCCATAAAGTCCATCTAGGTACATTCAAGTTATAGTAACAATATTTAGTGTCCCCGTCATAGTCTCATTCAACTGGGTAAGTTGAAGAAATCAGCTTGTATAACCTCATATCAAGCTTAGAATGCATCCCTCTACGACCAAAGTTTAAAATTTTAAAAATTCCAACCCAACACAAAATCACAACCAAATTGAATCCTCTAATCAACCTCATTACCTTGAAGAACAACTAATTGAGCTCATTCTCAAGTATTATAGCACAATATTATAATGTTGATTGTGCATCCACTGACAGCTAAATGATGTCTACAAAATTGAATTTGTTTGCTTCTAATAATTTGCATCTCTTTCATGAATGTAATACTTTATCTTGAATCTAGCGCATAGAGAATATCAAAACATGGATAACCACCAACGAAGCTAAATCAACTGACACAAATCATATCTTACTTACAATGTCAAGTACACGGGGAAGAGAAAACTTGATCATATCCTATATATAAATGTATAATAGCATTGTACATGTAAACAATTATCGTTTACACGCTATTCAACCCAATAATCAAACTCATTTAAAGAAGATAAAAATTTTTACGTAAATGTAACATTGTTAAGGAAAAGGAATAAAGTGAATATTAAAACGTCATAAATATATATACAAAATTAGAAGGGAGCATGACTCTCATTACCTACTTCGGTCTTCAATCACAACACATGTATGTTTCAGATCTCTAAAAACCTTACTGCCCATTCATCTCCAACACCAAAAGAAAGATCTCACACTCACACTACCAAGAAGTCACAAACAATGGTGGGTCCAGGAATTAGAGTGAAGGTACAACTGAGAGAAGAAAAAGAGAGTGAAACAGGTGTTCATAAAAATCGTTGATTTTAAGGTTAAAGAGTTTTTCGTTGTTTAAGTCAAAATTTAAACGAAATTAGTTAATTTTTTCTTAAATTCTACCTAGCCTGGACACTAAATTAGGTCTATTAACATAACATCTAAACACTAATTGACTTGCATATAATGGCGCGTGTAAATATATCCTAATTTTCTTCCAAAAAAGTCTTAAATTAAGCAAACTTGTAAAATTTTAACCCTTCATTGAGCTAGTTTCAAGTCCCAAAATAATCAAACTCAAAAAGGTTAAGCCCCAATTTAAACTTTTAGCCCTCAAATAAGTAATGAAAAACAACAATATAAACTAGGTACAAAGCCCCTTACCCAAGTAACATGAGACAAGCAAATGTTTGTGAAAGAAGGGGCAACAAGCAAGAGAGAGAAAGACATAAAAGTTGTTATTATTCCAATAGATGACAGTGTATATTCAAGAGCAACTAGTTTCTAAAGTCCGTGAAAATAAAGATTTTATATTTTTCATAAATTTTTGTGGGTTTTTTTTGTTTTTGAAAACAAGAAATGGCGACATTATAAAACCAAACACGATTTAATATTTTATTTCGAGGAACCAGCAAAAAAGAAACTTTAAGAAGATGAAGCATGCTGAACGAACTCTCAAAGAAGAAGGCATTTTTTAAAAAACAACAAAATAAACATAAGAAATAAACAAAAACAAATATTGCAGTTTCTTAAATTTAATAAAAATTATAATCTTGTAATTTTTATTTTATTATAATCTAAATTTATTGCTAATTTATTATACATTATTTAATTATCTAACAATCATTTTATTTTTATTTTATTTTATAATGAACTTATTATTTTATTGTATAGCGAAACAACCGAGAGATAACATATTTTATTTCATTATTATCTATTCTTAACTAGGATTAAATATATTTTTTTATTTTGAAAAATTAAATTTATAATTATTTAATAAATATATTTTAGATATAAAATATCTTTAAAATACATATATTTTAAAAAAATTTAAATATCAAATATTTAATTATAAATAATAATGTTAATTTTAATAATTAAAATATGTAAATAAAATTTTAAATATTATTACTTGTATAATAATTTATTTAAATAAAATATGATAAATTATTATTATTTTTTATCAAATATTGTATTAGTCCTAAATAACATACAAGAGGAATTGAATTATATGTATTCATTTTTTCCCCCTATTTGTAAATGAATGAATGAATTGTATGTTACAAATATTTATGAAAATATGATATATTATAATCATAAAAACAATTATATAATAATTAAAAAGAGTACAAATAAAGATAAAACCATTTTATTGTGGTTTACTAGATAATTCTTGACCTACAACCACCTTTTAAGCTTCACTTAAAAATTTATTATACCCTCTATATAGCATCTTTGTTCTTATAGTAAAGAAGAATCCCTTACATTTGTCTTACTTTGTCACAAGTGAAGAGTAACAAATTTTGTTTAAGGTTGAAAGGAATCTTCATAAAGTGTACCCTAAGTAATTTCCATTTTGCAATAATTATACGACTTAAAAACTCTTTCTCTTACTCTAAATGAATAAAGACTGAATATATATTAGTTATTGAAAAAATAAATTCACTAACCTCTCAAAGCTCTTAAAAACTGTATAGTATGTCTAGCCTGCTTTCTATATATGGGCTATATATACTCAAAACAACTTAAAATAATCATTAGAAAAAATAATTATTATTATAATGACTTGTAAGAGTAGCAGTAGTTGACCAATGTACAACAATGGTCAACCAATATAGTCACAAACTGATGATACATATTTTAAAGTTCGAGAGTGCTAAGAACAGGAAAGTGAGAGACTTAGACCAAGTTCATTGTATAAAAGATAAAGTAGGGAGGGTGCTCATGGTTGAAAATGAAATTAGGAGACAATAATAGATATATTTTATGGCCCTTTTAATAGAGGCATAGAGGACGTCTCTTTAGGGAATCTTAGAGAGGTATCGTAACTTTACCTGTCACTGACAGATTATAAGGGTAGAAATTAAAATTTTTTTGAGAGAGATGAAGAGTGAAAGGGTGGTAGGGTCTGATGAGATACCCATATAGGTGTGGAAGAGCCTAGAAGAAAAGAGTTTTACTTGACTAGACAAGCTTTTCAATGTGATCCTTAAGTCCGCAAAAAAGTGAGATAAGTGGAGACTTAGTATGCTAATTTCTCTATACAAGAACAAATGGGACATCCAAAGCTATAATAACTATAGAGATATTAAACTACTTAGTCACACCATGAAGTTATGAGATAAGGTGGCTGAGAAGAGAGTTAGAAAGGATGTTCTTATTCAGAGACAAGTTTGGCTTCATACTAGGAAGGTTTATGACAAAAGCTTTACATGTGCTTAGAAGACTAATAGAATATTAAAGGGAAAGACAATAACCTACACATAATTTTTATTGATTTAAAGAAGGCTATGACAAGGTACTCTGGGAAATCATGTGGATGTGTTTAGAAGTTAAGGGTTCCATTGAAATATATACAGGTTATAAGGTATATGTATGGAGGTGGAAAGATAAAACTAAGGATGATAGGAGGAGATATGAAAATACTTTTCTATCAATATTGGCTATACCAAGGCTCCTCATTGAGTCCCTTTTTATTTGCAAGAGTAATGGATGAACTCACTAAGAATATCCAAGGGGATGTTTCTTGGTGTATGTTGTTTGCTGATAACATTTTGAGTGGATGAGACAAAAAAGAATGTCAATGTCAAGTTAGAAGTTTGGAGGGATACGTTAAAGTCAAAGAGCTTTAAATTGAGCATGACTAAGATTAAAAGTGTAACTTTTTGGGCCATAGTATGGCTTTCGATATGGAGGTCAAGATTGGTTCAGAATTTATACCACAAAAAGAGTAATTTAAGTATCTAGGATCTATCATCCAAAGTAATGAGAAATCGATAAAGACATAGTTCACTGTATTAGATTTGGGTGACTTAAATGAAAAAGTGCAACAGGAGTTTTATGTAATAAGAAGATATCATTCAAACTCAGAAGCATTAGGCTAATCGCACTCTATGGGATGGAGTGTTAGTCCATCAAATAGGTATATAGTCATAAGCTAATGGTGGTAGAGATGAGGATGCTTTATTGGATATACAACCTTATTAAAAGTCGGGAATGCAATAATAAGAGACAAATTAAATGTGGATAATATTAAAAAATAAGAGAGATAAGACTTAGGTAGTTTAGACATGTTAAGAGGAGACACCCTAATGCTCCAATAAGAAGATGTAAGAAAATCGTACTTAGAGACTATAAAAGGAAAAAAGGAAGGCTTTAAAAGAACTAGGGGAAAGTAATCAAGAATGATATGGTTCTGCTAACATAACCTTTAATAAAAAACTTTGATATATTAGGATATGGATAAAGAATCTCATAGAGATCCTTCTCGTTCCTGTAAGTCTTTTAAATATTTTCCTTCAAGTGATCTAATGTCTTGTATTTAGCTTAAACTTTTAATGTATAGTACTTCCCTTTTAATTATTTAGCTTAAACACTTCTTTACTTAGTTTAAATATTTTCTTGTAACAAATTGTTTGATTTATTTATTTACTTGTCTTATTTCTTATTTGTATATTTATTTACATATTTTTTATTTTACTCTTTATCTTATATATTTATTATATTACTTATTATATTTTTATGTATTTTTGTTATTATATTACTTATTATATTATTATATTTTATATAATTTTGTTTTTGTTATTATTGTGTGTGTGTGTGCACGCGTGCGTGTGTGTGCATGTGTGTGTGCGGGTGTGCGCACGCATATTATATAGGTCTATCAAAAATAGTCTCCTTGCAAGTTAGAAATAAAGCTACATATTACTGAACCTTCTCAAATCTTGTGTTTTAGCAAGACTTTCACTATATTATTGTTGTTGTTGATTACTTAACCACATTGCCACACTTATTAACAAATCTATCCAAAACCCTAACATTATCTATCCAAATCACCATATTATTTGGCGAAACTTACTATAACAAGTTTATTGAAATTTCTTAAGTTTTTTCAAAGATCAAAAAACATTTATTTGATAAAAACTTTATTCGAAACCATTTTGAAAGATCCTCAAAAGTTTATTTAAATACCAAGAGGTTTTATTTTCTTTAAATATCAAAACAAATTTCTTCTTGATTACAAAAGTATTATGCATTATGTCTATATATAATTGATTATAAAATGACTACGTCATTAATTCATTGAAAAAGATAAGCTTAAAAGAATAATACAATTATTTCATTAAATCTTAATGTTCTTGATTTCTTCTTATTATCAATTTGTCTCTTAAATAACATAAATGCTTCAATTTGCTTATTTTCTCATTATTTGATTGCTTGATTAATTTAGTTGGCTCCTTTCATCGCCTTTCCATTGACCTTGATATTTCATATATTAACTTGCCAATATCAACAGGAATAAAAGCATTGCTAGTAACATATTTTGTTAACCTCATATGGTGCAATAAACTCCTCTTTTTTCACAACGACAAAATATTCGTTAGATATTAGGGAAAATAAATAATATTGAGTAAGTTCACTTATGTTAAAGCAATATGTAATTCATATTCCTCTTTAATTTATGCATCATAACTGATAAAGTATCATTATCATTATTAAATCCCTTTTGTCAACAATAAAAAAGGTTGTATACATTATGAATGGTAAAGTATCAATATCATTATTAAATCCCTTTTGTCAACAGTAAAAAAGGGTGTATATCTATACAAAAATCGTTAAGCATCAACAGGAAAAAAATAACTTCTCTCTCTCCCTTTTCAAATTGTATATCACGTGAGAAAAATGTATACGAAAAGTGTTTATCAAGTAAATGAGTAATTTTTGAAAAGCTCATTTACCAATTTAAGAAATAATAAATCTTTTTTTAGGCTCATACAATAATACTCTGTCCACCTAAATATGCATGCCAAGTAATTATTCTCAAATATTGTCAATAGGAAAGTACATGTACCTCTTTTTATACATTTTATCAATGCTTGCATCATTTTCTTCCTCACTTGATTTCATAATCTTTGAATACTAATTTCTTTACTTGGCTCATATTAGAAATCTTGGTGATTTTCTTTTAAAATTAATTGTTGGAGATATTATTAATGTTTTTTGTTTGTTATCCATAGAGGTGATACCAATTGTTAGTAATTATTTGATGCCATTTGTTATTGACCTATAAAATAAAAGGATCAACATGTTCTAGGAACCTACACAAACTTGGATCCTTGGAAATTAGTTCTTAAACCTTTTTCAAACAATATATTTGTGGATTTACTTAACAAACATTGTTTCAAAGAATAATTTCTATAGATACGTCCATAATCACTACCAAAATAACATCTCACATGATGGGACTTAGTGCCAGTTTGATTGAGCTTTTGGAGAGTGAATAAGCACTTTTTTCTACCGTAAAAGCTTTTTTTAAGAAAAATGAGTGTTTGGCTGTAAATTGAAAAAGCACTTTTTTAGTATATACAACTTTTTTGGCAGCTAAAATACAACTTTTTAAGAAGCTCAAATTTGGAGCTTATCAAAAAAGCACTTTTTCAAGTAGATTTTTCAGATCAATTAATAAGCCTATTTTTTAGTCCCTTTTACCCATATGTTTTACACATAATTCCCACAACACCCACAAATACATATTCACGTTTATTTTGAGATTTATAAAATATTATTTGACTTTTTATATGTTTTAATATTTATTTTTGATATTATTTTTGCTTATGTTATAATCCATATAAAAGATTTGGTTAGATATATTTTCATTTATGTTTCATATGATTTAAAATTGTATAATAATTAATATATTGTGCTTTGCATATTGTTTAATATATTTTAAATAATATTTATATGCATAAATAATTTTTATTACAAAATAAAATATAGTTAAAATTAAAAGTGCTTTTTATTTTTATGTTGTCAAACAGTCTATTGTATAAAGCTCTTTAAAAAAAACTCTTTTTAAAATGATAGCCAAACAATTAACTAGCTTTTTAGAAAAGTTCTTCTTAGAAAAACTCTACTGACAAAAACTCAACTGACAAAAGCTCAACTGATATAAGCTCATCCAAACAGGCACTTAAAGTATTATTATCATGCACGAAAGACTTAGAATAGTGACTTTCATGTATTATTAGGTCTTGATAAATGTTATAGGTGACACGCTGCTCTCTTTTGGATATGTGAGAGATTAAAATCTCTCCTTTGTGGGATAGTGAGACCTAAAAAAATATTAGGAATACGATGCTTTCTTTTCCACGAAAGTATAACCTATGATGATTCCAAATAAATGTCATGATCCTTTGTTTCATATATTAAATAAGAGTAAGTATTATACATTTTATGCTTATAATAAGACTTATAAGAATTGCGAGTTTACTTCATGCCATTTTAATAATAAAAAGGCCTTTATCAATGTGAAGAAATGTTGAATGTTCTCTTAGGTTGACCTTGTATAAAAATTATGCCTTTTTTTTGCTACCTTGCCTTTTATGTTTAGAATGTGACTATACATAAATGTATAAATTTTCCTTTGGTTTTGGATCTAGAAGACGATAGATGGACATGGATTGTTGTACATATTTAGGAAATGTGGCATGCTCATATGGTGATTTAAATATAAACTCATTATATAAATACTTCCCTTTACAAAACTTGTATTGACATTGGATGGTACGCAACCATAAGTGAAATCAATTTCATGCCTACCATTAGAGCTCTTTTGAGCTCTAAGCATCCTAGTCAAGTTTTCACTATTAATAGTGAATCTAGATAAAGACTCGTTCAGGTCATTGATCTCCTTCTTTAATACCTCATTTCATGCAACAAATCATGCTCATTATTTTAAACCTTTTATATTTGAAAGATATTTATTCCTTTATAAGCTCATAATTTATAAGCATTCAATGAGTTCTTCATAAGATAAATCATTATTATTATCATCATTATTATTATTAATAAAAGAGGATGAACTAGGAAATACCTCATAATTATTTGACACAAAGTATAAGTGAGCTACCTTATTATTCCATTACTTACATGGGGAATCGCATGTATCATCTTATGTGATCTTTAATGCTCTCTTCTTCCTTTGATTTTTTTCACACTTTTCACTCCACTCTTGATTTCCATATAGATTCTCACCAAGCTTATTGTGAGTAATATTAACATCATTAGTACCAATATCATTATGACAATCATTAACATATATAAGATCAAGTATGCACCACATATTATGATCATTTTGACGCATTGAAACTTTAGTTAACACATTTCTATCTAATGAAAAATTTGCATTTTTTACTCATTATTGAAACAAGTATATTGTTATTCCTACTTTATTGACTATTCTTTACAATCCCCCATAATTTAAAATCTTTTATTATGGGACGGACTTTCCCCTCAGCTAAAAAAAAACAAGTAATCATTTACTTTGAAAAATGGAGCAATATTAATATCTTGGTCCTCTTAACTAAAACGAAATTTGTGCTATAATGATCTTTACTCACAATTTGCTAGAAATATATGGAAAATTAGCGAGATATACTCCGACACTAAGTATCAGTTCCCAAATGTCACACAAGAGATAGCAAATTATATGTGTTCACTTTTTAACATATTTGTAAAATAATGAATGAATGCTTATTTTAAATGATCATGCCAATTTGATATATGATAATTACAAAACAACCATAATAACAATTAAAAGAGCGTAGGAAAAGAGAGACAAGATCGATTTATATTATAGTTAAACAACCTATGGTTTATGCGTTTTGAAAAGATATTGGTCGACCACACCACTAAGAAAGTCTCTAATAAAATCATTGCTTTAAATATGGATGGTAGGATTATTGATAACAAGTCGAAAATCAAAAAGGAGGTGGAGAGCTTCTTTCTGGGAACACTTGGCATTCCCTCCAAGGAAAAATCTACAGTATGTTTCATAAGGGAAGTACTCAAAGATCAGCTCACAGAAGAGGAAAGCAATGTATTAGCCAAACAAATTACTAGGGGGGAGGTTGAGGCAGTATTGAAAGGGATGAATCCTGATACGACTCCGAGGATAGATGGTATGAATATGTTCTTTTATGAAAAGACATGGAGAATGATAGGTAAGATAACGTATGAGGCCATTGAGGAATTCTTCAAGAATAGGCAATTGCTGTTGGAGATTAACAAAACTTTACTTTGCCTAATACCGAAAGGGGAGAAATAAGAAGAAGTTAGTAACTTTTGAGCTATAGCATGCTGTAACTCACTATATATAATCATAACAAAGGTGCTCTCAAAGAGAATCAAAAGTGTGTTTCCAAAACATATAGGAAAACAATAGGGCGCATTCATCTAAGGCAGGTTGATTAGAGATAATATATTACTTGTACAGGAATTATTGAGTAATTATTCAAGGAAAACGGGGAAGAGGAATTGAACAATCAATATAGACTTCAGAAAAGCATATGACTCCTTGGATTGGAACTTCATCCTCAATTACATAAAATCCCATAACTTTCCTGCAATATATATAGAATGGGTATAACAATGTATAACCAGAGTCTCCTACAGTGTGTTAGTCAATGGTGAACCCTCCAGCAAAATCAAAGAGGCTAGAGGATTGCGTCAAGGGGACCCAATGTCACCTCTCCTATTCTCCACAGCAATGGAATTTTTGAACATATTGATTGTTAAGGTTATAGAGAGGAGCTCCCTTTTCAAATTTCACTCTAAATGTAAGAAATGTGGAATCTTAAATCTAATTTTTACAAATGATCTACTTGTTTTCTCAAGAGAAGATCATCACTCTATTACTTCACTATCTACATCTCTAAGAATTTTCACAAAAGTTTCAAGGCTGGGAGTAAATAATCAAAAGAGTAGGTTGTACTTATCTGCTAATACAACATAAAATGCTCAGTGGTTTTCTAACATTACAGGTATAAAGGTACATTCGCTACCTTTTACATACCTTGGAATACCAGTCAACTCTATAAAGCATAGATATTTGGACTTCAAGCCATTTGAGGAGAAGATTAGGAGGAAGATTCAGAATTGGAGTACGAAGTGCCTTTCTATGGTCGGTCGCATACAATTGATTGTTTCTGTCATCTCTTCAATCAATATCTACTGGACCTCACATTTGGTAATACCAAGTATGGTAATTAAATCCATCAATATGATTATGAGGGATTTTTATTGGAATGGGAATAGATAAGGTAAGACCAAAGTGAAGATCAAATGGTCAGATATTTGCAAGCCTAGAAAACAAGGGGGACTTGGTCTTATTCTAATTCAAGTAGTCAATTCAACAATGTTAGCAAGAAGATGCTGAAGGCTAATCAAGAAGGAAAATTCCCTATAGGTGAGTTGGGTTAGGAGTGAATACCTAACTAAAGACACTATCCAGAATGTCAAGATTCTAGTTAGGGGTTTAGCTACTCTCAAGAAGATAATAGAGATAAGGGAGATTATTGAGATGGTAAGGGAGCAAGCTTTTGGTTTGATAAATGGCTAGACATAGGGGCTTTGTATGAGCAACCACATCTTTAGGAGCTAAAGCAACATTTCTCGAAGAAATACACAGTGCAAAATGGCCTAAGCAACAAGGAGAAAATACAGAGGATAGTTCCTAACACACTGGTGAAAACTCTCCTCCTCAATTCTAATCTTTTTGAGGAGGAAGATAAAGTGACTTGGATGAGGACTTATGATGGTTTATTCAATAACAAACAGTACAAAGTTTACTGTGGGCTATGGAGAATAACGTGTGCTGGTACGAATTAGTTTGGGATAACAGATTACTCCAAGGGCATCCCTTACCTCTGGATGGCTATCTGAGGTAGGCTACCAAGCCAGGACCGGCTCAAGAAATTCTTGCTAATTCCTAACAGGTGCTCATTGTGTGAGAAAGACAGTGAATCTATCAAGTATTTGTTTATCAAGTGGCAATATACAAGTAGCATAAGGGAAAGAATTGCAAGTTGGTGTGGGGCTAAGAGTCTCCCATACGTATGGGAAGATATCATCAGTTGGAATATACAATGGATAAAAAATCACAATAGCAACATGGCACAAATGTATAAAATTGCGTTGACTTACCTGTTAGGGATATCTGGAAAGAAAGGAATAGACAGATCTTCTCTGACGAAGCCATTCCCAGCTCCACTCTTTTGAATGCCATATATGACAATATAAGGATGCATATCGAAGTGTTCTTGAAAGATAGAGTTTTCAACAGAGAGATGAAACAAAGGTGTAGAATAGCGTAAACCAAATGGTTCAAAAGGCAATCAAGGCTAGGGATAAGAAGAACGGATAAGAGTACCTGAAGATGAACAATCATACAAATGATCCCAGGTAGCGAGTTATACACATTAAAAATGTATAAATTAAAAGATAACAAAGAGTAGAGTGTGAAGAGCAAGAACCTAGTAAACTGTTGATGATATCTCTTACCTGTTATGAGATTGATTCTGCATGATTAGAATATGAGAGAGTTTCACAAGACTCTTTCAAAAACCTTAAAGTTCCCAACCCTAATTGGGTAACAATTGAAGACACGACAATATGAAGCTTGGTTTGGGGAAGCGGTGGCGGTTGACAACCTGCTGAAATGATATAAATACTTATGTGTTTGTGATTGCTATTTTGGTAACTGCTGAAACGTGAAAATAGGTGTTTGACAAGTACGGTTGCGGTTGCTGAAAAGAGATAAAATGACTAAAAAGCTCATTGATTTAATAAACTATTAATTATTGTATAAATAATTAAAATATATATTATTAGTCATATAAATTTAAAATTATAAATAATAAAATATTAAATTAAAATAAGAAAATATAAATAAAATAAATTTATTAAATAAAATATTTCATAAAAATATATTATTAGTTATATTAAGTATAATGGAAAATAATACTTATAGTGGAGGTTATTAATAAAAAGTAAAATTTCTACCGCAGAAGCAGTTTCTTACCGTAACCCTCTTTCTGCTTATTAATTTTTGCGGTGACACCACACTTTTCTCCAACTTCTGGTTATTTACAACATATCTAAACATATAACTATATTTAAAGACTGCGGTGAATAAATACTTATTTTCACTACACCGCATATTCAAATGCAGCTTGAGGAAGAGTGACTTTACCCCTCCAAAAAACGCTACCATCTTGTTAGTTATTCTGCTTTGGTGTCAACGTCATCATTTCTTGGTTACTTGGTTTTAATACTTCTGTTTGGATGAAACGTGGTCATCTTGGGTAAGAGTTGTAACTTGTAAGAGAGTTTACTCTCCGTACGTTATTCCATTAATTTTTTATCATTAATTCATTTTTTAAAATTAAAAAAATCAAAACTTCTCAACTTCTTTCAAAAATTAAAGCATATTCCTTGACAACAAGTTGATTCAAAATTATTTCAAAAATTTTATTTAAAAATTAAAAGGTTTTTCTTAAAAATCAAAATAAAAATTTTCTTAATTATAAAAGAATTTGTATTATACGTTATATGTAGACGATCATTTGCTTAAATTTTGATATATTTGATTCCTTCTTGTTTTGAATTGCATATATGATTCAATTTACTTATTTTATCCATGTCTGATTGCTCAATTGATTCACTAACTCTTTTGTTTAATTTACCCTTTTACCGAGCTTGATATTCTACATACTAAATTACTAATGTTGTCAAGAATAAAACATTATACGTAACATATTTTGATATCACTAAAACCATTGATTAGAACTTTACTTAATCTAACATACATATTTTGATATCACTAAAACTATTAGTTAGAACTTTACTTAATCTAACATATTGTAAAAGCTATTCTAATTAAACTGCTTAATTAATTCATAAAATTATTTTGTCCCTAAATTTTATGTAATATTTAATTATTATCAACAATAAAAGTATAGTTACATTGACATTAATAATAAATATATTTTTATTTAAAATAAATATAATATAAAAAATAAATTGAATTAAACAATCCCTGAACAATTTATTATGAAAATATTTAGAATTAAATATTTTATTTTTTAAGAGATCTCAAATAAATTACATTCTGAATAAATACAACGAGAGGAAAAGAAGTTATATGCCGTTGATTTGAAATTTGGGTATAAGTAAAACTTTTCATATTTAATTATACTTGATCAAGTTTAATTGATGGATTCCATACAATTTTTGTTAAAGCATAATACTGGCATATAGCTTCTTAATTTGATTCGTGTGATAAAAGTTGGATTTGATTTAATTTAATTTAATTTTCTTCATTGGTAATTTATTATTAAACGAAAAAGGAAGAAAAGCCATCTTTAATTAAATAACATTTTTGAAGAACTATAAAAAATAAAATGGTATGATAAATGAAGTGGGAAACGGTGAAAAAAGAAGTATGAAAAGATGGACTCGTGGGACCACAAAAGAAGAGCCATCGGAAAGTTCTACTGTTAGAGATCTCTATTGATGAAGCAAATCGAATGGCGAGACGGCATCGATCATTTAAAGTATCGTGGGCCCTCGAGTAACAGATTACGTGATGTGATATCGTCTGTAAGTTGAATACAGAGATAGGCAACGTGGCAAAAGCACAGACGCCCGATGGCTGATGCAAAGGACGAAAGAACGAGTACGCTAGAAAAAACCCAGTGAAAGAAAGTAACGTAAGGGCTGCATCACCAACGTAGACTCGCAACCACGCGAATAGTAGCGAAGCAAAACCCGGACATGTTCTTGTGAAAAAAACCGGATTTCATAATCGTCGATAGGTCCGGGACTTTTTGTAGTTGGAGGATGGGTTGTGTCGGTTTTTTCTCGGTCAAAAAACAGGAAACAGCATGATAAACGCTTAAAACGCCATTCGAGCTGCGCCAAACCCTAATTCTGGCCTTCGATTTCTGGCGTTAATATTCTCATCTCCATTAAAGAACGTAAGTTCGACGCTTGTTTACTTTTTTCTTAGTCTTTGAACGTTTGTTTCTGGTTCTGATTCTTCCGTGAATTAATTTGATTCTTGTTGTCTTTTAGCTCGGTCAGATCGGCCACTTTGAGCGAGTGTTCGGTCTGTGTCAGTTTTCATGCATCTGTGATGGTTTGATCATTGGTTGGCTGTTAATTCGTGGTTTCTAGTTGAGAAGATTGCAAGCATGGATTTGGTGTCAAGGTGTAAGGTATTTCAAATTCATTTTTTTTCGTTATTTATGTGTTTCTTTTCATATCATTTGAAAAAATATGAATTCAAATTACTAAATGGTTTAGTTATTTGAAGTTAATTGGTACACGTTGTCTAATGCTTCTGTTGGTAGTGTATAGTCGGTTATGCATATTGGAAGTGTGGAAATGTTGAAATGTGAAATGTTTTTCCATTAACCCAACTTGTGGTTGAGCTTTGTCGGGTTGACTGCGGTTATTTGGCTTGTTGGTTTATATGCTTCTTCAATTTTCTTGGTGGTGCTTCTTGTGATTCTTTTGTATAAAATTAGATTGTGGGTCTTTGTTACAAATGGGGTTTTATAGTTCCCTTGGTGGATGCTGGTCTAACTGGTCCTGTCCCATGAGTTAGGAATTTCTATGTACGTGAGTGATTCATTGGTTCTAAGCCTTCAAGTCTTCGCTCTATTGCTGTCTCATTTCACGCACACGATAGAAAGGCTCCTCTCTTTCTTGTCTTCTATTCCATCCATAAGTCAACTCCTGTTGAAGCTCGTCTCAACTACAACTGAGTTTACTCTATGTACATAGCAGCAGTGACAGTTGTTGCTGTGTTCTTGACTTTGACTGCCTTCATTTACTATCTGGTCAAGTGATTTAGCTAAGATGTTTTTCCCTTTCTTTCTAATATACTGAGCTACTTTCAAATTTTCTGGTAGGATAAGTTGGCATATTTCAGAATAAAGGAGCTTAAAGATGTCCTAACTCAATTAGGCCTATCAAAGCAGGGGAAAAAACAGGTCAGATTCCTTGAGCATTTCTATACTTTTTTTCACTTCATATTGTCATGATTGCTGACTGAATGTATTTGTCAAGCATTGAGTTTCAAGTTGGTGAATACTTGTAGCCATGGGTTTAATTGTTCTGAAGAGTTGAAGATTCATCCGTGTGGTTGGATTTCCTTGAATGACGTCATAAGCAATACTTTATACTATTTCAACAATGCATATGTGCTCGGTGACATTCTGTCTTTGCGCATTAACCTTTGCTCTATTTAAAATGTGTAGGACCTTGTTGACCGGATATTATCTATTCTCTCTGATGAGCACGGTAATGGACCTTATTGCTGGCAAGCTTTAATATACCTTATTTCTTGCAAGCTCTCTTTTTGGTATATAAAAAAATTATTTGGTTAATCTAGAGCCTTTTTTCTTTCTTGTTTCTTTTGTGATTTGGCTTGCTTAAACCATGAACTCACGAGTCCCTATCAACAGTCTGTGACCTTAGATGTTTAACATATTATTGATCAGTGTTTATGCATTTCATTTAGCGAGATATAATATTGTTGTTAACTTTATATGCTTTTAGACATGTTTCTGCGTACATATTACTTGGTAATAAAAACAGCTAATTGCTCAATCAATTGTTTACTATTTCACATCATTGAAACTCCTTGTTAAAACATTTTTATATTACATTTTGTAGACATTTTTTACTACATAAATAACAATTATTTTTGTATTAGAGAATGAAAATTAAACATGCAGTTCTATCCATAGGCACAATGCTTATGATTGGAATCATTTTAAGTGTACGAAAGCACAATTGAGTGGATATCTCAAGTTAAGCTTGATAACCAAAACTCTTTAATGATATAGCAATACGGGGAGTAACGGTTCTTTGTGAGTTCTTTTCCTGGTAGCTGACGCTCGTGTCATAGAGGCCATGAAAGATTTTCTCTTTAGTATCTGCTTTACTAACGGGGTGTTTGGAAACCTTGGAATTGAATTCATTAACGAATTGGATTCAATTACATTAATGAGATTGAATTGAATTGAATTTACTCTGTTTGGAACAGATCCAGTAATATTAGAATTGAATTCAATTATATTGTTTGGAACACAATCATTAACTAATAAACATTCACAGTTACATAGAGCAACTTATAAACATCAATTTCATTATAAGTAATATCATCAAAAAAAGTTTATTATTAAATTGAAAAGAAAAAATTGCAAATGACATTAGACTAGACCGAGCAATGAAGATAATAGAAAATTATTATAATTTAGAAGCTTAAAAATACATGAATGAGCAGTAGTTATTTTGCGATGATAACTACAAGGCATTATCAACGTTATTGTTGTCGTGGGTATTGTTGGGTTTCAGCGTTAAAAGAAGTTGTGGGTATTGTGTTGAAGTAGTTATTGTGTTGTGTTGAACGAGCAGTAGTAATTGTGTTGAAGTCGTGGGTATTGTTGGGTTTTAGCATTAAAGAAGAACACTTGCAGCCTTTGGAATTCAATTCACGTGAATTGAATTTACAAAGGCAGTAGGTTTTAAACCCACGTATGAATTCAATGCATAGCTTTTTTTTGGTTCCAAACAAGTGAATTAAATTCAATCTTGTAATTGAATTCAATTCACCATGTTCCAAACAGGCTGTAAACAACATGCTACTCCTTTGGGATTCTTTCCAGCCAAATTCCCCTTTTGAAACTGCTTACTGTTTCTGATGGTTTAATCTACACTTGTGTTTTTCTTTTTTCAATTTTTAATTCGTACATGTTTTACTAAAGTTTAAGCTACTCCTTTGGGATGCTTTCTAGCCAAATTCCCCTTTTGTAGCTGCCTACTGTTTTTGATAGTTTAATCTACACTCATTGACCTTTTTCCTTTCTCAAATTTTGATTCATAAATGTTTTTCCACTATTAAACTGACCTCATTTCTTATTCCTGGTCTTTTCATGAATTAAGCTTTTCATGAATTAACATTGTCTTTAGTTTCACTCTTTATAGTTGCAAGGATGTGGGCAAAGAAAAGTGCTGTCAGAAAGGAAGAGGTGGCCAAACTAGTTGAAGACACTTACAGGTTCATCATTTACATATGTGTCCCATTAAAATATTTCCATGTTCAGTACAGCTTTCTATATAATTTGTTTGAAGTTTTAAGAAACTTCAATGCATGCTTTTGTTCAACTCATTCACATGCACCTTTGGTTTTTGTATTTAGAAAAATGCAGGTTTCTGATGCAACTGAGTTGGCATCGAAGGCGCAGAGTGTTATGGATAATAGTGCTACAAAAATTAAAGGAGAAATTGATGATTCCTCTTTATTAGATATGAAAGTACGCTGTCCATGTGGCAACTTATTGGAGACGGAGTCAATGATTAAGGTTTGTACTTAACATCTTAGATTCATTCCTGTTCTTGTAATTGTATTTGCATACAAGTTGTAGATAGGTATTGCAAATTTCATCATTTAAGGGAATTGTTTCATTTTCAAAGTATAGTAGGTGTGATTTAGGTTTTTCAGTTGTAAAAGATCACCTCTGTCTCTATATTGTGTTTTTGGGTTAACATATATCAACTAGTTTAATAGAATTGCAACTAGTTTAATAGAATTGCGTATCTTAGCATCAGAACCATGTCTATACCCTTCAGCAATTAAATATTCATTTCTTTTTTATTATGTTATTCATCTTTGTTATTTGTGTTATTTTTATTGAGGGGATGAATATACACATATATAGAAACTTTCTTGGAATCCTTATCCTAGTAGTAAAGGAATTCCCAACTAAAATATCCAAAATAGAATTACATTGTATTCTAATAAGCATAAGAATGCTTTGACACAGAAAGAGTGGAAAAACGAGGTTCAGAAATCCCAAGTTTGTATACAAATTATTTATTCTTAAATAAGTTCAAGTCCTAAACAACTAGGATAAAGTCAATTTTAGCTTGTGTTGTCTTTGTTGTCACACCAACTCTTACTCTTTATTCCGCCTACTTAAAGCTTGTGGTTGAGTGATTTCCCCCTGTTGTATAGCTTTTGTAAACTCTAAGCTCTTTCGCATCACTTTTGTTCTGCATCCACCCTTTTGGGTAAAGCTGTCCCTATCATGCTGCTAATGATATGTGCCTTTGATTGGCAGTGTGAGGACCCAAGATGCGCAGTCTGGCAACATGTTAGTTGTGTTATTATTCCGGAAAAACCCATGGAAAATGATCCACAACTTCCAAACCTGTTCTACTGTGAAATTTGTCGACTCAGCCGAGCTGACCCGTATGTATATTAATGCTCACTTAGTTATCTTCTTACTGTTTCTGTCTTTTGCTCATTTTCAGAATTTTCCTCTGAAGATCTTGTAATTGCACACCACGAGACTTAGCCATAAGAGGCTGCGTAAATAATTTACGTTTTATGGTTATGCTCGCTGTTTTAATTTTTGTCACATTCATGATTACACTTGCTTTATTGTCAAACTATTTTCTTCTCTTTTACTTATGATTGATCGTAGTAATGGCTAATCTTCACTCTTCATTAAATTTTAAATTCCATACATCTAATGGTTAATTGCTCAAAACGGCTGCAAAGTAATTGAACTGTATTATCATAATTCATTATTGGCTAGGAAGGTTAACTTATGCAGTTAGAAGTTTGAATGCAGTTCCAAGGATGTGGTTTAAATGGTTCTTCGTTGAGGGCAACTTTGTGAGTTGGTTGTTGAGACAATGGAAAATGATTTCCATGATCATTGGCAAACAATGAATCATTCTCTTTTTGTGGTCCATTTGAAAGGTAGCATAACAATCTTATGGAGTGGTTTATGATACAAACCATGGTTCAGTTGAGAGTTTCTATCTTCATCTCTCTCAGTTTGGGGCAAATCTTGATGAATGTAAAAACTTACGGGTCTTTGTTCTTCTTTTTTCAATTATAATCCCCTATTTAAGATATTTGTCATGGGAATTCTTTGCATGTTTTCTGCTCAATTTCACTATCTTAACATGTTTCCCCACTTTCAGTTTTTGGGTTCCAGTTGCCCATCCCCTCTTTCCTGTAAAGTTGGCTACTACAAGCATTCCAACTGATGGGTGAGTTCTTCATGAATATTCTTCTGTACTGTTTCAATGTACTTTCAAATTGTGAATACATTTGCTTCATATCATCAATTCAACAAGTATACTCAACATAGTTAGCTTTCCTAGATAATGTGAGCCATGTAACTTACACAAATTGTTTGCGTAAAGTTTCTGTTGAGTTTTGGTTTCACATTTTGTGGTGCCTAATTAGTGGCAGACAAAAGTGACAACTTAGTTGTCATGTTTGAATTATACCTTGGTGTCTTCGTTGTGTAAATATCATCTGTTATCAGAAAATATGCTGTTTCATGAGACGTATAGCTTGCGAAAAGCCTGAACTGGAGTTAATTTAATAGTTGATTTTTTATTTTAAATTTCACCTTCCCTTTAGCCACCAGTTGGCATGCATATTGATGACGTACATACTTTTTTCCTGTTATTCTAGATCAAATCCTGTACAAAGTGTGGAGAAGACTTTTCATTTGACACGGGCGTACAAGGACTTGTTAGCAAAACAAGACTGTGATGTTCAGGTTTGGTGTTACATGCTTTTGACTTGTGTTACTTGATTAAACTTCAGCTGATGGCTTGCCTGTTATGCTTTACATTTCAGGCTTGGTGCATGCTTTTGAATGACAAGGTTCCTTTTAGGATGCAGTGGCCGCAATATATGGATCTACAGGTTAATGGTATAGTCGGTTAGCTTTTTAGTTCTCATGGTGTCTATCAATCTCAATTCCACAATTCAGAACCTTTTGTTTTTGAACCTATCTCATCTCCTCTACTCAGAATTGTAGTATTTGGATCCATTTTTAACTTCTTCAGATCTTTGCCGTTCTCAATGCCAATATTGTTAATTGAATTCATGTATAAGCTAGTGTAGCATACTTTCTCTTCTATTGTGGCTAGTCTTTATTTCTGGATACAGAAGTAAGACAAATGTCCATGGATATTTTGGATCTTGTGCATCAAATAAATTTGTTGCTTGGGACCTGCAGGTATGCCTGTACGTGCTATTAATAGGCCTGGATCACAATTACTAGGGGCTAATGGTCGTGATGATGGCCCAATTGTGAGTTTATTCCTGGACACTGAAAGTTTTCATGCAGTTAAGCATGTATTTAGTACCTATGTTGCTCCTTCATTGCTGATCTAGATATTTATTCCTGAATACAATTTATACTTCCCTTTTCTTATAGATTACGCCTTGTACAAGAGATGGAATCAATAAGATATCACTAACTGGATGTGATACACGCATATTCTGTTTAGGAGTAAGAATTGTCAAGCGACAAACTGTTCAACAGGTATTTATAATTTACTTTGGACTTGGTGATGGTAAAGTAAACGATATTTTAGTCGTGTAAAATGTAGTTCTCTAGTTTGGGATCAAGTGATGCATACATTGGTACCACAGGTAGAGAACTCATCCTCATTTTCAGTCTTTGTGCTTTTAATCACCAAAGTGAGTTTTCACTGCATTCTTTTTATGCTGCATACTATATGATTAGTGGGACCCTGCCAATTTTTGTTTCACACAGTTGTTTTACGATCTGTCCTTGGCAGATACTCAACTTAATTCCTAGGGAGTGTGATGGTGAGCGGTTTGAAGATGCGGTTAGTCGTGTTTGTCGTTGTGTTGGTGGTGGAACAACGGACAATGCTGACAGTGACAGTGACCTAGAAGTTGTTGCAGATTCTTTTACTGTTAATCTACGTTGCCCTGTAAGTTACGTCTGATTTTAGCTTAAAAGTTTCTAACGGGTGTTATTTTTAGTTCAATGTGCGTCCAATTTGAATATAGCTAAATGCATTAAATACTAAAAGATTAAGAACGTATTCAGAGTTTCCTCCTGTGGTTGCTAGGCCCTCATCATTGATGATCAAACTGATGCATGTTCTGCTTCGCTATTGTTTATAATGCTGAAAATAGTTATGAGAAATGAGGAATATTGGTTAGGATGAAATTGGCCTACAGTGGCTCCAGTAGCGGATTATTGTTCTGCGAAGAATATAAAGCAAGTCTAAAAGGATTTTATGGCCCATGGTATAATAATTCTCAGGGTCCAGTGGTGATTATGGTATTATGGTCTTACTAGATTATCAGGAATGTATCTCAACCCTAATCTAGCGTCTGCTGGGGTCGGTAATTTTTCTGCTAATCTGCCTTTAATAAACAAAACACTATATTAATATCCTACCATTATTTTCACATCTTCTTCATATGTTTCCTCCTCATTTGATATGCTTTGTTCATTATATCCTCTGCTTATGCAAGTCTTCTTATTTTTCAATGTTAGTTTTGTCAAATTCTCTGTTGCCTTCTGGCCTTCGTCAATATGAATTTTAGTATACTAAATTTGTGATCATTGTGTGTTTCGGCATTGAAGAATTACCTCACTATTTTCGGCATTTGGATTAGTGCTCTTAGTTTTGGTTGAATGTTGTGGTTTTTCATTCAAAATTGCCATCAAATGTTTAATATAATCGATCTTTGTATCTCAATTTCTAGATGAGTGGTTCAAGAATGAAGGTGGCAGGAAGGTTCAAACCGTGTGTTCATATGGGCTGTTTTGATCTTGAAGTTTTTGTGGAGCTAAACCAGCGTTCTAGGAAGGTAAACAATTGTTGATTTCTAATCGTTTTTCTTCCTCCATAAGCCTTTTGTCTCTGAGCCAGAAATGACCTCCATGCAGTGGCAGTGTCCCATTTGTCTCAAGAACTATTCACTGGAAAGTATAATCATTGATCCATATTTTAATCGCATAACCTCCAAGGTACTCTTACTTTAGTTTATATTGGTCACAAGGATAGAGTTTGTTAATTGATTAGGTGTACTAATCAATAAAACTATTTGTATATGTTGTTTACTTGATGGCATAACAGATGCGCCATTGTAGTGAAGATATGACTGAGATTGAGGTGAAGTCTGATGGCACTTGGAGAGTAAAGACCAAAAGTGAGGCTGAGCGCAGGGATATTGGAGAACTAGCCCAGTGGCACAATTCTGACAGTACTCCTTGTTTGACTAATGATGGAGAAAAAACAGAGATGATGACTCAGATCAAGAAGGAAGGTGTTTCAGAAGGCCATCTTGGTAATGGTTTGAAACTTGGAATCAGGAAGAATCGCAATGGATTTTGGGAAGTTAGTAAACCTGATGATATGAACTCTTCCTCTTCTGGTAATAAATTTCAGAAGTTTGAAAATTGTGAACAGAAAATTATACCTATGAGTAGCAGTGCTACCGGTAGTGGTCGGGATGGTGAAGATCCAAGTGTAAATCAGGATGGTGGTGGGAACTTCGAGTTCCCAAACAATGGGAATGAACTTGATTCTTTATCTCTGCATGTAGATTCAGCATATGGATTTACTGAACAAAATGTTTCTGCGCCTGATGCAGAAGTAATTGTTCTCAGTGACTCAGATGATGACAATGATGTGCTAATTTCATCTGAACATGCTTACAAGAATAATCGATCTGATGATGATGGGGTTTTTCCAGTGCCTGCAGGATTGGCAGATCCTTACCCTGAAGATCCTACTTTAAGGCCTGGGAATTATCTCTTCAATCCTAATGATGAGTTTATGCCACTCTGGCCATTGCCTTCTGGAACTCAAGGAGGTCCAGGATTCCAGTTATTTAGTTCAGATGTCACAGACCCATTGATTGATTTGCAGCATGGTTCTGTCAATTGTCCCATTGCATCAATGAATGGCTACATGTCGGCTGCAGATACTGTTATGGGATCATCTAGTTTGTTACCAGATTCTTCTGTTAGTCGACCTGAGACAGACATGAATGGTGGCTTAGTTGATAATCCTTTGGCATTTGGTGGTGAAGATCCCTCCTCACTTCAGATTTTTCTTCCAACCAGGCCTTCGGATGCATCACTACAGCCCGATTTTAGAGCTCAAGTTGATCCATCCAATGGTATCCGCACTGAGGATTGGATATCTCTTAGGCTTGGTGGTGGTGCGGCAAGCAGCCACGGTGAATCAATTCCTACAAATGTGGCAAATCCAAGGGGCCAGGTGTCATCTGGAGACTCTGGCATGGAACCATTGATTGATGCTGGTTTGTTCCTATTCCTTTGGCATTATTTTTTTTCAGACCATCCTTATATGGAGTGGTCAGATACAATTGTTATTTTACTTGTGCTAGATTTGGTTGCATAAATACTCTTCCATCTTCCAATCTTTCATGTGGTGCTTTCAGTTTTAGCACTGATTATTATTGGTTATGCAGCTTCTTTACTTCTTGGTATGAATGATAAATCTGAGAAGGCTAGTCGGCAACGATCTGAATCTGATAGTCCCTTTTCATTTCCTCGTCAAAAACGGTCTGTGAGGCAACGTTTCTATCTGTCTATTGACTCGGACTCAGAATAGAGGAGGGCCATGTTTGCTGAGATTATCGTTGCTTAGTTTAGAGTATTTATGGGAACATAATACATTTCCTGGAGTGAGTTGGTGACTGAAGTCCAAGTCATTAGGTAGAAATTGAAGAAATTAACATGTGCTCATAGCAACGAACTACTGAATGGTGGTCAGGTGGTGTGATGCATAAGAAAAAAAGGGTTATCGGCATTACTTACTCCTAAAACATTGTGATGGCACCTGCAAAATATTTTGTTGCAGTTGATGAGCCGAGGCCTTGTATACACTGGTCAATATTGTGCAGGGTAACCTAGTGTCTGCTGCTGTTTGATTTTTGAGGGAGTACATCTCCCTTCCCAATTACCGCCAGTGCCTGCTAAGATTGTACAGTTCATAGTCGTTGAATCTGAAGACTGTATTGAATCCCTCGGTTTAAAGCCTGCGGATGTAGTCGGGAAGCTTCCAATTGGCAGAGCAAAAATTGCCTCCATTTTGTCAAATGAACAAATTGCTTGTACATATCGCTGAGATTCAGCTATTTATAGAAAGAAATAAAATTTGCCAAACGTAATTTTGTCCGGTATAAACATGGTGATATTTTCTTCCGTTTCAATGCGAGACTCCAGATATGAAATTGTTACATTTCTAATGTTTGCTGTGGATAGTATGTTCGCTTCGATGGTGGATGGCGATTGGTTTATTCTCGTTCCCAATTTCGAAATATTTCCTCTCCTTTGTTAAACATTCATTTTGTGCATAAAAAATAACGAATTGTCAGATCTGATATGAGATGCCAAGCTATCGAGCTATGATTCTGAGCTAACCTTTTTTTCTTTCTTTGTTCCGTGGATATTGACAATTGATAGCTATCGCACATATTCATTCTGGCTCTCTCTATGGCTTGCGTAATAAACCTTAAGCACCGGTTACTACTGATAATCAGTGGCCTTTATTTGCATGAAGCATAAAGCTGAAGACCTGCTGCAGCGTGAAAATTGTGGTAAGAAAAAAACAAAAAGAACGTAGAGGAGGGGGGAAAAAATCCTTAAGAAAGGGAAAAACTCGAAAATTGTCACATGGATGGTATATTGATCGCAATCTGTAAGAAGCTGAACATGAAAAAGTATATTATCGTGCCCAGTCAGACCAGTAAAAATAAGCCTTCTTAGCCTTCGTGCTATCATCATAACCAAATCCCTCGAAACATAGGAGTTGAAGAAAGAGCGATCGCATAAAAGTGTTCACAAATATCCAACGGAATACACTGGCATGACACTGGTACAGCCTTCTAAATTTTGCAACTACGCGCGACTATGATGGCCTCAAACTCTCGCAACCTGGGCAGTTGTGCAAGCTTTCATGGATATAAATATCACAATCAAGGCAGAAAGTATGCTTACATTTTGGACAAGCAACACAAAGGCCGGGCTTATTGCCTGTAACAAAAACCGCAGCATTTGTGAAGGACATGAAACTAATTAAAACAGAACATAATTTTGAGAAAACATATTGATATTCTCGTTGCTGTTGGGGGACTATCAACACCTAGCCTCTTACATCACGAGCCTTTGGCTCCTTGTTTATGGGAAAAAAACATTATTATTTTCTTAAAGAAATGAAGCTATTTTATTTTAATGATGAAAACAGGATAAATAAACAGGGAAAGGCCAATTGCATAAGAAATATTGGACCATGAGCTTTCAATACCTGTTCAATTTAACAGAGGTTTGTGAGTTATTTGAGCAGCTTCATTTAGCATTTTTAACCTCATTTAATCATCTAGTGTAACATGTACTATGCACCAAGAAACCTTTGCATGCAGTGTCACAGTAACATATTCTACTTACCAGTAATAAGAAGGCTCTGTTGGCAACCAAAGCATGTCCTGTGTGATCTATGGTGTGGTTCACTTTGACGTGATGGAAGCAAATCATCAAATGGAGCTATTGGAAAGAGATGATGATATGACCTTGCCAAATGGGGTGAAGAAACAAGTGTCAGCCCACAGATACGACATTCAGTAGGAAGCTCACAAGCACGTGCTTTGCATCTGGGACAAATGTAGCCCTCACCAACTTTAGCTTCTTTATGACAAGAACAGATCGAGATGGAACCCTCTGCTGCTCTTTGTGGGAAACCCATCTTTATCAGGTTAGCAATTGCAAATTCGGCTATTGCTGGAGGTGGCGGTGCATGCTCTAGAATCAACTCTTTGAAGTGGGCCTCCAAAAGAAGGAAGAAATCAAATCAATTTTTGGATAATCTCGGTCTACTTAAGGAAGATTTGAAAAACATAGTGATAGAATCATTGAGGTATATTTTCACACTTCTATTTCCATCATTTTTTACTCAAAATTCTGAATGAGTCTGGATCATTTACCTAAGAATAGGCGGCTAGCCCCCTCTAATTATTCAATTTTTAATTCAGTTATTGAATGACAGATGACAACATAGTTTATCCTCTGATATTTGAGAAAATAAGTTTATATACAAGGCTGGCAAGCTAATAGAACTCACCTCATCCAGTGCGACTGAGTATGAACCCCCAGTTTCCTGGCAGAGATGTTTGCAAATGAATAGCTCAGCTGCAAGGCCAATTACTGAGCACCTTAACTTCGATTTCTTGCATTTCTGGATGGTCTCCATAATATCTCCTGGATCACAGGTACTAAGAGAGGAATACAAGATCAATACTTCACGATGACCATATGAAGGAATTGGATCAAGATATCCGTGAACAAGCTCTAAGGCATTTTGTAATGAGGAATCTCCTGAGCATCCCAATTTGCCCATCAATGTCTTAATATGGGCCTCAGGACTCCCACCAAGTTCTGTTAAGCAATGGGCAACTCCATCTTTAATAGTCACTAGAGCCATTTGACTAAGTGGGTTCTGATCAAAAAATTCCCTAATGAAAGCTTCCACATATTTGGCAATCATAGCCATTCGGCTTGGTCGAAAATCCATCACTCCAGCTGCCTACATAATTCATAAAAATCATAAAAAGTTGATAATGCCTCATTTAGGAAAAAATCGAAAGCCCCAGAAATTTTGATTGCCCTTCTCCAATGTAGAATAGCTTTGCTGACAGACCCAACATATGTTTTTCTTAGGGGTGCCGTTATTCAAGTGTCATGCTGAATTATTCAGCCTGACAGAATCAACCAGGTCCAGTTTTTCCAATGAAAACTATAGACATGCTACTAAAATTGAAAGTGAGAAATGTGAACCAAACACATTCAGTAATTGGAGTCATAAATCTCAAACCACCACTTGGATAATGTAGTTCCGTCCCTACACACGAGGCTGGAAATCATTTTCACTAAAACTATATACAGTGATCAACAAGACTCCATTAAGTCAAGAAACTGTAATCAAGTTCAAGAATAGACATACCCTGGACAGGTCAACAACAACATAGAGAAACCGAATGAGGCCCTTCTGAATTCGAGCAGCATTGCCAGCAGTTGAAAGCGAACGAAGGCGGCGACGATACTGAGCATGGTAAATAGCCTTGTTATCAATTGGGCGAAGCAGGCCTGACTCATCCTCTTGCAAGGACTCCCATGATCTCTCATCAGTGTAAGTTCTCTCCCATGCATCCATCCCATCCTCATCCAGATCATCCTCATCCTCCTCTGCTTCTCCATTTAATCGCTTCTTCTGGCCATTGTGCATCTTTCCCCAACCACAATACTCTTCCCAATTCAATTCAATGGCTCCCAAACCTAGAACGAATATTGTACAACGATCTGTTTCAGTTCAGACACTAAAGAATTCCTAATTTGAAAAAATAGTAGTTCACTAGCTCGTAATGGCATTAAGTGAAGAGGAGATGGAATATATACAGGAATTCACGATTTTGTTCGATAACCCTAAAACCAACACTTATTCTCCTCCATTCATAATTAAATGCTCACCTCACTCAATACAGAGAAAGCAAAAAGGAGGAGAGAAAGAACATAAAATTATACTACTGAATAAACTGTTGCAGTCGGCGGTCGGAACTTCGCCGGTGGAAGTCTAGAGAGAAGCAAATGTAGTAAAGACAGTATGTATGATTCGAGGGAGTGTGTTATCAAAAGAAAGGAGGTCAGTCACGGACTTAAAACAAGATACTAATTTTCTTTAATATATTCCTAAGCTTTGCCAATATGCTTTATAAATATTAACCACTTGTGTAATTCAACCATTTAACATCAGAAATTAAGATACTCATACTATGCGTGTATCAAATCGACATGATTAATATGAATTACTTGGACGCTTTGAAAATACTGCAATGCCCTGGGTCTGACTCTGACTCTAACTCTAACTCTGACTCTGACTCTGACTCGGATCCAACCCTGAGAAGATGCACAACTCACCCTCATCGTTCCTAATCATCCGTCCCTGCAAAGACATGGAAAACGTTTTGGTTTGGTAACGAATAACCAAGAATCGAAATAATAAAATAAGAATGAAAATAAAAAATAAAAATTAATATATGAATAAAATTATTCATTATGCATGTTTAAAATATATTAAAAATGATAATAATTTTTTTTACTCTTATTATATAATTTATTTTGTACCTAATTAATTAAAATACCAATTTTTATCAATAATTAATTAAATTTTTTCAATAATTTATGAAATTATTAATTTTTATAATAAGAATAAAAGAATTCATAAAAATAAAATAATTTTAATGTTAATATTATGATAAGACATGTCTCAAAAATTCTACAAATTCACGAAAGGCGATTAGGTACATATTTCTAAAAAGGCGCCCACCGTGGGGCTCGAACCCACGACCACAAGGTTAAGAGCCTTGCGCTCTACCGACTGAGCTAGACGGGCTTTCTTGTACACGGGAATACGTTATAAAGATTTATCTTTGTTTTGCCGTAACACTTGATTAGTAGACTTGTCACAGAACAAATTCTGTTACAACATTCATTTTACATTTTCTCACAATAATATTAATTGGTTGCAGTTATACCATGAAGAAGCGATCATATTTAAAGGGAATGCAGGCCAAGAACCAACCATCACCGAGTGCAATGAGCCTCAATCAGAATCCGTAAATAATGTACGGTTGTACTACATTAGGTCCAAAAGTTTCTACAGTTTACCGCTGAGTTTTAAAGGCATCTTAATAAGTTTTTATTTAAGCGTGAGTGAACCATTAAGTTGTTTTCAAAATTATTAAACTAATTGAAATCCCACATTATTATATTTTTAAAATTTTATCTTTAATTATTAAAAAATAAGTATAAAAAATTTAAATTCTAATAAGTAGGAAATGCTAGCCTAATTTTATAATTAATTTGTCCTATGCTTACGTGGATAGGGATATGCTTACTGTTATCCGTCTCAAGTGTAAATGATGGATCACCAAATTAAAAAAAAAAAATTGTTTCGAATTTTTTTTGTTTTAGTTTTTTTTATAAATTTTTATTTTTTATTATTTAATTTAGTATCAACTAAATATATTATTTAATTATTTCATGTCTTAATCATTAACAAGAATTATGACTAATTTAATTTAATATTATATATTTATTTAATTAAAATTAATTATTGACAAAATTATAAATAATTTAATTTTTATAATTAAATTACATAAATAATTATGAATAAATATAATTAAATTTAAAACATCTTTAAAATATATAAAATTCAACTAAAATTTGATTAAATAGTAAAAAAATATTTTAAATAAAATTTAATTTTTAAATAATTTATTTAAGAAATAAAATAATTTTATTGATAATTTATTAATAAATATTATATAAAAGATTAAAATAAATTTAATTAATTAAAAATAATTTACCTTTAAATTTTATCTAATACATAATTATCATCAATAATAAAAATATTAACAATCAAATAATTTTTTATTTTTATTTAGAAAAACGGAAATCAAACACGAAAACAAAAACTAAAAAGTAGAAAAAGAAAAACAGAAGTGAAGCGGCCTTATAGTTTATACTTTAGAGCAACTAAACAAGACAATATACAAGCTGCTTTGATCAAACAATTCACACTGTACACACTTGCATGTCCCAACACTTCATAAAGAACATAAATCTTCTAGTTTCAGTTTGGTCTCTGTTCTCGGCGAGGAGGTGCATATGGAGTTCTTCCATTATGCGAAAGGATACAACGCGTTTCGCTTCTTTTTCCTCCTCTTTCCTCTTCGACGATACCCAGTTGCAGGTTTTGCACGTTTCTGTGATGGTAACTTAATGTTGAAGGTGCTGTCTTGTGATGGGCTTTTGGTCGTTGCAGTTTGAAGAAAGTGTTAACCAATTTGCTCTGGAGAACATTGCCCCTCATGCGTCGAAGATTGACCACACTAATTAGTTCCCCAAGGTAGAAAGTTTTCATCTTTGATTCTGTAAGAATGAAGCTACTTGTTACTTTTCTGTTTGTAGGAATCTGAGATGCTTTGTGATTTGCATTCCCTGTTTCAGGAAGTAAACTTGTGGAAACTCATGGGAGACTTTAAGCTCCTCGGAATTACTGCATCAGGTTAGGACTTTGGTGTTTTGTTGTCCTTTGGAGCTGGTGTTGCTTCTGCACATTTTAGATTCGCTTTATTGAGTTTTTAGCCTAATTGGTTAGGTTGGCAGAAGAATACGGATGGCTTGGACTTGGCTACTTGTATCATTGCATTGCAATGGAGGAAATTAGTCGTGCTTCTGCATCTGTTGGCCTGTCATACGGTGCCCATTTCTAATCTGTGCATCAATCAGTTGGTAAGAAAAGCGACCTCATACGGGTTCTGATGGTGTTCGTATTGGGTACTCCTGGAGTTTAATGTGATTTAATGATATCTTTTAGGTAAGGAATGGAAGTCCCGCTCAGAAACAAAAGTACTTGCGTAAGGTTCTTGTTAAATCACTTTTGCTTCATCTTTTCTAGATGTTCCATCAATTTATTACATGATCAAGTCCGGAATCTAATTGAGGTTTGAGTTAATTTATGATAAAACCCCAGTTATCTTTTCTTTTGTTCTTAAATGCATCCGGTGATATGAATTCTTTCGCCATCTTCTTTTCCTTTTAATATGCAAATTCAGAAATGAACTATGTTAAATTTACTACATTTTCTGTCTAACGTAGAATCTTTTGGGTGATATTTGACTGTTTTCTTATGAAGCTTATCACCGGAGAGCACGTAGGAGCCCTTGCAATGAGTGAACCCAATGGTAACCTGTATTATCTTTAGAGGTTTTATTTTACTTTCATAAAAATGGATGTTAGTGAGGAATTTACCACTTAACATTCTGTTCAATATCATTGCATCTTTGAGCTGGGTCCGATGTTGTTAGCATGAAGTGCAAAGCAGATCGTGTAGAAGGAGGCTATGTTCTAAATGGGAACAAGATGTGGTGCAGGAATGGTCCAGTTGCTAAAAAATCGGTAATTGTTTGCTAAACCTCTGTGTCCTGCGTTTCAACAGAATAGGCATGCTTTTCAATCCTTCTCTGGACCAGTTTGTTTAATCTATGTTCTCTTCATTCAAATATTTCCAACTTCAAAACTCTGGATGAGATTCTGGTGTATAACCTGCCAATAGAAATTCTGTATAAAGTTAAAGACATACATCCTGGACCTTATGTATCGAAGTAATGTGGAGTCTCATAAACGGAAATAGAGTAAATGAAGAAATATTTACAAAAACATATAAACTAATATTGATATCACGGTGTCACCTCAGGACGTATATTTTTCTGTAAGGGAATTGCGTTCGTTTACCTTCTTATGTTGCAATACGCTGTATGAAAAATTCCTTCTGAAGTTCCTGATTACAGCACATCTAGTATGCTGTTAATGTCCATCGCATTATTAGAATAACAGCAAACAGTTGTACCCACTGATCTTTTATAAAACTTTGTGACCACGGCCCTTACGGCTTTTAGTTTATTTTTGTTTTATTTACCACGTTTTCATTTTGAAAGTTATTTTTCATGTGCTGAAATTGACACAGAAATTGCACAGGTTGTTTATGTGAAAACAGACGTGAAAGTTGGTTCAAAAGGGATCACAGCATTTATCATTGAGAAGGGAATGCCAGGGTACTTAGAAACCAAACAATTCATTTTCTAAATCTTGTGCGCTATAAAATCTGAAGCCATGTACTTTTCCTTAGTGACACCTCTATGCACGGATTAACAAACCTTCCATTCACTTTTCAATATAATCCTAATCGGAATGCCTAAGCTTCAGAAACTAGCAAATAAAGTTGAGTTTGATGATGAAAAAAAATAATGATCAGAATGGGAAGAATAAATTTTGAAATCCTTAAAATTGACTTACCAAAACCTCTTGTTTGTGGCCACAGGTTTAGTACTGCTCAGAAACTAGACAAACTTGGGATGCGAGGAAGTGATAAATAAGTTACCAATAGATTCCATACTCATACTGGAGTCAATCTTATTATGTTTCCATAATTCTGTTTTTCACCCCTACTAAAATGGGTGCTGTCTGGCAGATGTGAGCTTGTATTTGAAAATTGCTTTGTCCCAGAAGAAAATGTGCTTGGCAAAGAAGGAAAAGGTTTTCCAACACTTTGAACTTATACTTTGTTGTTGTAGGATAAATGGTGCTGAATGCCTAGTAATTGTATTTCTACTGACTGCACACATACAGCCCGATGTCTGAACTTTATATTGTAGGAAATACTTTGGTAGATTGTAACAATACATAGGACTATTCTTATAACTTAGAAAGGTAAAGTAATATGGTAATTATGAAGTACTTCCGTCTTAGCTGGCAGAACAACCCAATCACCTGTTTCACATAAGGGAGTTTCACGGTTTTCTAACTTGTCGATCTGGGGTAGTTTGGTCCTCAAAACAGTGAATTAGTTGCTTAAGTTACCTCTTCTGTGTAGGTTGCTATCACTTTTGTGCAATGACATTATAGTAAAATTCAAATTTACTGTTGAATCTGCATAATAACCAATTAATGACCCTTTCTCCTGTTGATTTTGACATCATTGTTTCTTGTCTTGTCTTCAGGTGTTTATCTCGTGATGTCAGGACTAGATTTGGAGAGGCTTGTTTTGGCTGCTGGACCTATTGGAATCATGCAGGCATGTCTTGATGTCATAATTACTTATGTTCGACTAGAGGGAACAATTTGGCCAGCCAATTGGACACTTTCAGTTTATACAGGTTTAACTTTGATTAAAAAATAATTTCGAATGGTTGCAGCTAATTTTTGTTCAGGACCTTACTGCTCTCTATAACAATGGAACTGCGTTGCAGGGAAAGCTTGCTGACATGTATACTTCATTACAATCTTCAAGGTTTGTGATAAGATATTGCCCCTACCTTCAGAAATTAGAATGTTTTATGACAGTGGTTGATTGTTCTATCTTCAGGTCCTATGTCTATTCTGTGGCAAGGGATTGTGATAGCAGAAGGATTGATCCTAAGGTGAAAAGTCTATATCTGCTCTTCATCAGCGTTTTGTTATTTGAATCTTACAGACTTCTCCATTTTCCCCTGTCCAGTTTTTTCTTTTGGAATTGAGGACTTAATGGAAGTTGTCTGGTTCATGATAAGGTTTCTAATTGCTAACAACTGTGGGCTGTTACCACTCGCGATAATTATTTAAAGAATCCACCACTTATTCATGGATTACACTGGCTAAGTTCACTGTAAACTTCTCATGGAAATACATATTTTTCTCATTTTCATTCTTTGGGATGATAGATATGTGTTACTGATCCTTCAAGTTTCTTTTCTGTTTTGTTTTTATCTTACAAGCTGCCATATTTTGGGAAACAAACCCTCTTTTTCTGTCTGTTGCTCATTTTACCTATCCAAATAATTTTTTGTTTTTGACTAAACATTAACAGACTATCATTACTGCTTTGTTTCTTTAAAAGTCAATTGGCATCAGAATGCTAAATCTGATCTAGTGGCTTGTAGTGCTTCTTTGGGGAATGTAATAACTTGTGTGTTGGTAACCTTTCAGGATTGTGCTGGAGTCATACTTTGCGCAGCTGAAAGAGCAACCCAAGTTGCTTTGCAGGTCAAAGAGCCTTTATATTTGGCTTATTAATCACAAGATTTCCTTCTTGATGAAAATAGATGTTGCTTGCTTCCACAAAGCCGTTCCAAGTCTCAACTCCATGGGCCATGAACCCTCCCTTTCGCGAAAGCCCTGGTTTCTTAATTAGCATTTGCATCAATCTTTAGCCACATTTCTAATGTTCACTGTGTTTGATTCCATTTTTTTCTTCCCATGGATTAACCTCGGGCTACCAGAAGACGATACAGTAGGTTGATGATATGTTGGTTATTTTCAAGATTGCAGGCTATACAATGCCTAGGTGGGAATGGATACATTAATGAGTACCCAACTGGCCGTCTTTTGCGAGATGCGAAACTATATGAGATTGGGGTGGGAACTAGTGAAATTAGAAGAATCGTCATTGGTCGAGAACTTTTCAAGGAGTAGAGAAGAAACATCCTGCAGCAACATATAAGTTAAAAGGGAGTATTTATATGCACTGGAAAGGAAAAGTTAAATTTCTCTTACATCTTTTATAGGAAGGGAAATGCAAAGGTTCATGTATTTTTCCATTAAGCGAACTATTCTTTGGATTGATGTTTTCCTTTTAGTCGTAGATTTGCATGCTTCTTGCGAACATAGGCCTCATTCTTGCTTTCTGTCTCATCATAGTCTAGTGTAGGACATATCTTACAGCTTAGCTCACACATGGATGAGTCAACATCTCATATAAAATGTCTTTGATAATGGCTAATATACAAAGGTTGGCCATTAGACTTTCTATAGTGGATAAGAGGTCTACTCTTGCCTTATTGGTGTGATAAGACTAGTTGTAGCATTAAAATGGGGCCACATGTGCCAAATGATCTAGGTTGGTTATCATTGGGCCTAGTATAGATGGATTTAACAGATCCATCTCTCAATGTTTTGAGAATTGGTTGAGTAGTAGTATAGATGGAATGCCTATGATGAGCATGTAATGCCTTCTAATAATTGGTGATCTATTATGTGGGTATCTGTTTTTCAAGCTCCATTGGTGCCAATTATTTTGGACTATGGATTATAGTGGTCTAGTCATGGGCACGATTTGTTACCATGTATAAAGTATCAAAAGTTGAGCTTGAAATGTTGAGAGCTTGAAAATTAGCGATAAATTATTTAATGGTATAATGTGACCATAATTGTTGTAGGGTCTTATTCAGCTCTGGTAATTTAAACTTGTAGCCTTTCAGACAAATTGGAATTCTTTGGTTTGATGTTAAAATCATAGGCAATTGTAAGGATGACACTTTTATTATTTAAGAGGGTCAATAAGAAACCAATCAAAGCATTTTGGTATGTGGTCTAGACAGTGTCAAAAAGGGATATTTGAACAGTAGCTGAAATCCTTTTTCTTCCATGGAGGTGAGAACTAATTTGATAGTACCAACATGGAGAGGAGTATGGTTTTAATTCTTTGGAAAGTTCCAACTTCACATATTGTTTAACTGATGATGCTTTTTTCTTCCATGGAGGTGAGAACTAATTTGATAGTACCAACATGGAGAGGAGTATGGTTTTAATTCTTTGGAAAGTTCCAACTTCACATATTGTTTAACTGATGATGCTTTTAAAGTACACTGTTTGAATTTGAACTTTGAATAATCTCTTTCACTTTAGGAGGGTGGGTGGTAAGAATAGTGTGAATGCTTCTAATCCAGTAGTGATTACGAGAATAAATACTATACAGACTTAACAAAGGGAGAGAAGTATATTATGAATGCGACTTTCCTTAAGAAAATGGGTAATTTCAACCAAAATTTTAATTTTATTATATAAAGTTCTTTTGACATTAAAAAAAATTGACTATAAAAAGATTAAAAGAAAGTTGAATAGGATCAGTAGGCAAGGATTCACTCATGTTATAGGAAAAGGTCTCCTTGCTTACTTTTATCAAGAATAATATGGTCACAATCAATAAACACTTGTGGCCTTGATACCATTTCGGCAACTCTTGGTTAGAGAGTTACGGGGATAACCAAAACCATTCAAGTACATGATATTGTTAGATTACATAAATCGAAAAAGGTCTTTTTCGCTGTGATTCTTAGGTTAGTGGAATATTTTACCGATAAGTCTCAAGGGAGCAGCATCATAAGTTTCAAGCCTATATACTTTTCAAGTGATTTTTATAAATAAATCTTTATTAAAGATTAAGATCATATAAAGATGGCTGTAGTTGAGACCTCAGTTATGCTAGTCGAGATACAAGTCCTTCTTCTCTTAAATGACATAAACTCTCAAGGCCTGCTTTTTAAGGATCTAAATTATCCAATCTTTTCCTGTATAACTTAGACCTTAAATAGGATTTATAGTCCAAGACTTTTTCATACACAAGATCCTTATAAAGAGGTAAGTGTAGAACATCCTTGTCTTTCTGTATGACTGTAACTATATTATTCAAGAATTAAGCTTTTACGTAAGAGAATTCGAGCTTGTTACAGTGAGAGGGTTTCATGAAGGTCTCGATGAATTTGAGCTCGTTATAGCCTCATAAAGCTCCTCCAAAGTTGTGATGGAACCAAAGGTAGGTATTTCCACATTTACTTCATTATTTCCTTTCACGTTCTATGTGGAACACGTAACTAAGGCTCATGTTACGTTTTACGTGTTACACGTAGTATCAAAGTGGTTATGTGATTGGATGGCCAAAAACGAAATTATTTTTGGTTTTTATCCATAAGGATTTCGGAGGTTTTCAATATGTTTTTCAAATTTTTCACACGTATGGATGCGTGAAAGTGGACTACACGTGAGTAGCATTGAGAAACATGTTGAAAACGACCCCATAAAGCTCGAAAACTCAGCTTGAAACTCATCAGAAATTGTCCGGGACGTCACAGGTGACGGATACCACCAAGTGTGTGTACAACACGCGCTCGATGAGTGAATAGTAACGGGCGAGGCTTAAACGTGCTGGCATAGCCAGACGACAACACGTAAACTGCCAGTTTCATGATGTATGTGGCAAGTGTGATGCGCGCCACACACAACCCAAAATCCCAGTGGCAGCGTAGTGATAAACGCGTCTGCGCATAAGACACGTGCGCCACACGCGCCGCACAGTGGTTTAACACATGCAGTGTATGCGCCTAACTATCACGCGCACCTCTGACATCACAATGGTATCAGCACATAGTGAAATGATGTCATCAACGCTACAGTGACTGCTGACGTTAGCATGATGTCACACCAATAAAAAGGAGAAAAATTTCAGAATTCCCGTAAAGATACCCTGAGGTGTTTTGGGTCAGTTTTTAGGTCAGGAAAAATTTTAAGTAATTTTTAAAATTTTTTGATTAATTACATTGGTAATTTAACTCTAGAAAAAGAATTAAGGCATTCTAAAATCGATTTTGAGTAAATTTTCGTGCATTGAATTTGCCATAAGTGAGATACTCAAGGTTCTCCTATCTTGGGTGGTCGGTTCAGTATTTGGTAACGCACAATAATTCTTTGATTGAGGTTTTTCACTAAAAAAGTCTCAAATAAAGTTTAATGACAATGTCTTCAACATGAGTATGTGATAATTAAATTGTGCATTCAGGTTTTGACATTTATTGATGGTTCTTTTACACATACTATATGTCCATACAGAATGTGAAGATAACATAAGGATGTATCCTTTGTGTTTGTGGTCCTTCTAGGTATTGATGAGATTGTAATCACCACAGTGACATTTCAAGTCAGTAGTTGAATTGTTCTACTTGCATGTTAGGAGATGTCTCTGGTCTCACGTTTGGTTATTCAGTCCATAGGTATTGGTTTTACATGAAATTTTGAGATGAGCATAAAGGTATTAGATGGAGGAAAGTCATTATTTGAATGATCTATTTGCCCACAGGTGATAGTGTCATTAGAGTTTATGGTATATACTATGATTGCTTTTATGTGAAGGTCTAATTGCATATATTATGTATTCAGCTTACAGGCGTTTTATAATATGTGTGATCGAATTCTTAGTGAAGATACTATTTAACGCTTTGAGTATCGATATTATCTTGCATTTGTGTTGATCTTTGCATTGTCTTTTCTTTGCAGTCACATTTTCTGTCATCAATAATGCTGTCACCATTGAAACCCTGTCCGGATTCAATTTTAAGGATGTCGAGTTTGTCTTGGAGATGACGGACATCAACATGGCTATGCTGATAGAGAGACTATCTCCACTTATAAACATTAGCTCGAAAGTTAATAAGACGACTTTTATAATGTGAGAGCGGTTGAACATGATGTTTTATTTGACCATTAAGAAGTCAATTCCAGATTATCTTTTATGTGAATTGTCGGACACCACCATAGCGAGTTGGGTACCTTGGTTAAAGATTTGTTCTTTATGAAGTATACCGAAGAAGGGGGGAGTAAGGGAATATGTTATAAGGATGGTCTACCTTTAGAATAAACTTAAGGCACTGAATGTTCCAATTCCTGATACATTGATAGTGCATTAAGCTTTTAATATTCTCCCGCAAGAGTTTCATATGTTGGTCACTTCATACATTTCTCATGATGAGGCTTGAGTTATCAATGTCTTGATTTTCTGATGTGTTGCGGCAGAGGAGAAGCTGAAGAGCACTCCTCATACAACCTTATATGTAGCCAAAGGCAAGGGGAAGGTTAAGTCCCAAAAGTTAAAGGGTAAGAAATCTAAACCTTCTTTGCAGTTACAGACTAGTCAGTCTACTATTGCAAATTGTTCACAAGACTTAAAGAATATGAGGTGCTTTTTCTGCAAGAAGAAGGGATATAGTAAATCCGACTGCTATAAGTATAAAGTTTGGAAAGTTAAACAAGAATTGTCAAGTAACTTCTTGGCTTTATGATTCATGAATCCAATTTAGCTATAGCCACATATAGTTCTTGGTGGCTATATAATGGAACATCCAATCATGTTGCTTCTTTAATGCTAGGGTTCAGACCTAGAAAAAGTCGATTAAAGGGGAGGAAAAGTTGATGGTCGGTAATAATGAAGAAGTAGATGTTTTGTATGTAGGGGATGTAGATTTGAACTTCGATACAGGGTTTTACTTGTTTTACGGGACACATTTTATATACCTTCTTTTAGACAAAATCTAATCTCCGTATCAGTTTTGGACAAAGAGAGTTATCTTTTTGTAATTGATTCTTTAGTTGTGAATATATTTTTAATGCAAAACATATCGAAATTGCCTTTTTGTCTTATATAGAATGTCTTACCCTTAATGAATATATGCTTATTCTTATATTGCCGAACATGTTACTCAGAAAAGACCTCTCATAAAGGAAACGTCTTACATGTTGTAGCATAAAAGCTTGAGCCACATTTTCAAAGATAAGGTTAAGATATTGATAAAGTAAAACATTCTCCCAACTCGAGATTTTGATGATCTAGAAACATGTGTTAACTATTGTAGAGGTAATTTGACCAAGATAAAGAAAAAGTGGTCAACTTGTACTTCTGACTTGTTAGAACTCATACATATGGACATTAGTGGGCCTTATACAGCTACATTATGTAACTCTAGATATTTTTTGACATTTATAGATGATTATTCCGTTACTGTTACGTGTTCTTGCTTAAACAAAGCTTTAAATTTCTTGATAAATTTAAGATCTTTAAGATTGAAGTTGAGAACCAGTTGAGAATATCAATTAAAATTGTTAGATTTGATCGGGGAGGACAGTACTATGGCAAACATGGTGTTGAATGACAAGAAAAATGTCTGTTTGTCAGGTATGTGAAAGTGATTAGAATAGTGACTCAATTCAATATCCCGAATAGTTCTAAGCAAAATGGTATGGTTGAAAATCATAATCACTCTTTAAAGGACATGATGAGATCAATACAGAGCAGGATTAACCTACCTGATTACCTTTAGGGTCAAGCTATTAAGAAGACATTGTATATATTAAATAGAGTCTTAAGTAAATCAATGCATAAGACGCCTTTTGAACTCTAGAAATGGTAGAAGCCAAGCCTTTCACACATTCGTGCATGGGGTTATAAATGTCAGAAAATATCTAGAGTTACATAATGTAACTGTATAGGGTCCATTAATATCTGTATGTATGAGATCTAACAAGCCAGAAGCATGAGTTGGCCCTTTTTTATTTTGGTTAACTTACCTTTGCAACAGTCAACACATGTTTCTAGATCATCAAAATCTAGAGTTGGGAAAATATTTTTCTTTATCAATCTCTTAACCATATCTTTGGAAATGTGACCCAAGCGTTTATGCCATAACATGTAAGATGTTTCCTTTATGAGAGATCTTTTTCGAATAACAGGTTTGACAATATAAAAAGAATCATACATTTCATTAGGGGTAAGACATATTCTATATAACTTGTAAGATAAGAAGGCAGTTTCAATATGTTTTGCATTGAAAGATATATTCACAAATGAAGTATCAATTACAAAACGATAACCCTCTTTATTCAAAAGTAATATAGATATCAGATTCTGTTTAAAAGATGGTATATAAGAAGTATCCTGTAAAATAAATACAAACTTTGTATCGAGATTCAAACCTACATCCTCTATATAAGAAACATTTACTTCTTCATTATTACCAACCATCAGTTTTTCCTCACCTTTAGTCAGATTTCTCCTAGATTTGAACCCTAGCATTGTGGAAGCAATATGATTAGATGTTCCATTATCTAGCCACCAAAAATTGGATGTGGCTCTAGCTAAATTGGATTCATGAATCATATAAGCAGAGGAGTTACCTGAAAGCTCCTGTTTGACTCTCCAAACTTTATACTTTTGTCAGTCATATTTCTTATGCCCTTTCTTCTTACAGAAGAAACACCTTATATTCTTTAAACCTTGTGGACCCTTTGGGAAACATTATCTAAAAACTCCTTTGCTATGATGGTGTCAGACAATCAACTCAATAGATGAGCTGGGATTGACCTCTTAATAGTCAAATAGCACATCCTGTTTGACCGCTCTCATATTGCAAAAGTTGCTTTATCAGCTTTCGAACTGATGTCTGTAAGTGGAGCTGGTCTTTCTATTAGCATAGTCATGTTGATGTTTTCCATCTCCAAGGCAAACTCGACATCCTTCTTCTACTTCTTAAAATTGAAACCGGACAGGGTTTCAATGGTGACAGCTTTGTTGTTGACAGAAAATGTGATTGCAAAGAAAAGACAATGTAAAGATCAACACAAATGCAGGATAACATTGATAATCAAAGCGTTAAATAGTATCCTCACAGAGAATCCGATCACACATATTATACAACACCTGTGGGTTGAATACATAATATATGCAATTAGATCTCCACATAAAAGCAATCATAGTACACACCATCAACTCTTATGATACTACCACCTATGGGCAAATAGATCATTCAAACCACGACTTTCTTCCATCTAATGCCTTTATGCTCATCTCAAAATCTCATGTAAGGCCAACACTTATGGGCAAAATAACCAAACATGAGACCAGAGACATCTCCTAATATGCAAGCAGAACAATTCAAATAATGACTTGAAATGCCACTGTGATGACTACAATCTCATTAGTACCCAAAAGGACCATAAACAAAAGGGACACATCCTTATATTATCCTCACATTTTGTATGAACATACAGTATGTGAAAAAGAACCATCAATAAATGCTAAAAATTGAATGCACAATCTAATTATCACATTCTCATGCTGAAGACATTGCCATTAAACTTTATTTGAGACTTTCATATTGAAAAATCTCAATATGAGTGACTATCGTGTTTTACCAAATACTGAACCGACCACCTAAGACATGAGAACCTTTAGTATCTCAATTATGACAAGTTTGATCCATGAAAATTCATTCAAAATTGACTTTAGAATGCCTTAATTCTTTTTATAGAGTGAAATTACCAATGTAATTAATCCAATAAAAATTTAAAAATTTTCTCGACCTGAAAACCTTGAGGTACCTTTACTGGAATTCTAAAATTTTCCTCTTTTTTGTGTTGACGTCATCAGTCATTGTAACATTGATGTCAATATTTCACTGTACGTTAACGTTAGTGTAACATCAAAGGTGCTCGTGACGAACCACTATATGATGTGTGTGGCACTCACTCCTTATGTGCAAATGTGCCTATAGGCACTAGAAACTTGTCCTCACCTGCACGGGCCACAAGTCGAGACACGTTGTAGGCATGCGTAATGTACACACTTGTCACGTCACTGGGATTTTGGGCCGTGTGTGGCACATGTGCTGCCCTGCGAAAGTACGATTATATAATCCTTATGAAAGCAAATTGCATCCTCGTTTTACTCATTGCTATCTAATAGGATATTCCGACAACTCCAAAGGCTACAAATTCTACTTTAGAGTAGGACGAGTCAGAATAGTTGAATCACAAACGACTAAGTTTTTGTAATACATGAGAACCTTTAGTATCTCAATTATGACAAGTTTGATCCATGAAAATTCATTCAAAATTGACTTTAGAATGCCTTAATTCTTTTTATAGAGTGAAATTACCAATGTAATTAATCCAATAAAAATTTAAAAATTTTCTCGACCTGAAAACCTTGAGGTACCTTTACTGGAATTCTAAAATTTTCCTCTTTTTTGTGTTGACGTCATCAGTCATTGTAACATTGATGTCAATATTTCACTGTACGTTAACGTTAGTGTGACATCAAATGTAACATCTCCTCACTTATGGGAAAGGGCAATGTGGTCTTTTTGAATGGATTCGAATAATTGAAAGTGTCTTTATCATATTCATGCATTCATATATGCATATGAAAAATAATTAGTGAATTTTTTTTTTTTCACATGAAATGTTTGAACATGCATGCATGACTTTTTTCCAGTTTTGATGTGAATGATTGTGATTTATTGAAGAGTGCCTTAAGTGATTGAGAATTGGAATTGGAGAGGCTCATTAGGATTTTCCTAATTTTAGAGAATTATAGGAATTTTT
>JANQBM010000221.1:8438425-8460996 GCA_025594535.1 Erythroxylum domingense | reverse complement strand
CATTATTTATTTATTTAGTGTTTACTTTCAGTTATTTATTTATGTTTTTTTCTTACTCTTTCACTAGTCTTGTTCTATACATATATTCTTAGCTCTATTTTCTTCTTAGGACGGGAAAGGTTAGTTCTTCGGGTTAGTGCAAGGGTCTCAGAGTAGGAGGAATGGCTTGTAATGACGCATCTCAAATTCGGGGTAGCAGTTCGAGGCATTCATCACGAAAGAATAAAAAGGGTGGCGATTTATTGCGTATAGGCTCTTGGAACATTGAGTCCCTCACGGGAAAGTCTTTAGAATTAGTCGAGATTTTCGATAAGTATAGGATACAAGTAGCGTGCATCCAGGAGACTAGGTGGTCAGGAGCTAAAGCAAAGGAGATAGGAGGTTCAAACTATGGTACTCTGGTAATACGCGGAAGCAGAGTGAGGTAGGTATCCTAGTGGTACAAGAACTGGTAAACCAAGTAGTAGGAATCACAAGGGTCAATGATAGGATTATGGTGGCAAAAATTGTTATTAACTCGGAGGTCCTCAATGTGGTATGTGCTTATGCCCCGCAAACTGGGTTAGAAGAACAAAAAAAGCGCGAATCTGGACAGCGCTGGATGGTGTCCTTCTCCAAATACCTAATGTTGAACATGTTATTTTAGGAGTTGATTTTAATGGACATATAGGGGTTGATTCAGATGGTTATATAGGAACCCATGGGGGTTTTGGATACGGCACTAGAAATGACAGTGGAAATGCCTTATTGGACATGGCCGTGACATTTGAGCTGGTGATTGTTAATTCCTTTTTCAAGAAAATCGAGACGCACTTGGTGACTTTTAAGAGTAGCACAACCAAGACACGGATTGATTACTTTCTTGTTAGGAAGAGAGACTGAACATGGTGCAAGGATTGCAAAGTACTTCCAGCTGCATGCCTATCAACCGTTCATAAATTGTTGGTTGTGGATCTAGGAATTAAGGGATGGAGGTCACATCAATTTACACAGCGGGTTCATAGAATTATATGGTGGAATTTTAAAGGGGAAATAGTGGAACGATTTAAGACTCTAATCTGGTATAGAGCCGTATGATCCTTGAGGGGACGCTAACTAGATGTGGAAGGGAGTAGCCCCCATAGTAAGAGAATCCGCTACAGAACTCCTAGGCGTCTCGAAAGGACAGAGGGCTGGCGGACAGAATCATGGTGGTAGTCGGAAGAGGTCTAGGGGGGGATAAAGGCAAAAAAGAGAGCGTATAAAGATCTCGTCGCAAGTACATCAAGTGTAGAGCGGGAAACTCAGAGAGTACGATACCGCCTAGCAAAGCAGAAGGCAGGGAAGACAATTGCCCTGGCTAAAGGGGAAGCATATGAGAGTATGTACAGGGACTTGGACACATACAAGGGAGCTTAAAGAATTTTCAAGTTGGCGCGTGATAGGACACGTAAGAAGAGAGATTTCAATCAAGTCTTCTGTATTCGTGATGAAGCAGGTCAGGTTCTCATGGAGGCACAGGACATCCAGAGTAGGTGGTGGAGGTACTTCTATGGCTTGTATAACGAAGACCTCTTAGTCCCCATAGAGTTAGGTGACCCCAACATATCGGGGCTTTTTCCAAACTGGTCCAAATGTGATCGGGTCATAAAGGAAGAACTTCTAAAGATATTGAGAGAGATGGGGGGCAAAAGGACAATAGGGCCGGATGAGATCCCTATAGAGGTATGGAAGCATATGAGGCTTATAGGTATTGAGTGGTTAGTCCAGCTATTTAATGTGATCCTCGACTTAGCCAAAATGTCGGATGAATGGAGACTGAGTAGGATAATCCCAGTGTACAAGGCCAAAGGGGACATCCAACTTTGTCACAACTATAGAGGCATCAAATTAATCAGTCATACTATGAAGCTGTGGGAGAAAGTAATTGAGAAGAGAGTCCGGCCAGCTGCTTCTATATCAACCAACCAATTTGAATTTATGCCTGGTAGGTCCACGACAGACGCAATTCATTTACTCCGTAGCTAATGGAATGCTATAGGGAACGACAACGAGATTTATATATGATCTTTATTGATTTGGAGATGGCTTATGATAGGGTCCTTAGGAAAATTTTATGGAGGTGTTTGGAAGTAAAGGAAATTCCTATGACCTATATCCGCATAATTAGAGATATGTATGACGGTGCATTGACTAGTGTCAGAACGATAGGGGGTGACACGGAAGCGTTTTCGATTGGTATTGGCCTACACCAAGGCTCTGCATTAAGCCCGGTTCTTTTTACACTGGTGTTAGATGAACTTACCAAACATATTCAAGGAGAGGTACCTTGGTGTATGTTATTTGCGAACGATATTATCCTAGTAAATGAGACTAGGGTAGGGGTCCAGTCCAAGTTAGAATGCTGGAGAGAAGCATTAGAGTCGAAAGGTTTTAGACTGAGTAGGACTAAGACGAAGTATTTAGAATGCAACTTTTCGAGATCCCAGACGACCCACGAAGCAACAGTAGCTATTGGGCCTGACGTCATTCCACAAACCCAGAGTTTTAAATACCTCGGGTCCATCATCCATAGTGATGGTAATATCGATGAGGATATAGTTCATCGCATCAGATCTGGGTGGGGCAAATGGCGAAGCGCCTCAGGGGTCTTATGTGATAAAAAGATTCCTTTAAAGTTTAAAGGCAAGTTTTACAAAATGGTGATTAGGCCTACCATGTTATATGAGGCAGAATGTTAGCCTGCCAAATGTCGACATACAAGACAACTGTTAGTAGCAGAAATGTGTATGCTTCGTTGGATATGTAACATTATCAGAAGAGATAAAGGTGCGAGAAACCCCGTGAAGTTCACCAATGACATTCGAGAAAGTCTATCCGGAGTTGTTACTGGTACCACTCGAATAGTGTTTCAACAGCGTAAATAGCCTTATATGTCTTGTCTAGTGACGTGTGGTAGTCCAATCCTTCTGTCCTACTTCTAGTCTTTTACACACAGGTGTTGGGGTAAGGCTCAGAACGGATGTCGGTAACCATAACATTACCATTCTCTCAAGGGTGCAACATACGTAATTCTAGTCCTACGGGAGTAAAGCAGGACATGTCCATTCAGACCTATCAGGAATTCTTACATAGGCTACATATCAGGTATATCCTTCTCATTATCTTTTAGTTCTATCTTTTTCATTATTATCTCATGTGCCTGTGGGTCTACCAGAAACAGCCTCTCTACTATGTAGGAGTAAGGCTACGTACTAACAGACCTCCCCAGACCTCGCGTTATTGCGAGATTCCAAACTGAGTGATGATGATGATGATGATATTTATACATTTTGATGTATTATGACATTATAATTGTTTATTAATATAGATGATCATCTTTTGTCCTTAGTAATACATGTTATTGTACAAAGTCATAATGCATGTGGAAGTCTTAAGATCTATGTCGATCTTAAGTATTTTAAAGGTCATTGGACATATTTACAGATTGACTTTGAACCTAAGTCATTGAGAGACATACAGTTTAATACGGATATCCATGAATTTTAAATGAAATAGGGGGATATAAGTTTTTAATCCCATAAAGGTTCTCTAATACAATTTAACATTCAGTTAGAGAATATAAAAGTTTTCTCTAATGCAGTTTAGTATTCGGTGAGAGAAAACGAGATTTCTCTGGTGCAGTTTAGTATAAGATTTAGAGAAATAGAGACCTATAAACGAAAGATGATACATATAAGATCATATAGGTATCAACCTATTTTGCCACACTCTATTTTCTTATTCATGTTAGTAAGATATTAGATTATTGGATCTGTGTTACACATGACATATGTGTTTGATATCTTTGGATATCAAAAGCCTTGCGGGATGAAATGTTGGACTTTTGTTATCTTTGAATCAAATGTTTTTAATTTTTAAACTTGGTACCAATACAATAGCATGGCTAAACTAAAATTTTAAACTGGTTTTAAACTTGAGTCAATATCGCAATTGATTATTGTCTAAGGGGGACAATGTTAGATATTTTCCATAAAGTTGGACAATAATTAATTGCATTTTATCAGTTAAGTAATTTGATCCGAATAAAGATAATAAAGTGTCCCAATAAATGATCTAAGTTAATGAGTTAAAGTCCAAAAAAATGGACCCCAATCAGTGTGGATCAGACCCATATCAGGCCTGTGATAGGAAAACCCGATATAGAAGCTATATAAAGAGGTAAAGGTCTCCTCCAGTTATTTATGTCATTCATAAGCATTAGGATTCTTTGACCCGTTAATAGAACTTATGTTTTAAAAAAACTGTAGAAAGACGATAAACACGTGCCAGTGAGAGAATTTTATGAAGGTCCTGGTGAATTTTAGCTCGTTACAGCCTAGGAAACATCATCCGAACTTGTGATGGATCGAAATCAGGTATTTCAGCATTTATTTTGTTATTTAACTTTCACGTTCGATCCAGAACAAGTAACTAAGGCTCATGTTACATGTTTGTGATTGGTTGTTGGGAGCTTGAGCGATATAGAGAATCTCCAAAACATAATTGATTTTGATTTTTTCAGAGACATTTGAATCAATTTTTTGAAATTTACCAGGGTAGATATGCTAAAGCCTTTTCAGGATTTGGGTTTTTTCTTACTTTTTTATAATTTGTGTGTTTTGTTGGGCAAGTTCTGAAAACTCCTTTTTTCTGTTACTGCTTGGTTAGGAATTGTGACTTTAGTTGGAGCAAAAGGCTAAGCAACTGTTTGGTTACACTTTTGGTTTTTATTGTAATTTTTAGTTTTTATTTTATGTTTTTGGTCTATGTTTTTTTAATTAAACAAATAAAAATATTTTTGGTTGAGATTTGTAATATAAGAATTGAAAGCAAAATCTGTTTGGTAGAATTTTACAACAAAAAACTAAAAACAAAATATGTTTGGTTTTATCTTTCTCTATCTAAATTTTATCTGTTTACTATCAACGAGGTGAGAAAGACAGAGTTTTTTTGTTATGATCCACAAGAGAGCACAATATAAAAGGTGCAACACAGCTGTGAGCCAATCGTGATGAACTAATGAGTTTTTTTTATATAGAAATTAAGACTAATATACTTTGACATTACAACATCTTTACAGGTTTTTTTTTACTATCTATTTTCAAGGACAATAAAGGACTCTGGTGAAAGAAAATAGAGAAGATGAATTAAAGAATTAGTTTTAATTATGCTATAGTAACATGTGCATGTTACTGTAGCATAACGATCTTCTTGTTGTTTTCTTTCATGCAGCGGAAGCTTGTTGCTAGTAACTATGCTAGCACAATCCCAACCCTCTTAACAACCTTTCAAATATCTCATAATAGAAAGAGATGGATATATAAAGGAATATAAGATATGGAAAAACTATACATATGAATCGATTTGAAAAGATCAAAACTTGGAATTCAAATCCAGGCATAGACGAGCAAGGACTTGTCAGTCAATGTAGACTGCCCAGTTATAAAAAGAGAGGTACTGCCCCGTCTATTTGTTCAATAGGAGAGGGACTGCCCAGTTTGAGTTGTTATTTCAATTGCCATCTATTTGTTGAAATTATCACCAATTTATGTCTTACCATGTTTATTTTCAGTCCTATTCCAGACATTTCTTCATCTGGCTTTTAGAAAACCTTATGCTTTGCTTTACTTTCTTCTTTTGCAAATCTGGAGTGATCCCCACAAAGAAGAAATTTTTGGTGAACGGTATTAACTTTGATAAGAATATACAGAGCCAATGTGTGGTATCTTAAACATATCATATTGGTTTGGTTGTTTCCCTTCTTTGGTTAATTAGTATCTTATAAAATTTTTCTCTATTGGACGCACTTATGATTGGTTTCAAATTGTGTATGTTCATGATTGATTCATTGTTCTTTGGTTGTTGGGATTCAATTTTTAGTCTTTATTGAATCATTAAAAGTTTTGAGTTCTTTTTTATTTATAATTTTCAATATTTTTATTGATTTTTTAACTGTCAATACTGTGTTTTAGCATTTTGTAGAAATTCACTTTCTATTTATATATACAAATAAGTCTTTGTCATTGTCCTTTAGTCGGTGGAAAAGTAAGGTAAGAGCCAGCTATTAGTGATTCAGATATTAGACCATATAAATTTTGATTTGCTTGTAGTTAATTGCACTTGTGATTTTCATATCTGCTTATTACAGTGCCCATTTTAAGATTTAATATCAATCCTTGTTTCTTTTCTTGAGTAATCTTAGATTCATTTAGGGACCTATTTGGGTTGTCTTTTATAACTTATGATAGACATTAGGGTAGGAGTAGTGACTTTGATTTCTGATGATAGAGCAAGGGCTAATCCTTCAATGAGTTTTGGGTCTTGGAGAAGAGAAAATGTTGATAGATTACAGATAGGTTCTTAGAACATCAGGACCCTTATAGGGAAGTCATTGAAATTAATATAGACTTTAGACAAATATAAGATTCATATAACATGTATTTAGGAGATAAAGCGAACGATGATTAAAGTGGAAGTGATTAATGAGTTAAACTTTGGTATTCAAGGTGTTTGAGACAACAAAATAAGGTAGATATCTTGGTTATTAAGGAACTTATACATCATATTATGGGGATAAAGAGGATGATATAATTTTGTCCTTAAAGATTATGGTGAAAGGTGTTGTTTTCAATGTGATGTATGCTTATGCACCCCAAGTAAGGATGGACAAATAACTTAAGCGCCAATTCTGGGAAAAGTTAGATAATATGATTCAGTATATTCTCCCCAATAAGAGAGCTATTCTAAGAGGAGATTTTAATGGTCATATAAAAGCAACCTCAGATAGATGTTCATGAACTCATGGGAGTTTCAGGTACAATAATAAGAATGACGGTGGGACTGTTCTGTTAGATTTTACAGTAGATTTTGAGTTAATGATAACCAACTCATTTTTTAAGAAAAACGTCGAGGACATGGTGACACAAAAACTCAAATTGACTACTTCCATATAAGGTAGAGCGATTGACCTAATTGCAAAGATTACAAGGTGATACCTAACACTTGCTTGTCAACTCAAACATAGATTGTTAGTTTTATATCTTATAATTAAGGGTTGGAGGAAGAAAAGAAATCTTAGGAGGTTTACCAAAGTCAGATGGTGGAACCTAAAAGGGGATACGGTGGAACAACTTAAAGATAGAGTAATATATGGAGAAAAATAAAAATTGGAAGGAGATGTTAACCAAATGTGGGAGAGAATAGTGATCTTTTTAAGGAATGTAGCTAAAAAGATCTTAGGTGTTTCTAAAAGGCCTAAGGGTAGTGAGATAGAGTCTTAGTGGTGAAATGAAGATGTACTAGAAAATGTTAAGGTCAAAAAGGTTGCATAGAAAGCTTTATTAGATAGCACCTCAAAGGTAAAGAGGGTAGTTAATAAAGAAAGTTAAATTGACAAAGAAAGAGGCAAAGAAGATAGTCTCAGAAGCTAAAAGTAGAGCTTACGAGAAATTATACCAATGATTAGAAAATAAAGATGGAGAAAAGGATATATGAAGTTAGCTAGAGCTAAAGAATGGATAACGGGAGACTTAGATCAAGTTTGAAGTATAAAAGATGAAGTAGGACAAGTATTCATAGTTGAAAAAAACATCAAGAGAAGATGACAAAGATACTTCTATAGCCTTTTTCATGAAAGCGTAGAGGACAATATCTCTTTAGGTGATCTTAGCACATCCTAGAGATATCATAATTTTACTTGTTCTCGACAAATCACAAGAGAAGAAATTAAAAGAGCTTTGAGGGAGATGAAGAGTAAAAGGATAATAGGACCTAATGAGATACTCATAGAAGTATAGAAGGGTCTAGGGAAAGAGGGTGTTACTTGACTAGCCAAATTGTTTAATGTGATCTTTTAGTTTGCCAAAATACCAAATGAGTGAAGACTTAGTATGCTAATTCTTCTATTAAAGAATAGAAAAAGCATTCAAAGTTGTAACAATTATAGAAGAATCAAACTAATTAGTCACGTCATAAAGTCATTGGAAAAGGTGATTGAGAAGAGAGCGAGAAATAATGCACTTATCTCAGAGAACCAATTTGGTATCATGCTAAAGAGATCCACAACAGAAGATTTACATTTCCTTAAAAGATTAATGAAATATTACAGAGAAAGACAACATAACCTACACATGATTTTTATTGACTTAGAGATACAAGATACCTAAGAAAATCATGTGGAAGTATTTAAGAGTTGAGGAAATCTCTATGACCTATATTCAGATTATTAGGGATATGTATGAAGGTGTAAAAACTAACATAAGGAAGATACGAGGAGGTACATAACTTTTTTCTATCGATATTAGAGTTATACCAAGGCTCTTCATTAAGCTCTTTTTGTTTGCAGTAGTGATAGATGAGCTCACCAAGAATATCCAAAGAGATGTGATTCAAGTATGTTATTTGTTGATGATATTGTTTTAGTAAATGAGACAAAAAAAAGTGTCATTATTAATCTAGAACTTTGGAGGGATACGATAGAGTCGAAAGATTTTAAATTGAGCATGACTAAAATTGAATACTTAGAGTGTAATTTTTTGGGTCATAGTGTGACTTTCAATGTGGAGGTAAAAATTAATTTAGAAGTTATATCACAGAAAAAGTGTTTTAAGTATTTAAGATTTATTATCTAAAGCAATCGAAAGATAGATAAAGACATTATTCATCATATTAAATTAAGGTGGCTTAAATAAAGAAGTACATAAGGAATTGTATATGATAAGAATATATCATTCAAGCTTAAAGATAAATTTTATCGTTTAGTGATTAGGTCGATTATGCTTTATAGGATAGAATATTAACCCATCAAATAGATGCATAGTCATAATTTAATGATGGTAGAAATGAGAATGTTCTGTTGGATCTGAAATCTTACTAAAAGATTTAGACAGTTTCGACATTTTAAGAGTAGACATCTTGATGCTTCACTAAGAAGATACTAGAAGATTGTATGAAAATTTAAAAGAGATAAGATTTAGATGGTTCAGACATGTTAAAATTAGACATCTTAATGTTTCAGTAAGAAGATGAGAGAAGTTTGTACTTACGAACTATAAGAGAAAAGAAAAGTAAGAAGAGTTAGGTAAAGTGATCAAGAATGATATGATTGCTAAAAATTACCAAGGACATAACTCCCGGAGGAAAACTTTGATATGATCATTCTCTTTCTCATATGTCTTTTAAATATTTTCCTTTGAATCTTATGTCTTGTATTTAGGTTAAACATTTAATATATAATACTTTTCTCTTAATTATTTAACCTAAATGTTTTTTTATAATAACTTGGTTTGTTTTATGTATTTACTTGTCTTCTTTCTTATTTTTAGTTTGTGTATTTATAGACTTATTTTGTCTTTCATCAGATAGAGATAAGGTTGCACATTTTTTAACTTCCCTAGACCCTACATTCAGCGAGACTTCTACTAAAATATTGTTGTTGATGTATAGAATAGATGAGCACTCAAAAACTTTTTGCACTTTAAGCTTAGATAAATCTCCTCCTAATCCCATAAATTTGACCTTTGCCTTCAAACTACCAAGTATTATATCAAACACACTTTCCGAATCCTACAATTTTGCCAATCAAGATGAACAACTAGAAAGGATGTTTTGTTCCATTCATCAAAGTAAACTTCCTGAAAAAACAATAGTTGTTCTCTAAATACATGAAAAGCCAGCCACATCTTTAGTTGCGAGTGCCTCGAATGCAATTGATCAATGATGCACTCCACAAACTTTAGTTCCTAACCTTGAAACAGCTTCTAAGCTTTCACCTTGTTCCACAGATAATATAGCGACAGAATTATGAACTCACAAGTCAACTGACGAAACATTCATACGATCAAGGTTTGGTAACACGTTGTGCAAACAAACATACAACCAAAGTACTCTTTTACAGTAATTATTAATTTTCAAACCCTTACTACAGTCGGAGAAGAATCTGGCTGGCCCACAGAGGAAGACTTTGATGCTTCCATTATCAGAGGTGCTTGATCTAGGCAGCTTTGAGTATCATCACCCACCATGCCAATCGTCATCTTCTCCACTTCTTCTCGGGTATATATCTGGATCTTTGATACAACGTTGCAGAACTCACTATCATCAGAAAAGGTAACCCGTGAGGAACATTGACATGGAAATGAGAATCATAATTCCAATTTTTTAAGATTAATCACAAAATAAGCCTCTCTCTAATTGCTCAAGTCTCGCATAATTTGCAGTAGAACGTTGTACTGCAGTATGGTGCATTATATACCTATTTGAAAACTGAATATTCTGACATATTAGGTCTGCAACTGTATACTCAAGAATCCAGATCCATATAGAGATGATCCTAGTCTCTTCCCAGTAACATCTATAGAAAGTAGTCTGACATTTAAATCATATGTACTGCTTGCCAACCTTTCAATGACTTATTTTTATAGAAAGGACAGATTGGTATACGAGTATATCATGATTTATGCATGCATAATCATGCAATAAATTAAAGCTCATCCCAGAAAACAGATTTTAAAGGCCAAGACTTACTGCCATGGATCATCACCAACAACCATTACATCGTTCTCACTGTCCGTGTATAAGATTCGCCATCCTTTATGAGGATCTTGGAGAAGGCCTTCCATGCTAAATAGTCGTTCCAACTCACTCAGTAGGTCACTGTAGCCATTCAGCCTCGAAAGATCAATGGCTCTACCAACCAAGCTGCCTTGCTTGTGAACCTACAAACAATTTTGTGTAAATATGAGTAGATAAATTGAGAAAAGCCAAGTAATTTTCCAGCTTTTCTTCTAATGCAGCTTACCTTGGTACAACTCCTCTTACCAGAGTTTTGAGAACTTGGTGTTGGTGACTCCGCATTCAAAGAGAACCCAAATAATTTGCAGCCAGTGGCAGTCCCATTCAAAGATTCATCGGGTTGTGTCCTTGAATTGATCCTCATAGTTGGGGAAATGACATTTTCCTCTGCTGACCGCTGCTCATTCATGTGATTTAACTTTCCAACTTCACCCCCGCCAACATTACTCCGGGGAATAGAAGATGCACTGAACTGAGCATTTTCTCTGGGGAACGCAGTTGTGTAAGGATGTGTTTTGGTGCTTTGGCCAGAATGGTACATAGCACCATAAGGAAAAATTGCATTTCGCACATTTTCTGCTGCTTGTGAAAAGAAATTGGATCTGGGTGCTTGATACATGTGCAACGAACCGCATCCAAGATCAGATTTTCCCAGAGAACCAAGATTGAGATCACCTTTACCTGTCAAGGATCTCAATGGACATATTTCTTGACCTTGCAAGACCCTCGGAAACCTTTCAGATTCCGCGAAGCCTCTGTATGTAATGGAGCGAGCCTTTGTTCTGATATTTTCCTTAACCATTCCAGTAGAAATGAGATTTTGATGTGCCGGGGTTCGCATCTCAAAATCCAGTGGGCGGTTTATAGTGTCATATCCAAATAAGGGTGACACAAAACCAACATTTTCTTGACCTTGCAAGACCTTAGAGGATCTCATGGACTCCTCAAAGTCTAAAAATCCACCCCTTCCTGAGGCATCAAAGTCAGACGGCAAGGATTCACAATTTAGTTAGTTAGGAATATACAAACAGTTACTCCTCTTCTAGAGCAATGAACTGTACCAGCTGTGCAGTTATCAGGTGGGATTGTCCGCAGACCAGTACGCAATTTCTTTAGCCTCTGGGGAGATTCAATACTCAGTGGTGGGATTGAAACTGAAGGATCAATTTCCCAAGGGGAGACCCTTTCTTGACGATCATTGACAGTTTCTTCATCCCATCTTACCTGCTCAATGGCATAGGAAAGCCAATCAAACATGATACTGAAGGTGAAAAATGAACTACAGATTTTAGCTGCCCACAACACGAGCTACTACAGAAATGCTTAAGTTTTAAAGCTTAGGCCGCTAATTTATACAAAGATGAAGCTCACAATTAAACAAGTTTCAGCACCACAAAAATTTGCAACCAACAAGTACAACCCTGCGAGTTCATGAGCTGTTTAAGTTGAAATTCGACTGGTTTCACTTTAGGATGGTAAATGAGAAGTTGATAAAACATCCTATCCATATTGGTAAATAAATAAAAGCCATGCTTAGTAAAGCATCCAGAGCTCAAACTGCGGACTACAGAATTCTTTACAATGTGCAATATGAACAAAAGTCAGTTCACCAGTATTCACGGAGGATCCCTGTAGCAATTGGGTTCAAAATTGAATAAAAATTACAACAAACAAAATTGTCCAGATCGAATTAGCCACAAAGCAAAACTTCCATCTTACCATCAAGCTTCTCCATTTTGAATTTGGCCATCTATATGGATCAAAGTCTCCGATAGCAGCCACAACACCACTGCAGATGCAAAATCCTGAAGCAAAGTTACATTCCCGAAAAACCATCATAGGAAGCATATCACATTTTCCAGAAAAGAGAAATATCACAAGACCTTCTTCCTGGTGAATTATCCATCGCAAATCTCATTTTGAATCTTGTTCCAATACAGACAGGATTCCTTATGCTTTTGATATACTTTTGGAAGGGTAAAACAAACTGTGCATGAGGGGCCCTGCATTTCAGCAATTTTAAGCATTTTGTTGACAGTTTGGAAAGAAAATATGATCTTTCTGTCCGATATACATGATATCACATAATATATAATGCCACATATAAATACCTGAATGAAGTTCTTTTCACATTACACTGGGCATAAATCTAGATATAATTACATAGCTTTTAAGCAGGCTCATGCATGTTCAAAGACGACATACACATTTATAATTCTTAACCACTTAAAACAAACATATTCACTCTCTACATGCAACACTTCAATCAAGTCAGATATGTACAAGCAGCTCTTCTAACAATTAAAATGGTACAAGTAGTTCTAGATAGTCTAACAAGCCCAGAAGAAATGATGCATAGGATTGCAAGTTCTCATTTGCATTACATATGTTACAGCAACATGACCAGCAGAATCAGGTAAAGGTATATCAAAAATTTGACAACCCAGCAACTTTGCAGCTTTATTTGTTAGGACAGTATTACTTTAGGTACTGTGGAATAGTACTGCTAGGACAAAGGATGCTAGCTACAAAGAGCATTTTTGATATCACAATTAAACCATGGCAATGAGTAGAAGCTTAGGTTCAGCGTCCCTTTCCCCATAAGAAGTTGAGATAACAAAACTAGGGTAAATCTAAATCCATCAGAAGGTGACATAACATAGAGGTTTCATGCGGAAGACCAGAAGTTTCTGCATGCATAATACTGCCATCACGTTAAAGGCAAAACTCTCCAAATGGAAGTAATCAACTATATGGCATGTCTAGTGACTAAATTACATTTTAGCACAAGGAAGAAGTTTCACCAGATGAAGTATCGGAGAGCCAATGCAATTTAAAGCTAATATTTATGGCATAAGCATAATGAAAAAACTGAAAGAAGATCATATCCATGCAATTACTACCTTGGATTGTATAAAACATGAAATGTGCTCTTAGTAGATATTGAGTTAGCCACTAGAGAAAGAACACTGGGATAAGAATTCTGCTTCTCAATGAACGAATCAGGAAGACCATTTCTAGGTCGAACAGCTCTTCTTATCCCCAGCCTCAGCTCACCATCTTCACCTCTACAAGGATCATAAGAAAACAGACAATGAATCCAAAATGGAATATAATGGAAATAATGTCGATTAAGAGTGCAGCTGTTAACTTCCTGTTTCAATTGCTCGAAAGGCATCAGATTCCTTTTCTTTTACTCAAGAGCAACTAAAATTTCCCTGCTGCTTATTCAATTTTTTTGGGTACATTTCTCTGCTTATTTCACTTATGTATAGTATATTTCAGAATCTAATGAGATCTGAAGTTTCTCCATTTCAAGTTTTACTTCTGCGGGTGATGACTCCACTGATTTTAATACTGAGATCTTTGTAATCGACTAATTAATGAGTTAAAAGTTGACTGAACCTTAGCTGGTTCAGGTTTTTGTCTCAAATGCATACCTTAAAAATAGCACAGCATCCCCTGAAACAAGATTTTTTTGACTGACAAAGATACTCCATCCCGTAGTCAGCAGATGTCTTCTTGGTTGACCTGGAAAAAAAAATCTTTAATCGATGTCATATCTCACCTTTATCGAAGCCGAACTTTGTCCGAGATCGATATTTACCTCTATAAATATGGCGAAACCTCCATTCAACACCATGCAGATCTTTGGCCACAAGGTCTTGAGAAGGCCTCTGCTGACTATAATCCTACGAATAAACAAATATATATCATCATAATAAATTCTGATTCTGTCGATAGGATTAGACTCTCTAACAACAAAGCAAGCATTAAGAGGATAAAAAGTTACCAAAGGGGGGAAGCAGTCCTCAGCAGCTCTACGAGGAACAGAGAACCCTCCATGGGTGCTCGTATCAGAAGCTGTAAGTGTTTTGCAGAACATGTGAGGGGTTGATTTTGTTAGTGAACCGCCACCACTCTCCTCATCCACAGCTAACTCTCCAAGCTCTTGCCCCTCCAAAAGTCGTCCTGCCAACTACAGAGATACCCAGAATGTTGGTGAAAGATAAATTAAAGAAATTAACACCATCGTCATCATCAAACCACGGACTGTGAACTCTACCCCAGAGTGAAACAAGCACACAAAAAGTAGAAAAGATGAGAGAATAATTCAACATTTTCTGGACCTATGTCAACAAGACTCGAGCCGAAAAGAATGTTATATTCATCTTCTTGATATGTAGAAAAGACTAAATCTTGCTTCTTGAAGAGTAAGTAAAACTCGAAAGCGATCAAGAAAAGAAGCAAATCGGCTGTGGCTCTACTTCACTCCAAATATACCTCTGGCTGAGGAAGTAAAGTAAGCATAGTGTAGACCTCGTCATTATCCTTATTAGCCTGGATCAAGAGATTAGAATTAGATCAAAATGGTGAACTTTGATGAACCAAAACGCATAAAGTTATGAACTTTTAGGAAGTAGACTAAGATAAATGATGGAGGAAAGGAATTCAAAAGATTATGGGTTGATAACTTACAAGCAGTTGCAGGCTCACAACTTTACAAAAGATTTGGGGTTGGAGATCAAAGGTGGAAAGCTCCATCGTGGAGAAAGCAGAGAAAGATGCAAGCTGTTCCAAGTGACCTTGAGGGAAGTACACAACAACATTTCCTTTCTTTGGCAGGGAAGTGAGAGGACCGGCACAAGCATGCCAAAGCTCCGAGTAAATTGAAGAGGAAAGTGGAGATTGAGATGAATTTGAAGAACATGAAGAAGATGAAGAGTTGCCATTATTACAAAATGCACTCTTCTCCGCCTCAGTCACTGCATGGTTCAGATCAATTTCCATGAACACCCACCCAGATTGTATTGTATGTACGGGACTATTTGCTTAATAATGTAAGTACAGCCACATAACCAAATCAAAAAATATCAAGGAATTAATAAAGAAAGAAAGTAGAAGAGGCATGAAGGAATGCGAGAGTAATCAAGAGACAAGGAAGGGTAGCCACAGTAAGGAATGAGGTCAAATAATAGGTTAAAAGATCATATTTTATGGAAGGGTACCCATTAAAAGCTATAAAATAAAAAGGACAGTGGTGCAAGAAGATGAAAAGCAAAAAACAAGAAGGCCATGTTTAGAGAAGGGATACCCACAACAAAGCTAAAAGATGATGATAGAAAGAAAAAAGAGGTATCAAATAATAACAAGAAATTCAAAGTATGATTCCTCTCCCATTTGCAGGTAGCGAGAAGAGGGAGCAGAAGCAGCAGACAGAGACAATTGAACAGGAAACACAGAAACAAAAGGCAAAAAGGCCAATGAGGTTTGGTGGCTTTTGGACTTGGACATGACTTTGGAGAGTAGGAAGGGAGACTGTTGTGATGGGTGGAGGGGACAAGCCAAGAAGGTACATAAACGCGCCACACCCTTCCCCACACTTTGTCTCTCCCTCTCTGTCTCTGTTGCTTTCTTTGTCTCAGCTTTACTTTTCCTTTTCCCACCTTATCTAATTTTATCACAAATTTCATCATAGAAAAATTAGCAAATATCCTTTTAACTGTGCTTTGATGGGTCTTCATTTCTCCATCCAGACAAAAAGGGAATTTTCAATACCAAGTAAAAGAACTCATTTTTCTTTCTTTACCACTTCCTTTACTAGGCAAGCAGAATCAAGAATAAAAAAACAAGTCATGAAACTTTTTTTTTTGTAAAAGTCATGAAACTTGTAATTCACTAAGGTCTCATAGAAAACATCTAAATTGACCATTTCTCTAATCTAAATTCTAATTGCCATCATCACTTTGATTAGCTTCATCCACCAAAAGCTAAAGGTTTTGACCGTTCTTATCAAACTTTTTAACTTCAACTAACATCAGATATGCTCCAAAAGAAAGGGCCAAATATTCAGTAGGGTAGTCTCTTTTCCTTTCAGTAATGTTTTGGTCAGTTGAGTTGATGCATCAGAACAGACACAGCACAGGGAGGCTCATTGAATATGAAAAAAAGCAATAAAATTTGAGAGAGAGAAAGAGTTGTCAATGGAAGTAGGGTCGTGGGGACTTTGGCTTGGCAGCAAATATCATGGGCGTGTTGTTAGTTGTTGGGACTCAGTGAGTCAGACACACAGCAGCAGCAGTAACAGCAACCAGTCGTTACTCCTTCCACTCCTTTATAATCTCCAGTCTTGTCACCTCTTTGTTCTTTTTTACAGACTTTATACGCAGAACATTGTCTGCACCCTGTGCGTGAACGCGTTTTATCAACTACACTTTTATCTTCTTAGCAACGTACTTAATGAGTCCAAAAACCAAAAAGTTGGGATGCTCATTTCATTGCTTTAACTGTTGATTCCTTTAATCACAAAGTCAATAATTTGAATTTTCATTATTTCTCTCTGCTTTAAAAATAGAAAATACATCGTGCTCCTCTTATGGTACATATAATTCTATTATAAGTATGAATGTTCGTGATTTATATTTTCTTTTTAACCAATATTATTATATACTAATTTTCTATTGAAAAATGAATTTTTAACAAAAGGATTAAATAAACTCTTTAATAAATTCAGTAAATATATAATTATCTTTGTCGTATATAACAGAAATAAAAACAAAAAAAGGGGAAGAGGAGAGCGTGAAACAGACGATGGCAGTGAAAAAGAAAGAAGATGCTGATGGCAGGAGGATGGCCTGCGTCTTTGGCGCTGTTGCTTAGCCCCACCCCCAACCCCCCTCGTATTTCGCCTCGGTTTACCCACTTTATTTTCCAAAAATACCCCTACCCTCCCTTCCTCGTAATTTGACACGTTCAGCCCACGAGCGGAGGAAGACCTTAACGATAAGTTCGACTTATTTGGTAAAACTTAAAGTTTGAAAGATTAAATATACTTTTAGTAAAAATGTTTGAGATGTAATTGAATCCAGTAAAAGGTTCCTCCTTGAATATGAATGCCTTAACTAAAAAGACATACTAATATCTCTAAATTGGTTTTCTGGGTCCATCCCGTGAAGCATGCATGGTTACAGAGTCGGACAGAAAGTGAGGCATCGAAAGCACAAGAATATGCTATTGCCTTTAAAATACACTTGTGCTCTATATCTACAAGACAAAACCAAGAAATGGACTTTACATCTCCACCTCTCTACGTTAGCATTTGGACCATGTGTCCCTCGTGAGACTGATATTTCATTGCTCAAAGCTCCTCCTCCGTTCCTTGAAGAAGTGACTGAGGATAGATAATTATTATAAGTCAACTAGTAAGAAAAAGAAAGCTAAAGTCCCCGAAGTGATTATCAAATACAGTGGACAGACATTAAGCTAGGCCTTTCAGCTCCAAATATGATGATTAGCTGCACACTGAAAATAAAAAATCCGTAAACAAGAAGAGATTAGTATATTATAATAATACATTTGCCGTAGAACTGCTTAATCATCTTTTCATCGTTTCATTAAAAAGTCTAATCACTTTATAGGGTTTGTTCATTTATCTAGCAGGTCGGCATATAGTTAGGCTTAGATGCTCCTTTTTTTCTTTTGGTGCACGTGGGAGCCTAATCCGCCTAAAAGAAAAAACAAGCCGAAGTCATTTTCATTTTCCTAAAAAGTAAAATATATTCTTTTTTTTAATCCTAAATATCCATAATTAATAACAGTGACTAATCCCTGGCCACAACTGTAAAATATATTCTTTTAAATATAAAAACAGAAGGATTTATTTGTTAAGTGAATTAAAATTGTTAATTTATTAAACAAATTATTTAAAATATATGTGCAATAAAATCTTATGTATTTTTAATAGTTTATTCAATACTAATTCAAATAATAACATTTGAATATTATATTATAGAGACCAATTCACATAACAAATGATAGATATAAATTAGTTTTTGGACCTATGATTGCGGGAGAACATAAATATTTTATAATTTTTCAATATTACATAGATGAAGACAAGTAGTATCATTATATCCACCTATAAATTAGTATAAAAAGCAAGAATATGGAAAATATAAAGGCCTTATTAGTTGGCATGAATTCTTACCTGAGAAAGTAATCTTTTTCTTAAAATTTATATTATTATGTTTGATTTATTTTTTTGAGTAGTTAGGAAAGTAAAAACTTTCCCAATCTAAAGAAAGTAGTAACACTTTCCTTGAATTCTAAGTCTCACAATTTCCTTAGCATTTATATTACTTTCATTAGAAATTTAATCTAAAAAATACACTAGTCAATTCAACATTTCCTTCTCTCTCAACTCTTTTATAATAATAAGGAATTTAATAATAATAATAATAATAATAATAATAATATAATTAATACAATTAATGAAATTAATAATAATAATAATAATAAATAATGATGATGATGATAATAATAATAATAAAATGTAATTGATAAAAATAATAAATTTGGTAATAATAAAATTAATAATAAGTAGAAAATTAATAATAATAATTAATAATATTAAGAATAATAAAACAATATTATATGATTAAAATATTAGAAATAAAAATTAATATTTAATAATATAACTTGTATTACAAATTAACATTATTTAACGATTTTAATTTTTATTCGATAGGGATATAAATAGAAACACAAGTCAAAATTAAATTAAATTTCATAAAATATTGATGTATATCAAACACTATAATAAGAATTCACCCAACTTTCTTAATAGAATTTTTATAAGTATCCAAACATGTAAATATATTTACTTTCCGTATATTTATTTTCCGAAGAATCAAATTCTAAATTTTTTTTACTTTCCCACCAATCAAACGGGACCAAAAAGTAATCATTAATGTGGATTCTTTTCATACTCACTGTTAGCTCAATATTACAATTTTCTTTTAATTTTGTTAATTAAATTCTCGAGACTAATCATAAAAATTCTAACTTTAATTTTGTAAGTTTATCGAGAGAAAACGTATACCTTGGTTCATACTATATCTCTAACTCATTATAATAAATCTAATTTCAAATGCTTTAACCTAGATTTACAAATCATTTGAAAGTCTTCGAATTAGATTCATTGACGAATTTGATTCAATTATATTTGTAGAATTGAATTAAATATTTATACTATTTGGAATAAATTTATAAATATTATAATTGAATTCAATTACATTGTTTGAAACACAAAAAAAATTAATTCAACTACTTCATATGACTTTTTTTATCCTTAACTAAAAAGAGTATGTAATCAATATATGTGTGTTTTGTAGTAATTTGTATATTTATAATGTGTATATTTGGAAAAAGAATTTTTAATGTTTTGAAAAGAATCGGCTCTTCAATTCACACACCAAATCTGACCATTTGAAAAATGAATTGAATTCATAAAAAAAATGAGATTCAATTACGTAATTGAATTTAATTCATCTCTTTTTTAGCATATGAATCAATTCTAATTCATTATATTCCAAACGGTATGTTAGAATAAGACATGTAGACCTTGGTTTATGCTATATCTCCAACTCGTCACGATAAATCTAATTTCAAATGCTTTAAGTTAGGCTTAGACCCAAAGAAATTTAAATTTACAAAAATTATACTATATTAATAAACAATTCTCACTTCTTTTTACTTATTTTATTTCGATGTTTTGCTTTTGGAAATTTATTTAAATAACAAAAAGGATTGTATTCTCAATAATCTTACAATTTTATACTGCTTTCCATTTCATGATTTGACTCATTCTTGATACAGAAATTTTACCCTTCGAGTTAATTTGATTTTCCTTTGTCTGTAGCGAATTGATGTTTCTTACCGAACATCGATGATGTTTGTACTATAGTATGTTATAACACGACAAGGGAAATCCAAATCTCTTTTATATTAAGAGTAAGGAGATGTGGGGTAGACAAATATACTTTTGCAACTGTTTTTATTTATAAATGCAAGTACAAAAATCGAGTTTGTATATTTTGAATGCAATTTTTTTAATATAAAGTAAGGCACTACTTTTAAATTATAGGATAAATTTTAAAATATTATATAATTTATTTATTTTCTTCAAAGAGTTCTTATAATTTGATTTTCTAAGAATAATTTATTACATCGTCTTAATTTACTAAAATTGTAAATATAGTTAGTCAGGTTTGTTTGGATTCCACTATTGTTTCAAATATCTAACACTAACATTTACGGGCAACGAAGTAATTGTATGTCATCTTACTTAATTAAAGGTGAGATCCAACATCCAAAGCCAACTCCAAAAAAGATCATAAACATATGAAGTAAAATATTTGTAATTATATTAACATCCATAAACGACAAAAGTTAACTGCCATATGCCTTGCTTTAACTTCTAATAAGTAAAAGATATTCTAATCCTCCACTCTTACACTCTTTGTTCTCCTTTTTAGCTTAAGTATTGTTCTTTCTTTTCCTTTTCTTATTGTACTCATCCAGGCGTTAACTTTTACTACTATAAAATTCTTCAACTTTCTTAAAAATCAAACGAATTGCATATATTTAAAAAATCATGTTTGGATAAAAATAATTTAATTAAGTGCGTCATATAGTGATAATATAATTAAATTAAGTTTGTCACTTAATTTTGGATCATTATTTTTAAATAATTTATTTAGATAATTTAAGATAACAATTCATTATTTAAGTAATCTGTTAACACTAGAAAAGGATGAAAATGGGTATTGTGCACGTGGGTCCAATGTAGAGGACAAACGGTATCTCATAATTACGAGCTCGAAACTGTGGAATCAAAGGCATACAAGTTGTTGCTTTTTTTTTTTTCCCCCTTTTCGCAAAGCAAGCATAGAGCTATGGACACTGGACACTAGCCAATAAAGAATAGGGTCGTTTTGTCATGATTTTGCTCTGGACTTGCACTATCCATTCCCAAACACGATTGTGGATAAAGAGATCCTCTGGTCTTCGACTAAGATTTGTTTTAGGTGTGCATTAACCCTACTTTGTTGTAAAGAAGGATCATTAATTGACTTAGATGAGTTGTACCGTCTTTTATAATTTTATACAACAACTAATCAAAACAACGGTTTTATTCCAAAGGGAAGCATTAGAACGACAATTTAATACTCTTATAACAATCTCTATTACACCTCTCGAATAAAATAATTACGATCGAAATGCATCTTGAAGGATTGGATAAAGTAGATGGGGGTGTTGCCTCTCCTCAATAGTTCATTACTAAAATTCTATTAAAAAATTAACATATAAATCATAATAAAACATGAATTGTAATTTGTACCTTATTTTAAAGTATAATCATTTTCTTTTCGAATCTCTAAAATCATTTCTAAAATTCGCTCATCTTATCCACCGTAATCGCATAAGTGCCTATCTCTAATGTTATTTACAGAACAAATTGAGAGAAAATTGTAATTATTACAAAGAGAGTTAGGCAATGAGTGTTAACTCCTTTGAAATTTATTTTTATTCTAATTTGAAAACTATTTTCTAATATTAAAAGGAAATCACTTTCAAAATTAAATAAAACACTTTTAATTTAACTAAGAAAGTCCCTTTAAGGAAGATGAAGAGTGGAAGAATAGTGATAAGATACCTATAGAGGTATCGAAGAGCTTACGCGAAGAGGATTTTATTTAGTTGGCCAAGCTTTTTAATGTGATCCTTAAGTTTGCCAGAATGTCGAATGAGTGGAGATTTAATATGTTAATTTCTTTATACAAGAACAAAAGGGACATCTAAAGTTGTAACAAGTATAAAGGCATTAAATTACTTTGTCACATTATGAAGTTATGAGATAAGGTAATTGAGAAGAGAGTGTGAAAGAATGCTCCTATCTTGGAGAATCATTTTAACTTCATACCAGGAAGGTCAAATGCAGAAGCTTTACATCTTCTTAGAAGATTAATGGAATATTATAAGGAAAGACAATGTAACCTACACATAGTTTTTATTGATTTAAAGAAGACATATGACAGGATACCAAGGAAAAGCATGTGGACACTACAAGAAAATTAAGAATTTGCGTCGGAACATTACCGACGACATAAATTCCGTCGCAATTTACCGACGGAACT
>JANQBM010000221.1:8348153-8374041 GCA_025594535.1 Erythroxylum domingense | reverse complement strand
TTTACCAAAGGAAACAAGGGAAATTAACTTCAATCATACACGAAGAGAAATAGTACAAAAAAGAAAAAGGGATATCAAGCAATATCTTTCATACAATCAACGTTGGGTCCAACAAGATAAATCCAATATTCATCATTTCTAGACCTCATTTTTGTCACAACGAGAACATTGAAGCAGCAATCAATCCAACCCCTACAAACAACGTATTGCAGCCGTCGTTCAAAAATATACTCGCGGATGAACCAGAAGTGTCTCTAATAGGAACATCATTACCAGGACTTTCTGCATCGATGACCTTCGCAGGTGCCGGTGCCGGAGGTTCAGGGGTGAATATGTCTATAGGAAGAAGCACCTTGTCCACCTGATATATAGCAAGATGACTATCAGAGTAGACACTGTCGGATATAGTTGTGTTAGTAAGTCCAGTAGTTATGTTCACTGAATTCCCGTCTTTGGTTACATTAAGCTGAAACCGACTGCCCGATCCAGCGTGTGATTTCAAAGGGTTCGTCACAGTATCGAACTGGGAAGTTGAGATAAATGTTGGAACAATATGAAACTGTACTAACTCGACCTTCTGTTGAAGGGTTAAAGAGCTGAGAGTGCCTGCTTTGAGGTTTGAAAATGCAATGTCACTTGGAGCAAAAATGGTTAGCCCATTGTTGGTGTTTCCCAGTTGAGAGTTCAAATTGCTGTCTAGTTGGGTTGTCTTTAGCAGGCGGATAAAGACCTTGAATTGGCCGGCCTTTTTCAAGATCTTGATGACATTAGTTGGACCTCGAGCTGCAGTTGCTGATGCCGGTGCAGGTGCCAGTGCCAGTGCCAGTGCCGGTGCCGGTGCTGGTGACTCAGCAATGATTTTAGTGCAGAGGAAGAGAAGAATGATAGGCCATAATGAGAAGAAAGATTGTTCCTTCATTTTTATGAATGTTGGGACAGTGGCACACCGTATTACTTAACCAAGCAATTGGGTTTCAACACACTAAGTGTCTACAAAATGAGGGCCTATAATTTGATTGGTGCTTGCATGAGAAAGCAGGCTTATTGGTAGATCTTTGAAATTTGGTTTATATAAAGACCTAAATGGCTCAGACTTCAGTGAGCAACCTTTCTTAAAAAAAAATGCGGGGAAACAGTGGATAGAAATTTGTCAACAACTAGTTTGCTTGGAGTAGAAGTGGGAAAATGGGGAGAAAAATATAGAAGAAAGTTGAAGATTGTAAAGTCTAATAAATAGCTCACAATGCTTCTCTTTTAAGTTTGCACTTGTGCTTCCCCAGCTAATTGAAATATTCACTTTTTTGCATAGTTGAAAATTTGAAGAACAGTTGCTTATGGGTTGCATAAGGAACTCCCCCCATCAACTCAATAAAAAGTTAACGTTGTATAACAATTGCTCCTTTGTTGCATGTGGTACTCCCTCTCAAATAAATAAAAGGTTGTTATGTTTATAGTCTCTTATCTAGTCACAATGTCTAGCTACCTGGGTATTTATGTGTTATATTATAATCAATTAAAAATTATATGATGTACGCAGTAGAACTAAGACACCAAATAATTTCTAAAAAAGAACAAAACCTACTTGAATTTATTATTTATATAGTAAGGTGATGATAGTATTAACTAAGGAAGAAACTAAAATGTGTAAAAACTTGTTTAGTACTTGAGATAAAGATATGTAGGTTGAGTATGTAAATAGAATTAGAAAGACTCAAAATGATCGCAGCGTAAGTGATTGTTAATTTAAGTATTTACAAGCCATAATATTAATGTGAGGTGCTTCTGTCGCTTGCTTTCTTCTGTTTTTGGGCGGGGAGTGGGGAAGAAAAGAGAATTGTCATTTGAATCTTTTTAATTAGTAAGACTCAAAATGAAAGCCATGTAGCTGAGTGTTAATGCAAGTATTTACAAGCCATATTGGTAATGAGAGAAGCTCTTCCTTCACTACAAAGTTGCATGCTTGATGCTTCTGTCATTTTTGTTCTTGTAAAACAAAAGAAAATTGTTATATGAAACATAGGTATAAGACTTGCTTCCCGTTCCTTTTCAGTTTTGAAAGGCCCATCTCAGTTCTCTAATAGAGCCATGTCATCAGAGAAACATTGGTTAAAAGTTACAAATTAATTTTTCAGAAGATTGAAAAGACATTCCTAATCTGAAGTGCTCAAAGAGGTTTTTTTTAATTTCTTTTAAAAAATGAAATAGGCTATTCTAATATTATGTTATATTTTAATATGTTTACAGGATATTAGAATAATAATGACAATAGTTACAACAAATTTCTAGTTGAAGGCTCTATTAAATATTTGTTAACATCTTCCAAAACATCTTCCTTTTTTTTTTTTTAACTTCACATTAGATCTAGGTGGGCCAAAGTTAATATAAATGAAATAAAACTTGGAAATAACAACCAACTAGAGGGATTTATTTCATAAAATTATGAATAATGATACAAAAGTTAGATTTTGGCTAACAAAAGTGTTATAATTTCTTATCACATTTTGATTTGTTATGAGGTGTAACTATCCACAATGATACATTCAAGAAGTAAATTTTCAATTTAAATGAAATATTGCATTGAAATTATGTTAAAAAAATGATGATTATGAAAAATTTTACAAAATTCTTTTTCTAAGATATATTATATGTTAAACTTAGAAAAATCCCCTGACATCATAAAACCTTAATTACACCTCGTTCATTTGTAATTGAAAAAAAATTAAATTATTAAAATTAAGATTTTAAATTATATTATGATTGAAACAAATACTAATAATCACTATCACAAAAAGTGCTTTAAGCAACAAACAAAAGTGTAACTCTAAGTACAATTATCATTGCCTTTTTATTAAGACAACGAAATTCGTATTGTTACAAGAAGTGACGCTTCAATGAGTATAATGCAACAAAATAAAAAATTTTGCTTTAAGTTTTAACTAAGGCAACACATTAGTTTCAAAATATAACAACAATTTTAAATAGATATTGCAACACTTTAATTCTTTTTAGGTAACAAAGTGAATTTTTTTACGCAACAATTTATAACAATAAAAGCAATTATTTATTCTTTCGTTGCCAATAACATTTAAAGTAAAAGCAATACCAATAATATTTAACGTAAAAACAATCTCTTGTCAATATGTAGGCAACATCAATATATACATTAAAAGTGATATATAGATATTAAGGTACGTATTATCAAAGGTAAATGACCAAAAAATTGCATATATATATATATAATATAGTCCATATGGACTTTAAAAATTCAACATGTAACATATTCAAAATATAAAAAAAAATCAATAGCTAAAATATTCATCTACAATATCATTCATCATTCCATATGTTGTATAAATGAATTAATCTAAATACTAAACAAAACCAATATATATGGGCACTCCAAAATTCTTCCCGAAGTACCTCCTTACCTACTTCTAATCATCACCATCCTACCAAAAAAAGAAGAAGAAACAAGTAGAATATAATTGTAAAACTACTATGCTCACAAATAAGTTGGTATATCTAAAAAAATGAAATACTAACTATTTGATTGTAGCCTTAATTTAATCAAGAAAATAATATAATCTACAAACTAACAACATAATAATTCAATTCTTTTTATGAACAAATTCAGAAAGCATGAATATAAGCAATTAATCTATTAAAAAAACAAGATAACAATATAATATACATCTAACAGTTAATTAAGGAAATGGAATCATTCGGGATCTCACAAGAAGGCTAGAAGTTAAAATGAAATCATTTTCTTGAAATGATTAAGGAAATGAAATCATTCTATTGAAATGAAGGTGGAAGCAATCAAATCAATCAATTGAGTAGTGGAACACATCCACAGAGAAAAGAACATCTAATTTATAAGCTATATTTTGCAGTTGAATAAGAACATCTGGTATTGTCTCAAAAGAAAATTCTAATCCAAACTATATCCAAAAGCACAACACATTAAACAGTAAAGACTTGATAGTACAAGGAGTGATGTAGAATAAATAGAAGAATTATTAATTATTAGCTAAAATTGCAGTATTAAGTTAATAATGTTTGTTTTGTGAGGTCTGTGCTAAAAGTGCTAACAAATTGAAAAAGATCGTCGTACCTAAACATGCTTATAATGAGCATCCCATCAAATATAGCATTCACTAGCAGCTAAACCTTAATCAATCTTCATGTCTGAGGTTTTGTTGACATAACACCCAATAAACTCAACATTGATACAATCAACACTGATATCAAATTCTACACGCCAACAAAATATTCACATCAGCTAGTTACACATTGAAATAAGAATAAAGAAAAAGAAAGATGGACAAATAAAGATATAAAATTTGTTCTAAAATTTGAAATTAAACAACATTAACAAGAAACAAAAGAGCCCCTGCTTTGTTAATTTCATCTAGTCTAGCATGTAAAGTGGGTTGTCTTGAACCAGAAAACAACTTAAAAAGCATGTTACGCAACTTTGTTACTGTAATCTACAATCTTATCAAATCTCAATTAGATATGACCAAACCAAGTTATTACATACCATTTCCTTCCCCAGCAAACAAAGAAGATAGTAAAAAGAATAATCTCTTCTAGCCTCTCTTCTTTATGCTTTTGATAAGCACAATTACAATAACCTTAATACCTTAAAGAGCAGGCCGATGTAAGAACAAATTAGACCCTCGGCCACTACAGTAAAGGAAACCAAGCATAATTTAGAATGTGAACCTAACTCATAGCTCACAAATAGAACGTAAATAGTTTATATTATATGCACAAAACAAAAACCAAAGGAGCAACATGGTTTTGAAGATAAATTTCCTACAAACTAATAAGAATAAGAGATGACAAGCTAGGAATTTTGTGCTATGTTGAATTCACTCTACATCCATATGAATAAGGAACAAAAGTCCACAAACCTACACATGATATAAAAAGTATCACCAGTCCTCTTTCTTCAAGTTTTTTAAGGCATCACCTACAAAAGTGACAAGAACAGGTCACATTTTTTAGAAGTACCATCGTCTATGAACTTTCATTAGGGTTATTCACAAGTTCAAATAGAAAATTCCTGATATGCATTTGTATGTGATGCATCAAAGTACTTAGTGACAACATTTCGAAGGAATTAATACACAAAGTTCCCAATAACTGAAAGCACCAGGTTAACTATAAGCTCATGATGCCAGCCCAAATAAACATGAAAGGAAAGAATATCAGAAGACATAGTTCAATCATCACCTTCAAAATTGATTGATTCTATTCATCATCACCATTAACAAGTAATAAAGGTTTACTGGGATATCAAAACGCAAGAGAAATCAAAATCCAAGTAGCGGGCATGAAGGTTTATTGGGATTACCGAGAAAGAGGGTCTTACTTGAACATGTTGAGCGGTGGGTTCTTGTTGGCCAAAGCGTAGTCGACGAGGCCCAGACGACCTCGTTTGCTTTGAGAATACGAGTGAGTCCTTGTCATTCGCCAACATTTCATGTCCAGCTACGATCTTAAACTCAATTTCCTTCTCTCGCACCTTAAGATAATGAAAAGGAACGCATCTAGAGGCAAAACGTCAACTCTCTTAGCAGTCCATGACGGCTCCAGTGGCAAAGTCGCAACAGAAATGATAATAAACAAAAGGGATAACCGTCCAGCAACTGCACAAACATTATACAGTCACAATCAAGAAGATATATTTGGTCGTGCCCATAAATGTGGGAACATAATAAATCCCAGAAACTGAAACATTGATGCATTGTATTTGGGGACAAGAATAGTATAAATCATACGTTAGGCTTCCCCATCGAGCCAAACAAATGTCAATCGCCCCACTGACCAAACATCCCAACTTTATATCATTATTTCATGTGACAAACAATAGGGTAAGCAAACTCACTCTTTGCTCCCTATAACACCACCAGTAAGTGTTGACCCATTGTTGCCTCCCCAACCCACGAGCATAGAATAGACCCTAGTTTAGGATATAGGTATCAGGGCCGTTCCGAACGTTTTATAGGCCTGGGCGAAGTAAAAAAAAGACTAATAATTTAGCAATATGCAAATATGTAAATTTTAAAAGGATATTTTTGTTATTAAATTTAATATTCATACATATGTAACTCAATTTATAAGTCTATGTACTCAACTAAATATTATATAATCATAACATCAGCTAATAATATTTTACAAATATTATGATAAAGGTCTAAATTATTAAATAAAAAATTTTAGTAACTTTTGAACTTAATTAACATTAGTGATTTTTTAATAAAATTTTTCTTTTATAGGAATTAACATAATGATAAACTTAGTTATCTAATGCTACCAACCTATTTATAAAAAACCAATCAATCACATCCAACTATTTACAGTCTTATTTAATTATTAAATAATTTTTATTATTATTTAATTATCACAACATGTTTAATAGAATTATAAAATTTTTATAATAAATGAAATTGTTTATGTAATCTTTGAATTGATTAACTTAAATTATTTGTTTTAGTCATATTATAACTAAACTTATGTGAACCCCTACAAAAACACAAATCCAATAATTATTACATGTGGCAAAATATAATGAAAATTACAATTACAAAAATTAAATTATTTATTAATGATTAATTATATTTTTATAAATAATAAGTAATTTAAAAATAAAAAGGAGAAATACAAATAAACATAATATCATTTAATATTATGTTTTGATTTAAAATGCTAATATAATATCCACGTTAATGACAAATTACAAATTAATTATAATATGTTCAAATATTTAATAAGTTAAAAATAAAAAAATCAGAAACTTTACATTTAAATTTTTTCACTCAGAACTCAGAAGACATGACCATGAAATTGTTTTACTACCAATTGTTGAGTTGAAATATCTTAGATTCATATGTTAGCGAAAATAAAAAAATTAGAGTATAAGAGATACATTCAAGTGCTTCAAAGATATTTATAAATATAACAAGTTAAAATTGTATAGCTAATAAAAAAAGCTATTTTGCTTCGAAGATTAAAATTTAATGCTAACGTTCTTGATAATATAACTAATAAAAGAAGTTATTTATTAGTTAACGTTAACTTTTTCTTCTTTGACAATCAAAAGATTTACTTCCCTTCTAAATAAAAAATGTTAAAAAATACTACTCAAATGTATTAAAGATGGGTCCCTTGTGAGGTTGGGCCCGACACTGATAGGTATTGATTCTCATAAACAACCTCAGTGGTCGCGTAGTTATACACAGACTGAATCTCACCCTCTAAGTAGTTGACATTAGGAAACTCAACCTTAAACTGCTTGATAAACAATTTTCTGTAATGAGATACAGATATTACTGAAGCAAAGTAAAGAGAAGAGAGAATAGAGAAGAATGAAGCTTCGATGACCTTGTTAATGGCATATCAGTAACTATTCGAAGTATAACCCCCTAATCGAATAAGCTTCTCTGATTGTCCTCTTGATACGTCATTGTCTGAGCTTTCCATTTTGTTCCTTGTGTTGTCCTAGTGTTTTTGCTTTGTTTTCTCATTGTGATGTCATTTTGTCACACTTTTGATATAGGGGAGTAAGCTTACTCCATATTAGGTTTGGCAAAATTTCGTCCGAACTGATAATCCAATCTTGTCCAATCCAGAAAAATTAAAAACGGGTTAAAATTTTTTTGATCAAATTTAAACCGGGTTGACCCATTTTTGCCCGAATTAAAATCAAATCTGGATTCAGGTTGACTTAACCGGACAAAATGTTTGAATTTTTAAAATTGGTCAACACCGAACGTTTAAAACCGATTAAAATTGTCCAATCCGAATTTAAAAAAGGCAAAAAAAGTCATTGTTTCAAAATTTGGCGAAGAAATTTTTTTACGTAATTTTGAATTTTGATTGGGTGATTATATATATTTTTTTTTGAATGTAGTTGTAGACTTACCATTTTTTTGGTTTGAACTTCAACTATACAACCATAATTTAGCTTTCTTTTCTATAGTTTTTTTATTGGTTTTACAGAGAAAAAGAGATGGGAAGAAGATGGTGCAATTTAATGGCCCTTTGTCACTAGTTAAAATCGGACAAATTGGTTCTGAATCGGGTTGGGTATTTTCCAATCTGGTTCGGTTCTGAGTCAGCTTAGTAAAAAAAATTTAGTTTCAAACCAGTTTAGAGTCATGAAATTTTTGCCTTTTCCGAATTGTTTGGAACCAGTTTGGTTTGAAACCGATTTTTTGCCAACCCTACTCCATGCAAACTTTACTATCCTTCACTATTATTTAATGCGATCAATTTTTGAATTTTCAAAAAAGGATAGGTTTTGTCTTTAAAAGGGACAGAGTACTTAAATAAAAAGATTTTTATATGTGTAAATCTTACAATATTTTTTTTGTATTTTAAAGGAATTATAATATCTGGTTTCCTGAACATGCTTAAGATTAGAAGCCTAAATCATTGTGAATAAGTATTAACATTGTGAGCATTGCATATATATGCATAACATTAGCATATACACAAATATGATATTTGTACACATTACAAAGTTAGCATATGCACTCAATTGACTTATCCTGAGATATGAAAGATGTTAAGTGAAAATGATGTGAATTGAATTGTTATGTCTTGAATTTTGGTATGTGATATTTGTGATTTACATCATATTTTAAGGTTCAATTTGTTATCTATTAAGTGTTAATTTGAGTGTTTAGTTTATGTTTAGGTTAGAATTATGTTAATTTATGTGTTTAAGTGTTTTTATGGGTTAGTATAAGTCTTTGAGCTTAAATATTATGTTTTGAGATACCTTGATGTGTTTATTAGTGTTTCAGGGCCAATAACGAAGAACGGGGAAGTTTAGGAGACTTTCAGGCCAAAACTACGCCTATGATTTTATCATGGTAGAACCATGTGAGCCAGCCCACGATCGTGGCCTAAGGAACACGATCATGGCAGAAAGACTCTCAGCCCATGATCGTAGCATTTGGGCCACGATCATGACAGAGAGGTTAGATGCTGGCTTTGATGGTGGCATGCAGGGCCACGATCGTGGCCTGCATCCGACAAACCCTAAAACAAGAGGAAAAGTCAAGTTTCAAGGGATTTTTTGGACCGTTTCGACCCCAAAAAAACTTTAGGGAAGCCAAGTTATTTAAAGATCATAAAGAACAGAAGATGGGAGCTTTTGCATCAGCCACAATCCCAAACCCTAAAGAGCTTTATCGAAAGATTTGAGGAAGGAAACGAAGGAAGAGTGAAATGGAGACGAAGCCTACGCGAAGTACTTGCCATAACAGGAGGTTTCCTGCCATTGCTTCCTTCGTCATTCTGTTCCAAATCTATTTCTAGTTTTATTTCGTTCTTTATGATTGTATAGAATTTGAGATAGCCATAGATGATAAATTCGTTGAATGATGAGTACTTTTCTAAACTCACCTTCGGGAATTTTGTCTTTGATATTAATGAAATTTGATTTATTGCATTTTTATTGAATTACTTGTGATTCAATTTTTGCACTTAATAATTCAGCAACAAACTGAGAGGGTGAACCGAGTGAAAATCATCAAATTGCGCTAACGAGAGTTAGATAATTTAATAGATTAAGAATTCAATCAAACTGGTAAATTTGTGTAATGAGACATCTTGCATAGGTTTTTGGTAGTTTATTAGATAACTTAAGATCTAATTTAGGTTTGGGATAAATTATAAATCGAGAGGTTGCAATTTCTCATAATCTAATTGGGGTTAATGATCATAACTTGAAAGAGAGTAATCAACCTTAGGACCGACTAGAACCAGTAATTCGATAATTTGATAATCAATTAAATTTTCATTAAAGTCAGATAAAAATCTCCTTTCTCTCAATTGGTAGTTTTTAGGTTGTTTTGTGATTGGGTGTGCAATTGCTATTGTGTTTATATTTCTGAATTTGATTATTGAATTAATTGCGTGATTCAATTATTTTCTTGTTTAGTTCTATTCTTTTTGAATTATTGAGAATTCAGTTCAGCCTTGGATTTTAGAATTAGAATATTCCTCCTCATGGGATCGACACCTTAGGTACTACGCGAACGACTTGTACGCTTGCGAAATATCAAGGTTTAAAAATATTAAAACTTTGTCATATCGGAACCTGCGATCAGTATGATTGGATTACAATTGGTAATTTGGAATTAATTTGTATTAATTTGTATTAATTAGGAGATTGTTAAAATAATTTGTACATTTGGATTAGGATAAATGCCAAGTAGTAGGATAAATTGATACACGAAAAATTAGGGTGATTAAGCATATAATTGAGTGACATTTGACATAGATAAATGATTGACAAATGGACTAGTAATTAAGTAACAAATGGACCAATCATGGAGTGACATGTGGACAAATTAATTGATGTCATATGGAAATTTAATATATGGATTAGTGGCAGCATTATCAGTTGATACATGGCATTATATGCCTTAAAACAAATGTTAATGGAGGAGGATGACACCTAGCATCACGATTAAGCCCAAAAAATGTTTCTGTTGTTTCCCTCACCTTTTTCCATTGAAATTGCTCTAAATTTTCTTTGTATTCTAGTCTTAACCCTATCTAAGCTATTACATAAAATTCTCATGTTAATCCTCCATAAAATAGCCAAGAAATCTGTTTAAAGTGATCTTCATATGGCTGTTCAAAAACAATCTATTTTCACTTAGAGTTTGCGATTGATCTTGCTTGTTTGGAGGGATAAATTCTTTTGAAGTTTTGTGCTAAATTGAAAGCCTAATAAGTAAGTAGACATATGATCTTTATAGCATGTTTAATGGTATAAGAATGATGCTTGAATTGGTATGAAATGAATGTGATATTGGTGATGATATGTGCTAGAAAATGTTGCATGAACTTGGAAGTTTTTATGCTTGTTTTTGGAGTATGAAAACTGTGGCATTATAGGTTGAATTGTGGATGAATTGGACTAGAATTTAATGTATGAAGAAGGAGATGTATGCTAAAGAAAAATGTTAAAAGAGTGTTCTTAAATTGGGAAAGGATTAGAACTATATGCATGATAATGTATGATAGTTTTTGGTTTGATTTATGATGTATGAAAGACTATGATTTATGAATTGTAAATTGATTAAATTTGAGTTGGAATTGAAGATGATATTGATGAGGTATTGGAGTATGATTCAGGCCTAATAAAGGTATAATTGATGAACTATAAAGAAGATGTTTTAACTTTGGTATAAAGATGTCAAAATTTGGAAAAAGTGCAGGAAATGGGCAGGCCACGATCGTGGCACCCATCCCACGATCGTGGATAGATGTAGTAGCTTCTATCACGAGGTACCCCACAATTATGGGCAGTGGTTTTACATGGTAATGTTTGATTTGTGCAATGGTTGAACCAATTAAGGATAAGGTACTTAACTATGATACATTTGGACTTGATTAGGGCTTAAAATGAACCTAATTTGATGTTAGAAAAGTTGGTTAAATGCGTGATAAGTTTTGATTGATAATTGATGTTATACTTTAAGGAAAAGAATATTTGATAACAATGTATCTAAGCTTGAAATGAAGGAGTGTTATAGGAATGAAGATGTTTATATGAATGCAAATGTATTTCAAAAGATATAAATAATGCATAAGGAATGAATAAATGAGAATTGGAAATTATGTGAATACTTGTTGTGCTAGAAAAGAGCTAGTAAATGTATGGTTAATGAATTAAGCATGATCAAGTGAACTTAACGTACTAACCTAATTTCAATCTAGCTATGTACAAGTTAGGATGTTTGACTGATCATGAATTGTAATTAAGGAAAATGTACTCGGGGAAAGTCATTGAGCATGCATTGAACATGACACGTATATATGTTCATAACTGAATGTGTATTTGTTTGATCACTTTAGTAATGTGTACAATGTATATGTATTTAGACCCTTAAGTTGGACGCCATCAACCTAACATTGCCTGACCATCCAGGCAATAACGTAAATTGGAGTGTACTGTGAGTAATCTAGATGTTCTCACTAGGATTGACTTATCTCTGTTTAATTCCAAATTATTGAACTGTTAATGATCTGATTGTGATTGTGATAATTAAGGATATTAATAGTCTGAGGAGATTGATATTTGCGAATGTATTGGAAGTGTTTTATTTGCATATGAATTATAAAAAATATCTGTATACTCAACGAAAGTTGAATGCCGTATTGAGATCTGAAATTCTGTCTATGCATTCTAAATAAATGATATTGTTAGCATATTTTATGTTTTGATGCATCATATTAATATGCATGATCAAATAAAGGCATTATGACCGGAGTAGCCAGTCTGAAAGAGCTTTAAGCTCAGATTTTTGTTATTTGCACGTAGAGCTTAACTCTATGATTAATGAGCCTGATACCCATAATGGGTACAGGACAATATCTGTATCTGAAAAGCGCTCAGTCATAACAAATAATAACGAATGTGGAGTCTTATTTGCATCTACATTTGTACATTTATGATTACGAATTATATGATCATGAATCCATTTCTAAAATTGTGATGATGATGTGATATGCCATAATGGTGTAATTTTTGATAAATTGATTGATTGAAATATGTATGATCTAAAAGAGCATATGAAATTTGTGACATTTAGTATGTCTTATTGAGATAAGAAATGTTGTGATTTTGGATGAAAGTTAGATATTTGTGTATTTGCTATAAGTGAGCACATCAAAGATGGTTCACTCATTGAGTTTGCAAAACTCATCAAAAATTACAACATGAATTTTCAGGTACGAGAGAGGAGACCTATTCCCTAAATTACTCTAGAAAGACATTTTGGATTAAGAAATGACTCAAATGTCTGTCAGCTGACGTTTGAGGAATAATAAATTGTTTTTATGTAGTTTTCTTATGTCATGTAGTACTTTTGTATAAAGGATTGTGAACTCTCAAATGTTTTGGTGATGTAAATATTTGTTTAAATGAAAGTTTTGCTACACTGTAACTTTTGTTAATTAATGAAATGAAAGTTGAGGTTTTTAAGTATTTTGTTATTTTGTATGATGCCATTAAGTTAAAGTGTTGCTCTAACATGCCATTGTCATAGAATATGTACTTGAATATCCTCTGGATGTTCGGGTATATACTCTATGGTAGTAGGGTGTTACAAATTTTGGTATTAAAGCATAGTTTGACATCCATAGGGCCATATAAGAACATTTAGACATGATATATAGTGAGAGATTCAGATAGTGATCACAGTTATTTTTGTTATAGGTCATCTGCTATAGGTGATCAAGTTAGAGAGTCAGCTGGCATAAGTCTATAGAAGTCAATAGAGAGTCTCCTGTATATGAGTTTGCACAAATGCCTTCGAGAATCTCAAAAAAGGAGGGAAAAGAGATATGATAAACTTAAAAAGTAGGAGGCTATAGACTTCTACGGAAGTACATACCCTGCTGAGGCTGAAGGATGGTTAGAAAGGACTGAAAGAGTGTTTGATCAGATGGATTGTGAGGCAGATGAGAGATTTGATTATGCAGTCTCACTGTTGTAAGGTCCAACATATAAGTGGTGGAAGACTGTTCCAGGCGGTGCCACCAGGCCATGTAGTTTAAAGTGGGAAGATTTTCTGAAGGTGTTTAGAGAGAATTATATGCCCAAGATTTATCTAGATCAGAAGATGAAGGAGTTTTTGGATCTTAAGCAGGGAGGTCTGACAGTAGCTGAATATGAGATCCGATTTAATAAGTTGATGGGGTATGCAACTGGTTTGTTTCCTACTAGAGACGATAAGGATAGGAGGTTTGAATATGGATTGAACATAGAAATCAAAACGGGGCTAGCCATTTCTAATTTAGGTAATTTTACGAAACTACGAACGACCTCGATCAATATTGAACAGTTGTTGAAAGATTGTCAGGGGAGTACAGACATGAGTCTAGAGTGAAGAGACAAGTTGAGTCTCAGGCTGATTCTAGCAGGAGTTTCAGTAAATGCCAAAACAGATCGTCTCGATTCTAGACTAGATCGAGATAATCAAGGTTTTAACTGAGAGGTGAATTTGTTCATACTAGTAGAGGTAGAGGATAAGTGTCAGGAAGATAGTCCCAACAGATGCCTGATTGTGAAAACTATGGTAAGAAGCATGGTGATGAGTGTTAGAGATTATAAGGAGCTTATTTTTGTGTGGTTCTATTGAAAATCAAATCAGGGATTGTCCCGAGACTTTAGGACCATAGTCTGTAATGAGAGGAGGAACAATGAACGAGACAGTGGTCTAACAGAGTAGAACTATTGGATCAGTACAGAGAGGTAGAGGTAGAGGCAGGACACAATCAACAGGGCCTAGTGTCAGGACTGAGGTGCAGAGTTACCAATCGCAGTCTCAGGCTAAGGTCTATGCCATCACCAGGCAGGAGGCACATAACTCCTCATATGTCATAGCAGGTGTGTTCAATTTTTTTAATTTTGAAACATTTTCATTAGCAGATCCAGAATCTACACATTCATTCATTCATCGTACTGCAACTGGCATCTAAATTGCATTGTAAGAGAGAAATGTTAAAGTGTGATTTAGAGGTGAATACTCCAGTAGGTAGTACTATATTGATTGGTGAAGTTTGTAAAGGATGTATCATTCGAATTGATTAGGCAAAGTTAGAAGCTGATTTGATCCTATTGTAGTTGAGAGAGATAGATATTATTTTAGGTATAGATTGGCTCACTGCTCATAGGGGTATGATGAACTGTTATACTAAGGAGGTAGTTCTTAAATCTCCTAATCAGCCGAGAATAGTATTTCGAGGAGTTAGTCAAGCAGTGCCAGTTTGATTAATTTCATTCATGAGTGCTTTGAGACTGATTCAAGGTAGATGTGAGGCTTATTTGGTCCACGTAGTTAATATTAGAATGAACAGACCATTCAGGATATTCCTATTGTTAGGGATTTTCTGGATGTGTTTCCTATAGAATTATCGGGTTTACCCCCAGAAAGGGAAGCGGAGTTTACCATTGACCTTGTTTCAAGTATTGTTCCTATATCAATTCCTCCATATAGGATGACACCTGTAGAATTGAAGCAACTAAAGACCCAGTTACAAGAGTTATTAGATAAGGGTTTTATTAGACCCAGTGTGTTACTTTAGGAAGCTTTGGTATTGTTTGCAAAGAAGAAAGATGAAACTCTGAGGTTATGTATTGATTATAGACAGTTGAATTGGGTGACAATAAAGAACAAATATCCTCTATCAAGGATATATTATTTTCTTGATCAGTTATAGGGAGCTCAGGTGTTCACTAAACTTGATTTGAAGTCAGGGTATTATCAGTTAAAGATAGCTAAAGCTGATGTACCGAAGAGTGCATTTAGAACAAGATATAGGCACTTCGAGTTTTTAGTGATGCCATTTGGGTTGACAAACGCTCCAACAGCTTTTATGGCTTTGATGAATAAGGTATTCCAACCTTATTTAGATCATTTCGGGATTGTGTTTATTGATGATATCTTGGTGTATTCGAAGTGTAGTGAGGAACATGTTGAGCATTTGAGGTTAGTGCTACAGATAATAAGAGATAAACATTTGTATGCCAAGTTCAGAAAGTGTAAATTTTGAATTGATCAAGTAGTATTCTTGGGTCATATTATATCTAGACGAGGCATACAGGTAGACCCTAAAAAAGTATAGGTAGTGATAAATTCGAAAGCTCTGCAAAATGTGATTAAGATCTGGAGTTTCCTTGGACTAGCCGGTTATTACGGAAGATTCGTCAAGGGGTTTTCACTAATCTTAGCCTCGTTGGCAAAGCTTCTGAGGAAGAATTTATCATTGAGATGGACTGATGAATGCCAGAGAAGTTTTGAGGAGCTAAAGCATCGGTTACTACAGCATCGGTGTTAGCTATTCCATTTGGATCTGGAGGTTATGAGGTGTATAGTGATGCTTCACACCTAGGATTAGGATGTGTTATGATGCAGCATAGCAGAGTGATTGCATATGCATCGAGACAATTGAGGTCTCATGAGTTTAATTATCTTGTATATGATTTAGAGCTTGCTGCAGTCGTATTTGCTCTGAAGTTTTGGAGACACTACTTAAGATATCTGTTGAGTCAGAAGGAGTTGAATATGATACAGAGGAGATGGATAGAATTGTTGAAGGATTAGATTGTACAATTGAGTATCATCCTCGTAAAGCTAATGTGGTAATTGATGCATTAAGCCGAAAGTCCAATAGTAGTGTCGCTCAAGTACAATTATCGAGGTTGCTTAACTTAGTACAATTAAGAGCTTTAAATGTTGAGTTGAAATTGAGGCAAGATGAAGCGTTATTAGCTACACTAAAGTTAAGACTAGGATTACATGAGAGGATCAGTAAAGCCTAGAGTAAAGATCCTGAACTAGTGAAGCTTATTGAGAAGTTAAAAGTGAATCTGAGTTCTGAGTTTGAATTGAGGAATGAGACATTATGGTTGAAACAGAGGTTGTGTGTACCCAATGTTGAGGATCTGAGGAAAGAGATTATATAGGAAGCACATTTAGTAGCTTATACTATGCATCCTGGTACTATCAAGATGTATAATCGCTGAAACAATATTTCTGGTAGCCAGGGATGAAGAAGCAAGTGGCTGAGTATATGGCTAAGTGTTTGACTTGCCAACAGATTAAGGTAGAGCATTAGGCTCAAGTTGGTAAGTTACAGTCATTACCGATGTTGGAATGGAAATGGGAGCGAATCACTTCAGACTTTATTATGGGTTTACCTAGTACTCCGAGGCAACATGATACCATTTTGGTCTTTGTTAATAGATCGACCAAGTTAGCTCATTTCTTGCCAGTAAGAGAGAATAACTCACTAGATTAGTTAGCTCGGAGATATATGAATGAAGTAGTGAGGTTACATGGGGTTATAGTGTCTATTGTATTGGACATGGATCCTAGATTTACCTTGAGATTTTGGGGTAGCTTACAGATAAATTTAGGTACAAGGCTGAACTTTAGTATTACATTTTATCCTTAGACAGACAAATAGAGTGAGAGAATAATTAAGACTATTGAGGACATGCTCAGAGCATGCGTATTAGAGTTCTAAAGGGCATGGGATTAGTATATTTCTCTGATTGAATTTGCTTATAACAATCAGTATCACAATAGTGTTGGTATGGCCCCGTATGAGGTGTTATATGACAGGAAGTGCCGTTCACCTTTGTATTGGGATGAAAAGGGTCGAAGGATTGTTAAAGGCCCAGAACTGATTTAGGACACTGTTGATAAGATGAAATTGATATGAAGTATAATTAAAGCAGCATAAGATAGATAGAGGAGTTATGTGGATCAGCATAAGAGAGATTTGGAGTATCAGGTGGGAGATAAGGTGTTTCTAAGAGTATCGCCTTGATGAGGAGTGCTGAAGTTTGGTAAAAAGGGTAAACTTAGCCTTGGATACATTAGTCCATGTGAGATCACAGAAAGAGTTGGACCATTGGCCTGTAAGTTAGCTTTACCAAATGATATTGCCCAGATTCACAATGTGTTCCATGTTAGTATACTAAGAAGATATCGGTCAGATCTAACCCATATGTTACCAACTCAGAAAGTTGAAATTGTAAGTAATCTGAGTTATGTTGAGGAACCAGTTAAGATAATCGATTATCAAAACAAACAGTTAAGAAACCGAGTGATCCCATTGGTGAAAGTCCTTTGGAGGAATTATTCAATTAAGGAAGTCACATGGGAAACAGAGGAGCACATGAGGAATCAGTACTCTTACCTATGCTATCAGTCAGGTAAGAATTTCAAGGATGAAATTTTTTAAGAGAGGGGGGGAATGTAATACCGGTTTCCTGAACATATTAGGGTTAGAACCCTAAATCATTGTGAATGAATATTAGCATTGTGAACATTGCATATACATGCATAACATTAGCATATACACAAATATTGATATTTGTACACATTACAAAGTTAGCATATGCACTCAATTGACTTATCCCAGGGTATGAAAAATGTTAAGTGAATATGATGCGAATTGAATTGTTATGTCTTAAATTTTGGTATGATTGGATTACAATTGGTAATTTGGAATTAATTGTTATTAATTGTGAGATTGTTGAATTAATATGTACATTTGGATTAGGATAAATGCTAAGTGGTAGGGTAAATTGATACATGAAAAATTAGGGTGATTAAGCATATAATTGAGTGACATTTGGCATAGATAAATGATTGACAAATTGTAGCACCCCACTCTCATAGTGTATAATCTTGAACATACCGAAGACATTCGAGAACATACTTTACAAGGGTGGCTTTCCAAATCAGTCAATCAACTCATACTTATTACAAAATTTTCAAGCACATCACACACATTTGTTTAAAAAAAACTCATAATCATTTTCGGCCCATTTTTATTCATAATCATTTTCAATCTCCAATGTTACAAAACAATATACATCTCATAAGAATTTCAGTAATCGTTTGGGCCTATTACAAGTACAAAATACTTTCAGTCAAAAAGTCATTTTATTTCTGAATCATTCACATTTACATTATAGAGTACTTGTGAATATACACTTTAATATAAAAATAATGAAATAAATATGCAGATGCTAACAGATCCCAACCTCTATATTTTATTTGAATGTAGTGGTTAGACTACAATTTATCTAACTGGAGATCTCCTCAGAGCCCGAAAAGTCAACGTTGTAATTTTGTTGAATTTTGCAAGCTCAGTGAGTCAACCACCCTCGATGGTTCACTCATATCATATAACACATCAATTCATATAATCATATAATTCACATCATTTCATTTATCATCATGTAGCATCTCAAAACTCTTTTTTCATAATTTTCACATTTCTCATTCAACACAATTCAACAATACATTTCAATCATTCAAAACATACATATTAAATATATATGCAATGCTTATAAGACTCACTTCCAATTGTTATTGTTGTGACCGAGTGCTTGTAACTGTCCCATATCTATTGTGGATATTGGGCTTATTAATAATTGTCCCTTATCTATTAGGGATACATGGCTCATTATATATAGTAAGCCTGAGGCTCTTACCACATTATGAGCTTTAAGCTCTTTCTCACTTTCTGAGCTTTAAGCTCTTTTTCAGTTGCTACTCCAGTCACAACAACCTTTATTTATTCATGCATTCATGTAATGAAATGTATCAAATTCACATATATTCAATCAATAGCTTGATTTCAATTTCATATTCACATTTATCATCAGACCTTGGTCCGACATTCAACAATAATATTGAGTACCACTTATTCAGTTAAATTCACATTCAATGAGCACTTCCAATATGTTTTTCACGCATCAAAAGCCTCAGACTATTAATGTCTGGAATTATCACAATCACATCACATAATAATTCAATACAGAATGTAAGCAAATAATAATTCAATGTGAGACCATCTCAGGTTACTCACAGTACACTCCAGATTAACATTTGCTTCCATGATCTGGAAACGTCTAGATGCGGATGTTCTATCATGTATATTAACATCATGCAATACACATATTGCACACACATTATTAATTACACAATCATATAAACATGCAATTATACACATATGTATATGTGTAATGTATAATACATGCCCAAATTGACTATTCCGGGTATATTTCCTTAATCACGTCTCTTCATCAATCAAACCTTATCATTTGTATATGTCTAGCTTATTCTTAGGTTTACACCTTAAGAACACTTGGTTATTCTAATATCATAAATTAATTAATCGTCATTTCTTTTCTAGCATTATATGCTCTCATAATATCCAATTCTCATTTACTTTTACTCAATACATATTACTCAACTCCTTTGAATCACAACTACAATCATATGAACATCTTCATTCCAATTATACTCATGCTTTTGGTACTTTGATACCAACAATTCATTCACTAAGTTATAACCTTAATTATCACCTCACACATATCAAACATTTAGTCACTTAATCCAAGCATTATTCTAGGTTCAGTTTAAGCCTAAATGCATCATAGGAAAGCATTGATAAGTCAATACTTTATATATATGATTTTGGGACAAGGGGCATAAATTTTGTTATGGATGTTGGATTAAATTCATTCAAGTACATTTCTGAAGAGGACTTCGAGTTCTATAACTTTCGTGAAGACTCCAAGGAGAGATTTTGCTGTCTAAAGGGTCAAAATTGCACAATTTTGTAGATGTGTAGAGAATGTTCACCCAGCAGATATGTGTCCCTCCAAATAGACATGAACGGATCTAGGAACGTTGGAATTACATAGAGTGTCTACCCAGCAGACCTGAAGTGCCCCAAACAGACAACTAAAAGACCTATTCATGTTTAACCTATTCCCAACCATTTTCTCCAATTTTCTAGCTCTTTCAACTATTCCAAGTTACATCCAACACCTCATATGTTTAGTCTATCATTTCTACCCCATCAATTCCCCTTCATTATTAACTCCATTTAAACTCAATATCATCCACACACAAATTAAAATCCATGATTGATTATTAACATTAAAATAGAACATATTTATAGACACATTCATCATCAATTTTCTGCACATGTTCAACTTCATTTTTCACCTTCATTTCATTCCTATCTTTCACCTTAATTCATCTCATTTCAAGGTACCACTTTACTCCCTCACTTTAGCTCTACACTCATTTTAATTCATTTCCAAAACAACCAAAGAGATACACTTTATATACCAAGAAAACAAAAAATGAACATCCATTTACAAATCAATTTTCTGCATTTCTTTCTACATCATTTTAATGCTCTTTCAATTTCAACCTCATCTCTACAATAACTTATGAAATATTCTTCATCATAAATGTAAAAAGAAGACATTTATATGCTCATTTCCTTACATCACATTATAACATATAATCAACTCCATTTAACTCATCAATCTATCACTAGCCATTTTCATACATGTTTCATTCTACAAATCATGAAGAACAATAACATATGACTTACTTATTTTAACTTCAAAGTTGAAGATCACGTAACCGTAACTCCCAACATCACATGATCATCTTTCATGGAGAAATAAGTTAGGTGTTTTAATAGCAAGATGAAGAAGACAACAAAAATTGGAGTAGCAAATGAAGGATGAGATCAAGGTTCAACATGGTGAAAGTTAAAGATGTCGTAAATGGAGGAGAAAAATGAAGAAGATGAATAACAAATAAAGAGAGAACCTTTAGCCAAAAGTGAAGAACGAAATGAGCCATGGTCTTACAATAGAAAATAGCAAGGGTGAGGTGTGTGGCATGGCAAGTGACACTTGTCACTTGCCATATGTCACCACTTTATGGTCCCCAATTGGTCATTTTATTAACTAGTCCATTTGTCCTCTAATTTCTAATCCAGTTGTCTCCCAATTTTTAATGATACGTGTCATTAAATCCTAATGTCACTTTTCAATAATTTCTACTGCCATTTGACACTTAATTCTACTACTATTTATCAATTGTTCTACTACTTGACATTTTTCCTAGTCCAAAAATACACATAATTATCAAAAATTTCCTATATTTCACTAAAAATTCTAAATCACTAATTATACACACTAACTCAATTTTTAAGACAAATAATCTACAATTCACATTATAATCACATTAAATATCAATTATACCCGAAAAATGGCAAATGAGTGCATATACAGTCATTGAAATGTGTACAAAACAATCAAATTCACGTGTGTGCATACTAATATTATGTATGACTATGAAATGCATTTTTCTAATCTTTCATAGCTATTTCTCATTTATAGAAATCTAGGGTTCTAACCCTTTGTATGAAAACGAGATGTTACAATTCTCCCTCTTTAATAAATTTCATCCTCAAAGTTCTTATCTAATTGATCAAAAAGGTAGGGATATTATTTCCTCATATGCTCCTCTGTTTCCCATTTAACTATTTTACTCGAATATTTTCTTCCAATTGACTATAGTCAATTGAATCACTCAGTCTTTTCAATTGCTTATTTAGATCCCACACTATCTTAACTGGTTCCTCAATATATATATCAGATTACTCGCAAATTTCACTTCTTGTAACGGTTCATACTAATATTTCCTAAACATACTCATACGTAACAAATTGGGAATCTGAAACATCTTTTGTTGATTAAGCTAACTCACAAGTCAATGGTCCTATTTTTATAGACCAATACATTTCGACTTAATTTATCCTTTTTACTGAGCTTCTTTTTATTTTGAATCACTTAATTTCTACTACATATTCATGTCACTTATCAATAGTATCTCGAATCGATTCTAGCCTTCAACTATTGTTAGGCCTTCTTTATTCCAATATAAAGATGGATGACTCTTTCTGTTGTATAATGCCTTATACGATGTTATAGTGATAATGATTGTTATGCTTAAAATCAATCAAAACTGTATCTTGACCTCATGTTCCTACGAACTCTAAATTATAAGCTCTAAGCATATCTCCAATAGTTAGGACTGTTGGTAAGTCAACCATTCAGTAACTTGCTTTTACATCCTCAGCCGCTAAATGTTGTTTCGGTGGTATTCCTACTAGGATGTATAATATAGGTTGTTATTTGTACTTTCTCTAATAATCTCTTTGCTCAATCATCTTTATCGAGTACATATGCTACAATCACAAAATATCATTTTCCCTATTCAAACTCAAAATTTGGATTCATTTTCAATTTCTCAGTAAGATTCACAAATTCTGAATCCTAAATTTGGGCTTTACTAATCTTTTCATATGAAACTGATCTTAAATTCAATAGCTAATAATACTTTGGTTTGCCCAAAATTTAACTCGACATTCTATGCTCTTTATTGCATTAGATTTGGTAACCTCAATATCTAACTTTATGCTACTCTACTATTAAATTTTCTGTTCAATACATCAAATTACAATACTAGCTTTACTGGGTAATACTCATTTGTACATTATAATCTTCATGTAACTCTATCCATTGTCTTAGTCTTGTATTCAATTCTTTCAAACTCAATAATTACCTCAAACTTTAATGATCTGTATATTTATATATATCCAAAATGTTTCACTGTAAATATAATGTCTCCAAGCTCTCAAAGTAATTACTATTGCAGCAAATTCTAAATCATATGTCAAATAACCATCTCATGAGACTTTAATTGTCTCTATGTATAATCATTTTATTATGTTGCAGTGGATTACATCTTAATCTCTGGTGTGAAATTTCATTATATACATTATATACTACAAAATCTCCAAATCCAGATGATATAATTACATCGGTGTTTTTAATTCCTCAAAATTCTTTTTACCTTTATTAGTCCATCTAAATAACATATATTTTCCTCAGAAGTCTTGTCAAAGGGTAAGATCAGTAAAAACTCCTTGACAACCTATGGTAGCATCCAATAGCTAGCTAATTCTAGAAAACTTCGGATCTCATATAAATATTCCTTGGACTTTCTCACTTCTTCATTACCTCATTTTCTTTAGGTTTTCCCAATATGCTATGTTCAGGTACTATATGACCCAACATAGTACTTGATCAAGCTGAAATTCACTCTTATTGAATTTAACATATACTTGTTTCTCCTTTATGATATGTAAGATTTACCTTAAGTATTCAAAATATTCCTTTCAACTTTTCAAATATACTTAATTATCATCCTATGGTCACAGTCGTTAATTGATCCAAGCAAGGTTAGAACACTTTATTCATTATATCATGAATACTTTTGGGGACATTTGTCAATCTAAATAGATATCACTAAGACTCAATGCACCTATATATGTTCCTCGAAATTATTAAGTAACTAGTTCATCAGATAGAGTAACATTATCTCATATTTTTCTCAGTCTCCCAATTAATTTATTTTCTCTAATAACTTTCTCCATTCATTCGATTTCCTTTAATTTTTCATTGACTTATTCTAATGTTTGTTCATTTATACTAGTTTCTCCGCACATTTCAATTTGTTTACAATCTTAACTTCCTGAGTTGGTGACTCATTCATCAAATCTAACTTGTATCTCCTGAACATGTTAGCATAGAATATAGTATGGACCTAAGTTCTTCTCACATTAGCAATAGTGTTACCTCAAATTCAAGAATCCAATCATGTAGTTGGATACTTTACATCAAACAGAATGCATGCACTCTTAATAACATATTCGACTTCTTATGCCTGAATCTCAGTTAGAAATGGGACTCCAATATTCACTTCTAATTTGTTCCATCATTTTTCATTCTTAAAAGTAAACCATCTGTCTACTTAACCTAATTCGGTGAAATTCTCTATCAAAAGAAATTTTCTCTTTTTAATCATATACAAATATATTCGTTATTGCTTTTTAGCCATTCATAATACCTCAATAAGATCAATTACTATCATACCTTACACGATCCGAAGATTCTTTATAATGAAGCTCAGTGAAACAGGAGACATATTCATTTATTCGTATACTTTAATCTGTATTAACAAAATCATTACATCTCATCTAGAGATGTATTTTTGAAAAGTCATCAATGAACACCTCATAAGATCTCAATTGATTATGAATAACATTTCTCCCTTTGTGCCTGACCACGATCGTGGTAGACCTTCCCATGATCACGACAGAAGCTCATGGAACTGGCCACGATCGTGAGGACTCTACCACAATCGTGACAGAACTAATTAATCTCAGTCACGATCATGGGGACAATGCCATGATCGTGCCCTGCTTCTTTTTCCTTCCTTTTTCCTCGAGTCTGTCACACATAGTAACATCATTTACTCTCTCAATCTATCCTCAATTGATCATTATAAACACTTTCATGCGCTACTCTGATTCATCTTAAAATTTTAACTATGGGGATTAAAACTTAAAAGCATTCGATAAGTCATGGATCACTTCCTATTTCATATCTAAGTATATGATACATAGGTACTTAATAATATCACTTGTCAAGGTGTTCTCATTATCAGATTCATAATAACAATTCACCTTTAGAACTGTTATATATGTCTATCATTCATCTCATCTTCCAATTATCCTTTATTACATCTTACATACATACATCCTCAATCAATTCAAAATTTTAGAAGTATAATCATCATGAAGCTCTGATCTCAATTCGACTGACATGTTCTTATGCTAAATCATAACTCTTATCACATAAATTAAATAACTAGTTCGATTCCAAGTTACACCCCTTAATATCACAGTAAAATTTTACTCTCTTTCACTTTGGTTATACACTTTAAATCTCATCATTTCTACTTGTGTCTCTATTTTCCTTAATCAATCCATGACAATGCATTCACATCTATATCATATTCAAGGATATATCACCATAGTATAATATTGATACCATATTTATTGACACATTCACAAATACAAATGCATCGAATCTTTGTCTATCATATCGAACCATATATTATTTCTCATTCCTAGATATCCACAAATTTTCATTTTCTCACATTCTGACAAATCATCATCTTTCTCATTGCTTCTAATAGCTCATCTCTTAACGAATGCTCATATGTGTGACTCGTGTATATGCGACTCAGACTGGGGATCAATTGTCACTACATACTATGACATGTCTAAAAAACATGTACCTTGACACATATTTTGAAAAATGCCCATATAAGACACTAAGCCTGGGCTCTGATACCTAATGTTTTAAAAATCGGACCGGACATCGAATCGGTCGAAGGAAAGGTTTAAGTTTCGAGGTTCAACCGATAGTGAACCGCTATAAAACCAGAATATAATAAATAAGATAAAAAATTTATAAGAATAAATAAAAATAAGATATTTTATTGAAATAAAAATACATAAATATTTATTATTATATAATGAACTAAAAATAAATAAATATGAGTCCAATATAAAACTTAAAATAACAATAAAAATCAAAATT
>JANQBM010000221.1:8307071-8336694 GCA_025594535.1 Erythroxylum domingense | reverse complement strand
CTTTTAAGCCTTAACCTTTATCAACTTAAGTGACCTTCCCAAAATGTCCTTATGCAATATTTTTCTTTCAATTTCACTAACACCATAAAAATCTCTAACTTAATCTTAATTTCTCCTTTTAACACCATCAATCTAAAAAAAAATTTGTCCACCTAAAAACATTCTAATTAAAACCTAACTAAAACAAATTAATCAAACTAAACCTCAAAATAAATTAAACACATGCTTATTAGTGAGAAAAAGAATCGGGGCCCAACATATTTTATATATCTTCCACTTGTTTTGAGCTGCTAAAGAAATGATTAGTTTATTAGTCTCCAATCGAGCAACAGAAGCAAATACCTCATCATAGTCAATTCCAACCTTTTGACTATAGCCTTTTGCAAATAGCCTAGACTTATGCCTTTCAATCTTTCCTTTAGCATTTCGCTTTATTTTGTACACCCATTTGACACCTATTGCCTTATATCCTTTGGGAAATGAAACGAGTTCCAATGTGACATTCTTCTTGATGGCCTTAATTTCTTCATCCATTGCGTCTTTCCACTTCTTCTCTTGTGCAACTTCTTGAAAACTCACTGGTTCACAATCGGCAAAAAGACAAAATAGTGTAAGATTATCCTGTCATTCGGTTACCTCACAGAGATCTCGAAGACTTCATGTACATGGCATAGTTATTTCACTTTGACGAAGGTGACTCGTCTCTATGGGTAGTTAATGTTGGCGAAGGTGGTGGAGTTGTAGGCTCTTGTTGGGCTTCCCCAGATTATTCTGTTAGTGCCTGTTCATCTTCAAATTAAGGAGAGAAATTGAAGTCATTTGTATGAGATCCAAAATCCCATAGTCCTTTTTCGTCAAATACTACATCTCTATTGATCAAAACCTTCTTATTATTTATATTGTATAGCTTGTAGCCTTTCGAATTTGCATCATAGCCGATGAAGATAAAGCTTTCACTTTTATCATCAAGCTTGGTTCTTCTCTTGTCAGGTACAAGAGTACGAGCTATGCTTCCAAAAACTCTCAAATGGGAAATGTCAGGCTTTCTTCCACTCCATGCTTCTTTTTGTGTCTTTTCCCAAATACTTCTCGTTGAAAATCGATTCAATAAGTAGACTGCACATGCTACCGCTTCATACTCCGAGCTATATTGAAGATAGTTTACTTCTTTCTTTCTGCTACGTCGTTTTGCTGAGGGGATCTCAAAACAGTCAAAGGTTAACAAATTCCATTTGCTTGGCAAAAATTTTGAAACTCATTGGAAGTAAATTCTCCTCCTTGGTCAGATCTTATGGCTTTGATCTTTCTTCAACTTTCTTTTTCCATTATAGCTTTGAACTTCTTGAAGACCTCAAAAACTTCTAACTTTTGCTTCAAGAAATAAACCCATGTTTTCCTTGAAAAATCACCTTTGAAGAGAAGGAAATAATTACTATTTCTGAGAGAGCTTGGTTTGATCGGACCGCACACATTAGTATAGATTAGTTCGAGTGGCTTTTTGGCTCTTGAGTCTGAGTCCTTTGGAAAACTTTTTCTGAGTTGTTTCCCGATTAGTATAGATTAGTATTGATCAGGATGGTTGATGTAAGGTAGTCCCTTCACGATCTCCTTCTTATATAGCAACTCTAGTCCTCCAAAGTTGAGATGCCCAAATCAGTGATGTCATAGCCATGATGCATCTTTGTAGCAAGCTTTTAGACACTTTGTAACGTCACTTTGTATTTTGATCAGGAACATTCTATTCTTTGACATCGACACTTTAGCAATGAAGTTATTCTTATCATCTTTTATAGAAAGATTATAATCCTTCATATGAATATCATAACCTTTCTCTAATAATTGTCCTAAACTCAAGATATTACTTTTCATATTGGGCACATGGTAGACATTGGAAATAAATTGATGTCTCCCATCTTTCAAACGGATAAGAATGTTACCTATCCCTTTCACTGTTATTGTGGAATCATCTCTAAATGAGACATTTCCTCTTACTGACTCTTCTAGCTCTACGAACATATCTTTCTTTCCACACTTGTGATTGTTTGCACCGCTGTCAAAATACCAAGAATTTTTTTGGCCATCATCAATCTCCTTTCGCGCTAGAAGAATAATTTCTTTCTACTCGGTCTTCTCCTCCACATAGTTTGCCTTCTCCTCGACTCAGTTGTTGGGAGCTCTACATTTTAAAGTATAATGCCCAAACTTTTGACAATTATAGCATCGAATTTGAGATTTGTCATACCTCGAGTTTGGATTGCCTTTTCCTCGACCTCGTGTTGAACTTTCCCCTTTCTCGTAGTTGTTGTTGGAATTGTTGTTATTGTATTTCTGACCTCATCCACGACCGTGACTTCCACCTCGTCTATAGCCTCTACCTCTACCTCTACCTCTACCTCTACCTCGGCCATGTTGTTTTCTATCATTGCCTTGGATTTCATGCATATCCTTGAGTTGCAGCTTAAGGAGTTGCTCAGTGATCCCTTGCTTGTTCTTATGCTTCTTTTTGTATGCTTGTAATGATCCTTAGAGTTACTCGATTGTCATTTCTTCTAAGTCTTTAGTTTCTTCAATCGTTACCACGATGTGCTCAAATTTGGGATCCAATGAATGAAGTATCTTCTCTATTACTCTCACATCTTCTAACTTTTCACCATTTCTTTTTAATTGATTAGAAACAGCAACTACTCTTGAGAAATAATCTGAAATAGACTCAGATGCTTTCATGTGTAAGGATTCGAATTAACCTCTTAATGTTTGGAGAAGAACCTTCTTCACCTTTTTGACTACTTTATAAGAGGTTTGCAACTTCTCCTATGCTTCTTTAGCTGAGATTGCACTGGAAATATTTTTAAAGCCATTATCATCTAATGCTTGATAGATGAGGTAGAGAGCTTTCTTATCTCTCTTTCTTGAATCCTTTAATGCTGACTTTTGATACCACTTTGTTGGAAATGAAACACTCACACAAACAAATTCTTATTCAAACTTAAGAAAAATATAACAAGAATACTCTCACTCAAGATACTACAACTCACTCAACTTTGTTTCTTCACTCACTTAAAAGTGCTTATTTCTTCTTGATTCTTAAACCAAACTAGAAAAGGGTATTTATACTACTTACAAACCATCCTACATCACACAAATAAACTAATCTAAAATTGTAATAACCATACACATCATTCTTCTCCAACCTTCTCATAATAATTAAAGTAACCAAATGATTTACATGCATAATTGTCAAACATTAGAAGATTATAGGTAGAAGGCTTATAGTTTTGGACCTTAATGATGGACTTGGACACTAATGTAATCAGCTCAAGTTTATATTCTCAACAGAAATCAAATGTTTGATGTGGTATGAAGAGACCAAAACGTGCATGGTGACTGAAGGCGATGTATTGCAAAAAAGAGGGCTTAATGAGAGGCAGAGATGGACAAAATTGTATGTTTTGATTGGTGAGACACGAAATTGCAGTATTTAGTTACTAGAGTAATGGATGTCAACATTGAAACTCTCACAACCACTTTGAACTTAGCTCCTGCTGGCACCAACATCAACTAGGCCAAGTTTCTACATAATCCATTTTCGATCATCAGTAGTCTAGTATTGCTTATATGGAAAGACGTGTGTGTGTATTGTTTTGTGATGTAGGTTGGATAAGAAGAGGTTTCACGTCATCGAAGCTCTTCTCTTCACTGTTCACCAAGTGTTACTTCATCCAACTACGCTTTTCAAGACGAGGATGCAAGTCATTCTGGACTCTCCCTAATGAGAATAATTTGATAACTTGCCTTAAACTAATTACAAGAGCAGAATAAGTTAGACTTGGAAGAAGAAAAAAAATATTAGATAAGAGATGTTCTGTAGGATTTTCCTCTTTATTCACGAATTAAAACATATTTATAGCTTCTTACATCAACTAAGAAACTTGATTAACAAGGAAATACAAAACTAACTCTACTTGTGTGGTCCACTAGACCCCACGGTTGTAGACAGCTCATATAATCAGGAAATAACAACTTAACTTCCTATAAACTAGTATTTATTAGACCTAAAACTTCTCATCAAATTGGATCCTTCTCTCATGTTAACTTTGCATCAACTTCTGCTCAATCAAAGATTCCATCCCCCAAAAAGCCATTACAAGGCAAATAGACTCCCTTTTTAAAACTTGCATAGCCCATGTGTGTCGGGTCCAGTGTGGGAACATGCATCACTAATGCTTTGGTGGCTCACATCAATTACTTCCCCCTTTAAAGGTCACTTGTCCTTAAGTGGAAACCCTAAGTACATCTTCTAGAACCGTCGTGCATCTTCCTAGGTGGCATCCTCAATTGGGGCCCCTTTCCAAGCAACCAAAACCTCTTCCTTAGGCCAGTAGTGTCCTTTCTTCGTCACCCTTCTATCCAATATAACAGCCGGTTATAGCACAGTATGTTGATCTTCGTTGATGGGAGGTAAATTCGCGAAAACCATAGGAACATGTTCGGAACATCACTTGATTTGGCTCACGTGGAAAACGTTATGGATTTGGGACTCCTCGTTAATCTTAAACAATATTCCACCTTTCCAATCCGCTCATGCACTTGATAAGAGAGAGGAATGAAATGGGTAGCCTTTGATAACCTATCCACCACTACAAAAATCACCTGCATCCTTCCGAAATGGGAAGACCTTCAATAAAGTCCATAGAAATATCGGACCAAATTCCTTCGGGCATTGGAAGAGGTTGTAACAAACCTGCTAGAGCCAAGTGATCAGATTTATTTCTTTGAAAAATATCACAGTTCTGGATATACTCTTTTATGGTCTTATGCATCCCCATCTAGTGAACATTTTCCTTAAGCCTAGCCATGGTCTTATGATATCCAAAATGACCACCTGAAGTCGTGTCATGAACTTCAGAAATTATGAAGGGGACTAATTGTGACCGTGGGTTTAAGATGACGTTCTCGTTGAGGAACCAAACTCCATTTCATTTTTGGGCTTGCAAGTGGCCCATATACGACTCATAATATGGATCGGCTTCTCATTATGCTTGTAGCTGCTCCCACCATCTGGCTTGTGGCCTTGAAACAACAATGAAATTTAACTCAACCATCTGAGACAATGAGTTGGCAGTGCTATTTTGGGTTCCCGGTTTGTACTCAATGCGATAATCATAGCCTATAATTTTCGGTAGCTATCGTGTTTGCACTAGGGTGGTAATCCTCTGCTCGAGGAAGTTTTTAAAACTCTGATAGTCCATTCTAATGATGAATGATTAACCCAAGAGGTAAGGCCACTATTTATGCACAGCTTTCTCAATTGCTAACATTTCCTTCTCATAGGTTAAGAGCTTAAGTGTCGTTCCTTTAAGTGGTTCACTAAAGAAAGCGATTGGTCTCCTCTCTTGCATGAGTACAGTGCCGATCCCATACCCACTGGCATCACATTCTATATTGAATGGTTGTGAAAAATATGGAAGTTGGAGGACGGGAGCATGTGTTAAAGCATCTTTGAGTTAGGACAACGTTGTGGTTGCCTCTAAAGTCCATGAGAATCCCTCCTTAGTTAACAACCGGTTTAATGGGGCAACTATAATGCCATAATGTCGTATGAATTTTCTATAATAGTCGGTCAATCCTAAAAAACCATGAACCTCACGTGTTGATTTAGGTGTGGGCCAATCCTGAACAGCCTGAATCTTCATTGGGTCGGGCTCTACTCCATCGCCGATCAAGACATAACTTAGATATTCCACCCATTGCACTCCAATAACACATTTTTCCTCTTTTGCATAAAGCTTGTGATGATTCAAAATGGACAAGACAATTTGGAGATGCTTTAAATGATCTTCCCATATTTTGGAATACACCAAAATATCATCAAAGAAGACAAGAACAAACCTTTTTAGATATGGCCTAAACATTTCTTTCATCAATCCTTAGAAAGTAGAGGGGCATTAGTAAGCCTGAATGGCATGACGGTGAACTCATAATGCCCTTTGTGAGTTCTAAATGTTGTTTTGGGAATATCTCCATCGTATACTTGAATTTGGTGGTAACCGGCCCTCAGGTCCAGCTTAGAAAAATATCGTGCTCTAAATAGCTCGTCCATTAGCTCATCAACCACAACTATTGGAAATTTGTCCTTCATGATCACAGTGTTCAAAGCTCATTAATCAACACAAAATTACCACTCCCTGTTCGCCTTTTGGACCAAAAGTATGGGTGATGAAAATGGACTGGAACTAGGCCAGATGAGACCTATTTCTAAGAGCTCCTTGACCTGCTTCACGATCTCTGTCTTTTGATAATAGGGATACCAATAGGGGCACACATTCATGGGCTTTGCATTTGAAAGCAAAGGAATATGATGATCACGTGTATGATGGGGAGGTAAGCATTTCGGCATTTTAAACACCTAAGAAAATTGGGATAACAAGGATTTTAATTCAGGTGCGGTATGTGAGGATTTGGTGGGGGTTAGTTTTGTATTTATCAATTGAATAAATTGCTAGACTTACTTCCAAATTGCTAGACTCCTTATTTGATAATGCCTTCATTTCTTGTCTACGTAAACCTTGGAAAATATGGACTCCTTTAATTTCGCATAGTTTGTTTCTATTGGACCCAAAGTTTCCAACCACTGTACTCCTAAAACCACTAGGTACGTTGCTTCTAGAAGTACATAATAATCGGCCTCCACCATGCATTCTTGTATCATGATCTTCACGCCCCGATAGACTGCCGAACACTCAATCTTTTCTTTATTAGCGATCATAATGAGGAACTGCTTCCCCATTTCAATTGATAAACCAAATTTGGCTGCCATCTTCTTATTAATAAAATTATGTGTACTACCTCCATCAATGAGAACCATAATATCTTTCTACCCTATTTTTCCTATCACCCGCAGGTTTTGAGGGTGTTGGCTTCCCGTCATAGCATGGATGGAAATTTCAGGAGTGTCATTGAAATCAATTTCCTCCTCGACCTCTGGTAGTTCTTCATTCCCCTCCCTAATGCCTTTGATCATAAAAAACTACGGTCGGACACACCAATGTCCGGGAACAAATTTTTCATCGCAGTAAAAACAAAGACTCTTCTCACTGCGTTCCGTTACTTTTTGTGAAGATAATTTATGAAAATTAGGTTGTCGGAATCGTGATGGTGTCGACACTACCCTAAAAATTTTGATTTCTATGGGTGAAGAATTAGGAGGAGAGGTAAAACTTGTGGTAGTTTATGGTAAGGTACACCTTAACAATTGATTTTGTTCTTCCACAAACTTGGCAGCTCCAATGGCCTTGGTTAGAGTAGAAGGGTCCTTCAATTTGACATCCAAACAAATTTCATCTTTTAGTCCTGCAATAAAGCATCCCAGTCAAAAATCTTTGGGTAACCCATCAACCCAATTTGAAAGTCTTTCAAAGCTTTCTTGATTAGCCTCAACACTAGTAACTTGACGTAGTCGGGTCTATGCTTCTGCCAGGTTAGCGTATTTTTTTAGACTGAAGCGTTTCATCAACTCCTTAATGAGTTCCTTCCAAGTAATGGGCCCTTGATCTTTAATGAACCATCAGTATCATTGTAGGGCTATCTTTTCAAAGTGAAAGGAAGCCAATGATACCCACTGTTCCTCCGAGATTGATTGAAACTCAAAATATTGCTCCACCCTAAAGCTCCATGCTTGAGGATCCTCGCCATCAAATCGTGGAAAGGATAACTTAAGAGAGGTTTTCTTGAATTCATTGGTTGCAAACTGCCAGGACTAGAGGACTGCTCCTCTTGTGCGACCTTTTTTGTAGTGGTTGTTATCCTTTGTGTTTGAAATTCCTTCAAGATTGTTTCCATCATTGAACTCAAGTATTCAAGTCATTCATCATGCTTAGCAACCAATTCCAAAATCTCATTCCAAAATTTAGCGTTAGATTTTTTTCGGGTTTACATTATGAGCCAACCTAGCTCTGATACTAATTGATGAGAATAATTTGGTAACTTGCCTTAAACTAATTACAAGAGCAGAATAAGTCAGACTTGGAAGAAGAAAAAAAAGATCAGATAAGAGATGTTCTGCAAAATTTTCCTCTTTATTCACAAATTAAAACATATTTATAGCTTCCTACATCAACTAGGAAACTTGATTAACAAGGAAATACAAAACTAACTCCTACTTGTGTGGTCCACTAGACCCCACGGCTACAGACAGCCCATATAACTAGGAAATAACAACTTAAATCAAATTAAACAACTTAACTTCCTATAAACTAGGATTTACTGGACCTAAAACTTCTCAACAACTTGGACTCCTTCTCTCACGTTAACTTCTACTCAATCAAAGATTCCATCCCCCACATAGCCATTACAAGGCAAATTGACTCCCTTTTTAACACTTATATGGCCCATGCACGTCGGGTCCAGCGTGGGAACATGCATCACTAATGCTTTGGTAGCACATCACTCCCACATGTCAGGGATCGCTATATTCAAGCACATCTTGAGGAATGACGGTGTTAGATGTGGTATGTATGGATATTAAATTTTCTGTAACTTCTTCTTGGCTGTGGTGTTTGAAATGGCACAAGATTTGATATAGGAGATTGATGAGGCTATTAGTCTGTATGTTTTGAGTGATGATAGTGATTGTATTGGTGGTGAAGTTAGGATTTGGTCTTCCATGGAATCAAAAAAGAAGGAGGAGAAGAAAATACAATGAACAAGAAACAAGCTAGATTTTAATTTTTTAAAGTGGGCCCTATAATGATGTGGTAATATAGGCCGGTAAAATAAATAAATAATATTAAAATTTGTTTGATTAGCCTTGACCTAGCAAATAACTGTTATCATCATATAACTGGTATTGACCTAAAGGAAAATATTTTTCCAACTCTTGATTTTAATGGTCTTGAGACATGTATTAATTAGTAAAAAGGCAACTTGAACAAAATTTTTTAAAAAAGGCCAGCTTGTAATTTTTAATTTTTAGAAATCATTCACACCAATATCTATGGTCCTTGCTCACCTGATATATATGATATATGTAATTTAAGATATTTTCTAACTTTTATTATTGATTATTCGTGTTATGAATATGTGTTCTTGATTAAAGAAAAGTCCACAGTTCTTAACAAAATCTTTAAGATTAAACTTAAGAACCAATTAAGAAAATCAATCAAGATTGTTAACTCTAATAGTGGATATAAGTATTAGGTCTAATGGTGGATATAAGTATTATGACAAATATGAGGTTCTCAAACAAGAAAAAGGCTTATTTACTAAATAATTAGAAACTTATAGAATGTTAGCTCAATCAACTATGTTAGGTAGTCCTAAACAAAATGGTCAGACTAAAAGGCATAATCACACCTTAAAGAATATGATGAGGAATATGCAAAGCAAGACTAACACTCCAGATAATTTTTACATAGATGCTATTAAGGTTGACTTGTGTATTCTTAATAGAGAAAATTTAGTATCTAAAACATCTTTTGAGTTATGGAAAAGATGGAAAACAAGTTTCACTCATCTTCAAGTTTGGGATTACTCTATTAATATACATCTATATAATTCTAATGAAAATAAGTTAAATTCTTATTCTACTCATCATTGTTTTGTAAGTTATCAAGACTATTCTAAAGGCTACAAATTTTACTTTACAGGAGGATTCATAATTGTGAAATCATAAATAACTAAGTTTTGGAATATGATGAGGTTGTTACTTCTTAAATTTCAAATGATATCATAATTAAAATTACTGTAATTTTATATCTTTTACTGATCAAGTTAGGGTTAAAAGAATTTATACCTAATTCCAATCCAGTATATTATCAAGAAGTAATACAGACACAAAATATGGTTCCTTTTGGTTTTTGAGATTTGTGATGGAATGCAATTGGGATAAAATATAGCCCATGAAGTAATAATTAAATATGAAAATTTGTTGGTTTACCTTAAAATTATAAACATATTGGTTTTAAATGGGTTTATAAGACCAAAAAGGACTCTTATCATAAAATTGAGTGATATCTAAGTTGATTGCCCAAGGTTTAACTCACAAAGAAGTAATGTCACTTTCTTTCATATATCTTCCAAAGATGCATTTTTAGTGTTTATAGTAATAATAGACATTGTGATATAGAACTACATCAAATAGACATGAAAACCACTTTTAGGAATGGTTACCTTTATGTAGAAGTTTATATAGTACAACTTGAAGGATTTTAAGATGACAAGAGTCATTTAGTTTGTAAATTGAGAAAATAATATACGAATTCAAATAAGCTTGCTATTAGTGGTACCTGAAGTTTGTTGAGGTAATTATCTCATTTGTCTTTGTGAAAAATAAAATTGAGAGATGTTTGTATTACAAGTTTAGGCGGAGCAAGACCATTTTTACTTTTGTATGTAGATTATACAATAAAATGAGTTAGCTTAACATTTTGATATAAAAAGATCTTTGTGAGCATCTTTTGTCCTTCATATTCAAATTCACTTCATAGATCTTAAAATTTCTTAGATGTCACTTTAAGAGCATATATTGAGTAAGATTTAATATAAAAAATTGTAAACCTTATATAGTACTATTCTCTTAAGAAGAGAGATTGTCTTTGACACAATGTCCAAATAATGAAATAGAAAAAGAGACACTGATGGATATTCCTTATTTTAGTGTAGTTAGCAACCTAATGTATGCTCAAGTCTACATTGGATTAGATATTGCATTTGTTGTTAGACTAATGGGTAAATATTTATCTAACCTAAGGATATTTCATTAGAATACAATTAAACGAGTTTTGGAATATCTTCAAGAAATAAAAAATTATATGTAACATTTAAAAAGGTTAGGAAATTATATTTGATTAAGCATATAAATTTTTTGCCTCTGTTATATGGTCAGATATAAAAAGTCCACATCAAGTTATATCTTTATAATAGCATATTATGCCTTTTCATAAAAATGTTTCAAGTAGACGCTTATAACATCTTTGACTATGCATGTGAAGTTTGTTACATATTAGGGGGTTGCTTCACAGACAAGTTACTTAAGAAATTGGATTTATGAACTATTTATGGTTGATCCCATGGCTAGACCTATTCAGTTATACTGCGATAATCTTTTTGTACTACTGTTCAGTAACAACAATAAGAATATCACCAAGTCAAAGCTTTTAAAGGTTAAATATTTGACCACAAATGAACATTTATAGAAAGGTAATATTAAAATGAGTCATATTTTAACTAAGTATATATTAGTTGATCCTCTGGTTAAATAATTTTGTGCATCTATTTTTGGTATAGATATTGAAGATCATGTTTTTATTCTTAGTCATACAAATTATTTTACATTGTCATAATACAATTAAAAGTCTTAAGATGTGTACCAAATTTAATCATATTATAGGTCACTAGGCAGATATACGATTTGACCTTAATATTATGTCTTCTGACATGCTTAGATAACTTACAATATCGACAATTTTGTGGGACATTCAAAGATATAAATCTTTAATCACATAAAAGTTTTCACTAATGCAATTTAACATATAGTAAGAGAAAACACATTTCTCTATTGCAGTTAGAATAAAGTTTAAAAATTTTGAAACTAACAAATGAAATATGGTATAGTATAGAAAATATATATACTATTGTTGGTTATCACACTCTATTTTTCATTCATAGTAGTAAAGTTATTAGAGTAATGCAATTGTATTAGATTTGTATCTCATACGACACAAAGTTTTTAATACTTCCTAGTATTGAAAGTCTTGAAGGATCGAATTAGGGACTTTAATGATCTTTAGAACATATATTTTATAAAATTCGACTAATTCAATATTCTTTTTATTTTCTTAGACTTTATTATTTTCTTTATTATAAATATAGAAGTTAATATTTGTTCAAGAGTAGAATGTTGAATTTTTTATTTGATATTATTAATTACCAATTTTCAAAATAAGGTTAAGAAAATTAAAACTTGATATGATATAAAGATAATAAAATGGTCTAATAAATAGTTTAATTAAGTATGCTTATCAATTTTCAAGATTAAGGTTAAGAAAATCAAAATCTGACAACACCTTATTAGTGTGGGTTGAATGTGTTAGGAAGATTTATTAAAATTACTACTAATAGTTGTTAGGTCTCTTAAATCTTTTCCTATTTTTTAAGTAAATTCACGAATATATAATTTCTTCTGACTCATTAGAAAGTCTTGACATTAAGAAATTGTATAAAAATCTTGTTGATATCGCTTGAGATAACTTTTATTAAAAATGATCAAAAGTTATAACAACCTATTTAAAGGTTGTTGAGTTTATTCAAAATCTTCAGTTACTTAAATTTAAATAAATAGTAAAATAATTATATTTTTAAATTATCTTCCTCTATAAAATTTGCAATTGATTTTGGATCATTCAATAAAATTTGTAATGTTTTGAGCAAGTGATGTCATGGCTTGGAGCAGTGTCGAACTTGCCCATAGCTCACTCTTACTAGAGGCCTACTTTTAATATATTTGAGTAATATTTTTTCAGTATTTTTTATTTAAAAGGGCAATAAATTTTTAGTCGTTGAAAAAGAAAAAGTTAGCGTTAACTAATAAATAGCTTCCTTTATTAGCTATATTGCTGAGAAAGTTAGCTTTAACTTTTAATCTTGGAAGCTAAATAGCTTTCTTTCTTAGCTATATAACTTTAACTTGTTATATTTATAAATAAATTTGAAGCATTTTAGTGTATTTTTTACACTCTAATTTTTTAAATACACACTAATTTTTTTATTTTCACTAACATATGAATTTAAGATATTTCAACTCAAAAATTGGTGTTAAAAAATTTCATGGTTATGTCTTCTGAATTCTGAGTGATAATTTAAAGGTAAAGTTTCTGATTATTTATTTATTTTTAACTTATTAAATATTTGAACATACTATAATTAATTTATAATTTGTCATTAATGTGGACATTATATTATTATTTTAAAATAAAACATAATATTAAATGATATTGTATTTATTTGTGTTTCTCCTTTTTTATTTTTAAATTACTTACTATTTGTAAAATATAATTAAACATAATAAATAATTTAATTTTTTGCCACATATAATAATTATTGGATTTGTGTTCTTATAGAGGTTTATATGAATTTAGTTATAATATGACTAAATCAAATAATTTAAGTTACTTAATTCAAAGACTACATAAACGGTTTCATTTATTACAAAAATTTGTATAATTCTATTAAACATGTTGTGATAATTAAATAATAATAAAAATTATTTGATAATTAAATAAGACCACAAATAGTTGGATGTGTTTGATTGTTTTTTTATAAATAGGTTGGTAGCATTAGATTACTACATTTACCATTATGTTAATTCCTATAAAAGAAATGTTTTATTAAAAAATCACTAATGTTAATTAAATTCAAAAGTTACTAAAAATATTTGATTTAATAATTAGACTTTTACCTAATTGCTTGACAAAATAATATTTGCAAGATATTATTAGTCGATGTTATGATCATTTAAAATTTTATTGAATATATATACTTATAAATTGGATTACTTATATATGAATATTAAATTTTAATAATAAAATATCATTTTAAAATTTACATGTTTTTTTATTGTTAATTTATGGTGGTTTTTTTTTTACCTAAGGCTTATAAAACGTTAGTAACGGCCTGGCTTGGAGGAGTTCAGATCCTCTGTTCTCTTTTTCCCTGTGCCCTCTGTGTCCCATCCATCTCAGCTATTTATTGGGAGAGAGAAAAAATGAATGGTTCAGATGGATGAGGCACAAGGAAAAAGGGAACAGAGGATCTAAACTGGGCTTGGAGCTATGGAATTGTCAATGCAATTGAATATCAACACGTACAGCTTTCACGAAAGGCAAATGACAAGAAATGTGTAGCTTTGAAGAGTTCTTGATAGTGTGGGTAGCATGGATGGAGTTACTTGGGAGCCAATGGTGCACTGGCCCCCCAAGATTTTAAACAAAATAAAATATTTTTTATTTTATATATATATCAAAATCTTTGATAATTGAATAAGACCCTCTCTTGAATCTTGATATATATATATCAAAATCTTTGATAATTGAAGAAGACCCTCTCTTGAGTCTTGAACATGTGCTGCACTATCAGAACATGATTTATGAAAGTGAAAAATTGTATGAATATCCCAACGCCTTGCATCGTAAACAGTCCAGACAAGAAAGCACCACGACTCTTCTTGTTACTGTACTCACTCATGAATCATAATCATAGTACAAAAAGATGATAAGTTCTACCGAGACCAAAACCTAGCCAAAACCAGAAGAAACACAGAACACTTATAACAGCTCCAGATGATTCAAATGGTAGGCCGCAAAAAATTGCACAGAAGAAAATGACCTATTGAATGATTGTTTAGTTACATTGAAAGAGATGTATTTACAAATATTGACAATGACCTTATTATAAAAAGATTTCAATCTATGAAAAATAGGCAAGGATCGTTGTAATTTTAACTATTTTATATTCTTAATAAAACTTTATTTTTTTATTTAGTTTTGATATGAAAATTTTTATGAAATTTATATTTTATTTGGGCCCTCCTATCTTAAATTTCTGGCTTCGTCACTGGTGGGTAGGGTCCGTTGGTTTTGGCGTCTTGGTTAGCAGCGCCGATGGTGATTGAATCGGTGACTGCGCAAGGGCTATAGTGCTCTAGAGGAAGAGAAGTAGTAAAGACGAGAAAAGAGATCGTGACATTGTTGGTACATGTTATCACTTCAAAAGGTGAGGTATCAATGGAGAATTGGAGATGGAGATAGGTATAAAGCTGCTTACCTGAAAGTTGACTTACTTGGAAAGTAAAGAAAAAGAAACGGGGACGAGAGATTTTACGTAGCTCAAAAGTTTTGAAGATTTTGTCAACTCAAGTAATCAGAAAAATACATTGATTTAAACTAATTGGGCCTTGTGAGCCAATCACCAAAACCTCAGAAACACTATAATGTGCGGGGTTTGCTCTGAAATTGCAGCATATCACGTGTAACTTTCCTTGTTTAACTCCATAATTTGAAAATTTTGAGTCATTTTTTATTTGATTGAGATATTATTGTAACGCGTATCATAAGTATTAGTACGTCTCTCGGATCGAACGTGAAAGAAAAATAAATGAAGAAATACAAAAAATACCTAATTTCGGTTCCATACTTTCAAATAAGCTTTTAGAGGTCGAAATGAGCGCGAATCTACCACCACCTTTATGGGGTATACTCATCGAGACGCGTTAAAACCTTTTTGTAGCTTTCTGTATACGTGAATCTTTGAATGGGTCAAAGTATTTTTACGTTCACAATTTACTACCGCAGCTATAGAAGACATTAACTTTCTTTATATATATAGTATCCTTATTAAGCCTCCTCATCATAGGCTTAATATGGATATGGTCCATACTGATCAAGATCCATTTTCCTCCTAGACTTGGGCCCATTGATCCAAATCATTTATTGGATCAATGTATTATCTTTATTCAGATCAAATTATATAACTTAATCGATAAGTTATTGAAAAACCAAAAATTACAATTAATTGTTGTCCACTAAATGGGAATATTTCTAACATTCTCCACCTTTGACAATAATTAATTGCGTTATTGACTTAAGTTTTAAAAACCAGTTTAAATTTTGATTAATTCATGTATTGATCGATCAAGTTTAAAAACAAAATATTTGATCTAAAAATAACGAAAGTCCATCATTCCGTCCCGCAAGGCTTTCGATCTCGAAAGATATCAAATACATGTATCATGTGTGACACAGGTCCAATATAATCATGAATATCTAATATCTCACTAACATGAATGAGAAAATGGAGTGTGACAAACTCAGATGATACATGTATAATCTGATATGTATCATTTTTTTGTTTGTAAGTCTCGATTTCTCCAATCTTTATGATAAATTGCATCAGAGAAATCTTTTTTTTTCACTGAATGCAAAACTGCATTAGGGAAAACCTTTATGTTCTCTAACCAAATGTTGAGTTGAATTAGAGAACCTTTATGAGATTAAAACTTATACCCCCTATGTCATGTTAAAATCCATGGATATACTTATTAAACTGTATGTATCCTATTGACATAATCTCAAGGTCAATCTGTATATATGCCCAATAACCTTTAAAATGCTTAAGATCGACACAAATCTTAAGACTTTCACATGTTTTCTGACTATGTATGATAACACGTAATATTGAGTATAAACAATGATCATCTTTATTAATAAACGACCATACTATCATAATACATCAAAATGTATAAATGTACAAATGTACATGGAGCAAACTTAACGATCCCTAACCAACAGTGTCTAAGGACTTCAAAACACCCATACTATATACTTGTCTTTCAAACACAAGTGGGCGAAGTCCTTTAGTTAAAGGATCAGTTAATGTTTCCTTAGTTCTTAAATGCTCCACCTTAATGTCACCTTTCTATATCAACTTCTTTATGATCAAGTATTTGACCTCCAAATGCTTAGACCCTGTGATGTTTATATTATTGTTATTAAACATCACGACAATAAAATTATCACAATATAACTAAATGGGTCTAGCCACTAAATTCACCACAGACAACTCAAAAATCAAGTTTATGATCCACACTGCCTATGAAGCAACCCCTTAGCATGCAACAAACTTTAAATGCTTCGTCGAGGAAGGCACTTATGTTTACTTGACACTCTTCCACAATATTGTACCATCTACTAACTTAAAAAGTAACCTAAAGTGGACTTTCAATCATTCGGACACATAACACTATCAGAATTTGTATACCCTATGAGGTTTAGATTGTTGACTCTTTTGTATGTCAACATATAATCCTTGGTTCCATTCAAATGAGGAATGCCCAACTAAAATCAACTGTATTTTAGTGGTCTATCCCTAGGTTAGCTTAACAGCGATGCAACATTCCAACAATAAATGCAATGTCTATCCTAATGCATACCTGGGTATACATCAGGTTATCAACCACACTAAAATATTTAATATTCCTTATAGCCTCTCTCTCTACATTATTCTAGACACTGTGCCAAAGATAATTTCTCACTATGAGAGATTGGAGCTACAATGGGTTTATTGTTAACCATTTTAAACCTTTGTAACACATTCTTAACTTATGCACACTACGAAAGGCCTAATGAATGTTGAGATCTGTCTGAGTAAATCTGTATACCTAAGACAAAAAATGCTTCACTAAGGTCCATATCAAAATGCTTGGCTAAAAGTTGCTTAACCTCATACAACATGGTCAAATCATTCAATGTGCGTAATATATCACCTACAAGCAATAATAGGAAGATAAATTTGCTACTCCTGACCTTTGTAGTACACTGAAAGACGTCACAATATCATCAAACATAAGGTACCACTTTTAGGAAGTTTAATTTAGACCATATATTGATTTTCTTAATATACAAAGCATGTCAATTACCTTCAGGTTATACTATATAGACCTCTTCATAAAGGTATTTATTTAGAAAAGCGATTTTGACAACCATCTGATGTTACTCTATATCAGCATGTGCTATAATTTCCATAATTACTCAAAATCTATCCTTAAAAGATACAGGAGATAGGGTAACATTAAAGTCAAAACCTCCTCTTTGAGTGAACCCTTTGGCAAATGTGCGAGCCTAAACTGCTGAACTTTATCCTGAAAACCATTTGGTCTTATATAGCCATTTGCAACTAACGGGTTAACAATTCTGCGAAAAATAAACTAACTCCCAGACCTTATTATGTTTCATAGATTGCATCTCATCATTTATTACATCTCACCACAAATCTGTATGGGTCTAGAAACAACTTCTGTAAAAGTGACTAGATCCATAACATGTCTAATATCATAGTTATATTCACCAAATATACTATGTAATTTGATAAAATAGCAGTTTGTCTCATTCAAATGAATCTTAACAACTGCAATGGTTCTTGTATCCTAGGAACCTCTGTATATTTAGTTATGAGTTCCCGTTCCCGTACAGGAATGATACTCAAATGTTGATCAACATGACCTAGCTGTATGAATGGAAAATACTTAACAACTTTAATATCCATCTTGTTATCATCTGAGAGGTGAGAGGGCCCACCACTATCATAAATATAGTGTTTCAGAAACTTAATTATTTGTGATTCCACTATTCTGACCCCTCTTTCTCTATAGCAAAATCTATAGCCTTTAGAGTGGTCGGGATATCTTACTAAATAGTAACAAATGGAATGAGCTTGCAATTTATTTTCTTAAGGATTATACTACCTCACCTCAATAAGGAAGCCCCATATACGAATGTGTGCAAGACTGGGTTTTCTTCCTTTCCAAATAATTAGGTAGATTAGTCCTGTTCTGTATAATTAGGTAGATTAGTCATGTTCTGTATTGACTTTATTATGTCCTTTAGGGTAAAATTATGCCTTTTGGTAACACACCATTTTGCCTAAAACTATCCGGCATAGTGAACTAAGTCACTATTTTAACCGATTCCATATATTTTGGCAAAATGACCTTTTCGTGTCCTAAAACACCTTGTTTACCAAAATACTCTCCTCTACTGTCAAATCTGACTATCTTGATTGGTTTTTCCAAATGATTTTTAACCTTCACTTTTAAAGATCTTGAACTCATCAAGAACTTCGGACTTACCTTAAGTAAGAACTCATAAAATGTAATGAGAATAATCATTAACAAATGTCAGAACATTTCTAGAATTGCACAATGCAACTATATAAGGTCTACTGATATCCGCAGGTATCAGATCCAATAAGCCAGAAGCATAAGTTAACCCTTATTCCTTATTTTAGTCAATTTACCCCTGTAACAGTCAACGTATATTTCCATATCATAAATTCCAGAGTTATGAGAATGTTATTCTTAATCAATCTCTCAACTCTAGCTCTAGAAATGTGGCATATACTTTATGTCACAACATATATGACTTATCCTTTATCAGGGCTTTTCTTCATGACTTGTTCGGCAAGATATGAAGAAGCATGTATCTAATTCAGGGTAAGACCTATTCTATATAAATTATATGACAAAAAAGTTGTACCAATATGTTTTGTATTAAATGACAATTGTACAATAGAAGCATTAATTACAAAACTATAACTTTCTTTGTCCAAAATTTGATACAAAGATCAAATATAAAATTTGTCACTTAAAACCAAAATGAACCTTACAGGAAAGTTATAACATGCATTCCCTATAGATATTACAACCGCTTCTTCATTATTAATAACCATCAACTTCTCTTCCTCTTTAGCTGGACATGAATCCATACATTGTGGAGGCAACTCAATTAGATGCTCCACCATCTAACCACCAAAAGTCAGTTATGGCTATAGCATAATTGGATTCATGAATTGATAAGACAAGGAATTACCAGATGGTTTCAACTTTCCTTCTAAGCCTTATATTACTGGCTTCTTTATGTCTGTAGGACCTTTACTAGGACTAGATTGACCAACATCAATATGTGGAGAAGATTTGGACACCTTACCTTTAAACTTAGCGGCCTTCACCTTTGCCTTCCTTTTAGTTGCTTCGAGGGCAGTAGGAGTAACAATCTTGAGTTTCTCCTTATCAATAAGACAATGGGCAATCAAAGCATTGAATTATCATTCCTTATCCAGCGAGTAATATGTCTTCACTAGATTACTAAACTTTGGAGGGAGCATGTTCAGAGTTTGGTGAACTATAAAGACATCAAGAAGAGGAATATTCAACATCTTCAGTCTACTGTGTAGATGGATCATTTTTTATATATACTCCATCACTCCCCCTTCTCTAGTATATCTCGTGGAGAATAATTCTTTCATCAAGACACTTATCTCGACATTAGATAAGATCGTATACCTCTGGGAGACATTATTAAGAAACTTCTTCTCTCTCTCTGTCTCCAGAAGTCCATTTAGCAGATGGCTAGGTATAGATCTCTTAATGTTCGTGCAACATATTTTTTTTAACTGATCCCAAGCTTCTAGATGTAGGTAGAGATGGTTTATCCTTATGTATGGCCATATCAATTTATGTCATCTCCATTGCATTCAATACATCCTCTATCCACTTCTTCAAATTGAAACTAGTAAGGGTTTCAACAGTGACATTGTGATTGTTGATCAAAAAGGTGACTGTAAAATGACAATGCAAAGATCAACACAAATGTAAGATAACAGTAATACTCTAAGCCATTAAATAGTATCTTTACCAAGAATCTGATCACACATATTATGAAACACTTTTGGGCTAAATACATAACATAAGCAATTAGACTTTCACATAAAAGAGATTAGAGTACAAACTATAAACTCTCATGACACTACTACCTTGGGTGAATAGATCATTTAAGCAACGACTTTCCTCCATCTAATTCCTTTATGCACATCTCAAAATATTATGTAAGGTCAACACCTTTGGGCAGAATAACCGATCATAAGACCAGAGACATCCCCAATATGCAAGCAGAACAATTCAAAATATTCAATTCGTATACAAAAAGCTACAAAAAGGCTTTGACATGTTTTGGTGAGTAGATCTCGTGAAGGTGGCAATGGATTCAGGCTCATTTTGGCTTTTAAAAACTTGTTTGAAGTTATGGAATCAAAATCAGGCATGTTTTGCATTTCTTTGTTTTTAACCACTCGATCACATAACCAGCTCTGATATCACGTGTAAAATGTATCATAAGCTTTAATACTTGTCCTGGATCGAACGTGAAAGGGAAATAAGCGAAAAAATGTGAAAAATACCTTATTTCAGTTCCATAACTTCAAACAAGTTTTTGGAGATTGAAACGAGCACGAATCCACTACTACCTTAACAGAATCTACTCATTGGGACGTGTTAAAGCCTTTCTATAGCTATCAGGCCTCCCCATCACAAGCTCAATATGAGTCCAGTCTATAGTGATCTGGGTTCATTTTCCTCCTAGACTTCGGACCATTAATTTAGATCATTTATTGGGTCACTTTATTATCTTTATCAAGACTAAATTACGTAACTTAACTGATAAGTTATTGAAAATTTGAAAATTACAATTAATTATTGTCTATTGTATAAGAAAATTTCTAATATTTATTGCAGGGCTCTGTGAAATGAGGATCTAATTAAAACAAATTGTACAAACTTAAATGGTAATTGAATCGGTTGGGACTTCAATGGTTACAATTGTAGTATCATAAGTGAAATGCATTAGGAAACAGATGACCACTTATTAAGTTATAATATAGTAATATTTCTTATGTTAAATTCCCTATTTCATTTCATTTCACAATTTAAGAACATGTGTTCCTCCTTAGGTTTTAGAATCTTGAACCATTTCATGACGAGAAAGTGATGGAATTAAAATCTATGGAAGATATATTTCTTTTCGGTATGTCTTATAGCTATTAGTTGATGCTTCAAAAGGTTACGTATTATTGCATCATCAATCTATTTCATTTGGGAGCAGATCTTCTGTACCCACTATCCAATGCCCCAATGTTCCCATAAGATCTCAACCACCCAATGCAATAAATTGAATAGTTGAGATATATTAGGAATAGAGGGAATAGAATAGTGGGTACAAAAAATCTGTTCCCATTTCATTTAATCTCTGTTTTCAATGAAGAGAAAAGGAGATGGGCCTAAACAATCGTTATTGAAACCTTGTCCAAGAATTCTTGGGAACATTCATTTTTTTGACATCTACACTATATTCAGGATGGGATCGTGATGCGCACATGGAGGTGATTTAATGAAGGGTTGTCCAAAAATTCTCAGAAGTTAATGATGATGGCATAGGATTGATGGGTTTGTGGATGTTTGGAAGTTTCGGCAGAGAAGGACAAGGAAGAATAAAATTCAAAATTCAACAAAATAAGAGGATACGCAAGGTTCAATCCCTACTAGACCACACAAATACGTGATTCGAGCAACCTAGATGATCGGAACTAAATCCAAGAAGGTTGAATCAAACAAACATGCCATAATTTGGGAAAATTTGTTAAGTGAATGATTGATTCGTGTTGACACAAGAACAAAAGGAATAAACCTCACTATGGCTAACGACTCAATCACAAGATAATAGTTCATCCTACAATAACCTTAATGAACCTATTTATACCTAGGTTTAATAATAAGCACTCGGGATTTAACATGGGTTAGCCTAAAATTAAAAAAAAGATGTCTTAACTTAAAATAATTAAAAGGTCTAATGTGTGGGCTTAATAGTCCAAGTCTTCAAGTCTTCACATCCTGACTATATTCGATCCAAAGATTTGAGTTAGATGGATCAATTTGGGCTGGGATCCATAAAGCTCTCCTCCCATAGGCTTAGACTGCTCCATCCTCTCCAAAAGATAGCCTACATGCATATGGAGAGCCTCCTTAAGTCTCTTGGCTCTAGCTCCGGTCATGGGCCCAACTGGCATAGCTAGCTCTCCTCCTTGCCTCTGTCATTCATGATAACTCCATGGCGATCTATGCTCCTGCTCACATCAGCCCCTTCCTCCTCAAGAAAATTCATCCTCGAATCTGAATCTATATCAAAAGGAGATAAGTCAGTAACATTGAAGGTAACAGACACGTCATACTTACCTGGCAAGTCTATCTTGTAAGCGTTGTCATTGATTTTCTCCATAAATTGGAAAGGACCATCACCTCACGAGGCCAGCTTGGATTTCCTATGAGTAGGAAAATACTCCTTCCTAAGGTGCTCCCAAACCTAATCTCCAGGTTTAAAAGTCACTAAATTATGTCCTTCTTGACGGGCATAGACCTTGTTTCTTTCCTCAATGTATTGTCATGCCTTCATATGAATCTCCTTTAAATCTTTTTCCTTTGCAAACAAGCTCAACTTCTTAATTTTTCTCTTACTCTTTTCTCTCTCTATGCATTTTTCTCTCCTACACATCCCACTTTCGTTTCCTCACTCGTGCAGTCACTCCCCATTGACCAATCTCATTTTCCTTTGGGACCTCTTTTCCCTCTTCTTTTTTTAAACCTCACTACCTAAACCCTTCTCACTTTTCATTGCTTTGACCTAGTCTAAGTAGATCTCATAGGGTGACAATGGCGTCAAGATGAAATTTCTACCCTTGAATTTAAAGGAGTACTTATTGGTGTACCCATCATGCTCTACATGCCTATCAAATTGCCATAGTCTCTCTAACAACAAATGACCTGCCTGCGTAAGTACCACATCACAAAGTGCCTCATCCTCATATCTACCCACTAAAAATGACACTAACACTTGCTTTGTCATTGTCACATCACCACTGTCATTAAACCATTGTAACTTGTATGGCTCAGGATGCTTCTTACATGTTAACCCCAATTTAGTTACCATAGTCATATTAGCTACATTTACACAACCACCCCCATCTATGATCAGATTACAAACTTTTCCTCCCACTACATACCTCGAATGAAATAAGTTTTCTCTCTGATCTAAAGCCTCCTCCTTTACCCGAGCACTCAAAACCCTCCTAATAATAAGTGCTTCTCCTATGGCAACTCTCTCTACGCAATCATCATCACTATCATTTTCATCATATGGCAAGGGATCACATTCACTATCATCCTCAGACTCAGCTATCCAATTATCCTTCATGTACATGACTTTCTTATTAGGGCATTGGGATGCAATATCCCAAACCCAAACATTTAAAGCATTTAACACTAGAATGTTTACTATAAGATGCTTGGGTGTTAGGTGTACCTTTTGTTTCAACCCCTACATTCAACCTCTTTGGAGTCTCCTTAAAGTTGACACCCTTATCCTTCGGTCTCTACCCCCTTTTGGCCCATTTCGAGTTCCAATTATGACTAGAACTCGTTCTACCCTTTGCTATCACTCTAGCCTTAAGTTGCCTCTCCACTTTCATGGCCATGTTCACCATGTCTTCAATTTCCACATAGTGTTGCAACTTACCCCATTGGCTATCTCCCGGTTTAACCCACTCAAGAAATATGCCATAGTATCCTCTAGGTCCTCCTTAATATTAGCTTGGATCATGGCTATCTTCATCTCCTTGTGGTAGTCCTCCACTAACTTAGACCCTTGTGTGAGTCTTTGGAGATTTTGATGCATCTCCGGGTAATAATATGAAGGAACAAACCACTTCCTAATGCACGCCTTCATTGCTGCCCAAGTAGTGATGGGGTACTCTCTATTCCTCCTTCGAGACGTCACCAATTGATCCCACCATATTAATGCATAGTCAGTGAACTCAACAGCAACAAGCTCTACCTTTTTCTCCTCCGAGAAGTTGTGGCATTCAAAAGTCAAGCCCACTTTTCGCTCCCACTCTAAGTGAGCCTCAGCATCATTCCTACCTTTGAAGGAAACATCTTGATGGATTTGAGGTCTCCATCTCACCTGTTGAGCGATTCTCCTCTCCTGGCCCTCTTAGGCATGTGCTCCCCATACTCCTCCTCCTCCTCATCGAATTCTTCTTCCTCAACCTCATATCGTGGTGGTGGCGGCCGAATTCTTCTTCCCCACGTCCTCCACCCCTAAGCTCCGCAATCTGCTGACCTTGCCTCTCCATTGTCTCCCTCATTTTGGTAAAGATGAGATTGAGCCTCTCAAACTGCTATTGAATGGCTCTCAAGGTGAAAGCATTCACCTCTCCAATTCGGCTCTCATCATGTTCTCCTCCTTCTTGAGACATTATGTAGACTAATTTCTTCCTGTAAAAAAAAATTTAGCAATAAATAGCCTCACAACACTCCCTCACATGTTTCACTCAAGTCAAAGTCACTCCCCTCGTGTTTTTACGAGTCACAGCTTTTTTCCCTCAATTGCACTCACACACTCTTGCTCTTACCACTCAATTTCCTCTAAAATTCAAGTCACAAGTCGGAATCAAGTTTCTACCGATCAACAATCCCAAAGAAGTAGAGTGAATGTTCAAACAAATTGCAATATGAATCCAACGATTATGCCATTAGGTGCCCAATTACAGCTCCTAATGAGTAAGCAATTCGCAGAAGACAATTAAAAAGGAAAGAATTCAATTCTAACGATCAAGCAATGTAATTGAAAAATTCGATTAATAGGTTTTTTCCGAAATTTTTTTTAGACTCTTTTTTCGGATTTTTAGACTTTTTTTTATTTTTTCATACTTTTTTTCAATTTTTTTCAAATTTTCAGACTTTTTTTTAATACCAATAGAAGATAAAACAAGGAGGAGAAGAATCCTTAGGTCGAAATTTTTAACACCCTAGGTTTGGTTGAAGTCGATAGGTTTAAAGGAGTAAAATTAAATGAAGGTGATGAACAAACCCTAATTTTGCTTTGAAGTAAATCAGAATTTACCTCACACCAATGCTCTGATACCAATTGATGCGTGCACGAAAGTGATTCAATGAAGGGTTGTCCAAAAATTCTCGGAAGTTAATGATGATGGCGTCGGATTGATAGGTTTGTGTATGCTTGGAAGTTTTGGCAAGGAAGCACAAAGAAGAACGAAATTCTAAATTCAAAAAAATAAGAGGATACGTAAGGTTCAATCCCTACTAGACCTCACGAATACGTGATTCGAGTAACCTAGATGATCGGAACTAAATCTAAGAAGGTTGAATCAAACAAACACGCCACAATTTGGGAAAAATTGATAAGTGAATTATTGATTCGTGTTGAAACAAGAACAAGAGGAATAAACCTCACTATGGTTGGCGACTCAATGACAAGATAATAGTTCATCCTACAATAACCCTAATGAACCTATTTATACCTAGGTTTAATAATAACTGATTGGGCTTTAATGTGGGTTAGTCCAAAACAAAAAAAAAAGATGTCTTCACTTAAAATAATTAAAAGGTCTAATATATGGGCTTAATAGTCCAAGTCTTCAAGTCTTCACGTCTCAACGGTATCCGATCCAAGGATTTGAATTAAATGGATCAATTTGGGATGGGATCCATAAAGCTCTCCTCCTACAGGCTTGGACTGTTCCATCCTCTCCAAAAGATAGCTCACATGTGTATAGAGAGCCTCCTTAAGTCTCTTGGCCCTAGTTCCAATCATAGGCCCAACTGGCATAAACTAGCTCTCCTCCCTTGCCTTTCTCATTCATGCTAACTCTACGGCAATTCATGCTCCTGCTCACATCAAATCAAATATCAAAATCAACTTAAAAGTATAAACTACATTTATTTTATTAGAAATGTAAAATTTCAAACTCAATTTAAATTCCTAGCATTAAGATGTTCATCTCGTGATTGGATTTAGCTTGAGAACCGATCCTATTTTTGTTAGAATTCATAGTTTAGGTGCCAACTAACAACCATGTGTCACTAAAAGATTTAGTAATATAAATATATAAATTATCAGAAAATAATTAGTGGATAGAATTTCTAGATGTATATTGAAGTAAGCTGGGATTAGGAACCGACCTTTCTTTTTATCTACCATGGTCAAAGTTCAATTAAAAGAGGAATAAATTTAAAAAATTAAAATATCGTTATTTTTGTCAATTTTATCTATTCTATCGATTCAATAAATTATCTTAAATTTTGCTAATAATTTTTAGTTGTTTTGAGTTAAATCAAATGATAAAATTTAAATTTAAACTTGATCAAAATTAAAATTTATTTTTAAAAATAAGTCTAAATTTAATTATAATAACAATGAGTTTTATTTATCAATATTCGACTTGTTTCGGACTCATTGTTTTGTCAACTTGAACTTAATTAATTAATATGTACTTTTTTTCTTTTCCTTTCCTTTAATTAAACTAAAAAAAACAATGACTAAATAAATAAATTTTAATAACCTATATTATATCCAATCTGATTTTAGAAAAGCTAACATTGATTTAATATGCAAATAATCAATATTGCCCTTTAATGAAGCGATCGAAAAGCGTCTCCTTGTTCTTTTATCTCTTGCCTTTTATTTTCTTTTTTTTTTTTTATCATTGGCGATTAAAGTTAGTAGCAACAAATGCAGCGTAACTCTCTCGTTCGCATACATTTTTTCTTTGCCCAGTAATCTTCTTTCTCTTCGATTCTATAGCTCTGCGGACCAGAAATTAATCTCCATTAAAGTTTAAATTTCATTTACTTCACCGTTTTTTTTTATTATTATATGTTCTACATTTTTATTAAAGTTATAAATTTAATTTTATAAAATTAAATATTTAAATTTTTATTAGAATATTTAAATAAATACTAAAATATAATATTAATATTTTTATAAATCTTTTCTTAAAATTATATCTTATAATTTATTTTACATATAAATAATTAATATTAAATAAATAATTTTATTAAACATCTTTTAACGAAGATGTTGATTCATCGTGACATGGACATCACTTTTTTGTCCCTTTATTTTGTGTGCATAAGATAGAGACTTACTTTATGTGCTCTGTATCAGTAAAACTATATGTAAAGGCATAAATAAGACGATTATAATAAAAAAAATCCACTTAAACTTTATATATTTTACAAATAATACAAATCCATTAAAGGGTGAACAGAAAAACAGACGTGAAAAAGTAAGCCATTAACAGAAATCACAAACCTCAGGATTATTTAGAAAAAAGGAGAAAATGAGTAACCGAGAGGCCATTGCAATTGTTCAAAGCATCCACTCCATTGATCACCGCCGTTGACTCAAGATCATCAGGATCATGGACCACTGAAAAACTGAAACCAGTCCCTCCTGCCTCAAAAGTCAAAACCCTTTGCGTCACGAGCCAAATATAACAGAGAGTATGGCAACTCCAGTGATCACCAAATTCCCACGCACAAAAGAAGTCTCTGCACCAGACGTTGTAACCTTAGGACCCAAAGGGCTCTCTGCACTTTCAGATTTCTCGTGTTTAGGCGGCGCTGGTGCCGGAGCCGGAGGCTTAGGGGCAAATATATCTAAAGGAAGCAGCACATTGTCAACCTGATAAATACCAACTTTGTTGTCTGTGTACACAACTCCTGAAACAGTTGTGTTGGTGAGTCCTGTCGTTATATTCACTGAACTGTCGCTTGTGATCACATTGAGAGGGAATCGGGCCCCTGATCCTGCCAGTGTCTTGATCGGGTTGCTCACAGTTTGGAACTGGGCACTGGACAGGAACTTTGCTACTATATGAAACTGAACCAACTCTCTCTTTTGTTGATCAGATAACGAGTTCAGTGTTCCTGATTTGATAATTGCTTCAAAAGCACCATCTGTCGGAGCAAAGATGGTGACGCCGTCTCGTGAGGTGTTGAGTTGGGAAAATAGTTGGAGGTCCTCTTGTGTGGATTTTATGAGGCGAATGAAAAAAACGAAATGGCCAGCTTTTGAAAGGATTTTTATAATGTTAATAGGGCCTTTTGTGACTATTGGCGCAACCATAGCTGGTGACTGCGCCGACGGTGGGGGTGGCGGTGAATTTACGGAAATGACCGGTGGTGCCTTTGGCCCCGGAGCAGGAGGTTTTGCCGGAGCGGCAGCTGGTGATTGAGATGTTGTTTTGGTTGCATGGAGGAGAATGAGAAGTATAAGTGAGAAGAGGGGCATTTGCTTCATCTTTTTTATCGTGTTTGAAGAATAAGTTGCCTATAATGTTCTGAACTATAAATTATGGCAATATGTTGTAGGAAATGTAAGTGGTGAATCAGATGATGTGTAGTGTTCGTTGTTTATGTCGGAAGGGAGGAGGCGTTTTTATAGATAGTAAGGACAGGACCAATTAGGTGCAAAGTTCGATTCTAGTTACGCAAAACTTATAGTTGGAAGTATATAATATCACTTCAAAAGGTGAGGCATCAGTGGGAAATGGATAGAGAGGTTCCTTACGAGGAAGTAGTTTGCTTGGAAAAGCAGAAAAACATGGAGATGATAAGTTTTCTTCAATTGGGTGTGTTGGGAAATGAAGTTTGTGCATGATAATTTGGTGGAGTTGCAGTCTAGGAAGCTGGAAAGAAATGTTGCTTTATCGATGCCCGTAGCCTTCCTATTGGCTAGTGATGCTTTAACCAACTAGAGGTGCAATATTCACTCCAATGTCAACGGCTGTTGAGGCAATCATTGGAACTACTTTTGGTGATTAAATTATTGATCTATTATAACAGAAGTAATTAATTTCCGGATAGTAGATTACATTCTCTTTTATAACTTACTGTAATAATTTAAAACCTTAATCATACTTTTTACTCATAATCGTCTTTACCGTTTATACAAATAAAGGGGAATTTTTGAAATGAAAGGATTGCTGGTGACAACCAATTTTGATTCAGTACATATTTAAGAGGAGGTTTTCTTATTGGATAATTTTCAATTGCTTTAATTAGCACATAAATGTAACATACTTAGGCCACATTTTCTATTATAACCACAAACCTCTGGAACTTTTTCGAATTTACACTGCATTTGGATCTGCGGTGAGGTAGGAATAAGTATTTATTCACTGCAATTTTTAAACACAATCACATATTTGGATCTACGGTCGAACAACCGCAGGTTGGAGGAAAATGCGGAGACACCGCAGAAATAGATAAGCAGAAAGATAGCTGCGGTAGGAAACTACTTATGCGGTAAGAATTTTAGTTTCCAATAATAACCTTATAATAATTAATATTTTACATTATACCCTTGCTTAATTAATAGAAGGAAGT
>JANQBM010000221.1:8292560-8305008 GCA_025594535.1 Erythroxylum domingense | reverse complement strand
TCGGTTATAGATTATGTTGTGTTATGGTCTTTTCCGCAGCGTATTGTGAATACTTGGACCATACGCGATCCAACAGTGAGAAGCTATCATTTGTCCTCTGTTCAGCTTATCCTTCTCAATTTTTTCCTAAATAAAGAAAAAATATATTTATTAAATCATTTAATAAGATTATGGAAGCAAATGTGAAGGGGAAGAAAATAAGCCTGAATGTTGAGAGAGACCCAATAATCACACAAATTGTGCCAATTTTCTTAAGACATTAATTCCAAAACATGTCTTCTTGCCTCCTCATCAGACAAAAAAGACTTGTAATATTAATGTAGTTAATAATGACGATCCTTTATTTCAATAGTGAAGTGACATAGTTTGGGTTGTCGATGTCGATAATATTCATTTCATTTGTGAGCAATAAGTAAAAGTATAATTAATCTTAAAATAAGTGAAATAATATTGCATATAGTTAAATAAGTTGAAAATTTACCAAAACTTTATTCAAAGCATTCTCCAACAAGTTGTCTTCCTTTAATTCCTTAGCGTGCTTTAGGCAAGATAATTTAGTTATACCAATTATCCATAACTCACTAGTCAATTTTGCTGATTGAATCTTGTCTAAAGGACAACCTTGTGAAGTATCAAAATGTACTGACAACTTGTCGTTCATTGCAATATTCATTTATTGCAACTCATAAACTCTAGTTATACCTCTACCTCTTTTTTGATGTTGATATTGGAACCTGACAACAAATGAATAATGATAATAAAATACGCATTAAACATATAAATATGTATTTGGGCATAAATCTATTTGTAGGTGTTAAAGATTAACAAACCTGTAGATTCCTCTGTATCAGTTGAGGCAGATGGAGGTTGTTATTAACTTGTTTCATTGGTGGATGAGGTCGATTGTTGTTGTTGGCTAGGAACTAATTGATCTGGTTGTTGTTGGGTAGGAACAATTTTGATACTTGCCACCTTCTTCCCTCTGTTTCTACCAGGCACCATTACAATGGATATCTAAAACTCAAATATCAACCATCCGCATTAACATAACTCAAACATCAATAATTCGCATTAACGTAATTCAAACATCAACAATCCATAATAACATAACTCAATCATCAACAATTCCCATTAATATAACTCAAACATCAACAATCCGTATAATAGTAACTCAAACATCAATAGTCAGCTTTAATATAACTCAATCATTAATAATTTGCATTAACATAACTCAATTATCAACATACCATAACATAACTCAATCATCAACAATCCATATTAACATACTCAAACATGAACAATATGCATTAACATAAGTCAAACATCAATAATTCGTGTTAATATAACTCAAACATCAACAACATGTTGGAGAGCCATAGGTTTATGTATCACATTCATGGCAAGGCAGTGGAAGTGTCATAATCAAAATTCAGCCCTACAACATCCCCAAAAAAATTAGAATCCATGTGCATGTATAAACAGTTTATAAGAACATGAAATTACAACATATGTACCTTACAAATACTCCTCCTTACTTGAATCTTCTCCTTGTTTGGGTTTTAGCAAACAACAAAGACCTTCCTTGACTTCTAGAGGGCACACAAAGATGAAGAAAAATCAATGTGTAAGGGTGGTTAGAGTACCAAACAAGATGAGTTCAAGTAGATGATCGAGTGAGAGTTAGATCAAGACTAAGTTATATACAATTAATCTCATTCAACAATAGCTTAAAATTGCATGAATAAATCTCAAGATCACTCCTCTCAACTTCTAAAACTCTTTTAGACCTTTATCCTCTCTATTGAATGTGTTTTTGGGTAAAAATTTGTATGTACATAAGTGAAGAACTCATTTATGTACCACTTGCTATTAAGTTGGTCACGATCGTGGTTTGCATAATTGACAGTCATGCATACTTTGTTTTTCATCCGATCTTTTATGCGTGTGACCCTTAGGTTCCCAGTTATTTTGGTCACTTGAATTAACTCTTAATCTAAGCAAATCATGAAGGATTTCATTATGCCAATTTACCATAATGTAAGTAAATTAACACTCGAACCCTTCGATAGTTAATTATTGGACTTACGAACCTTTCCATAGTCAATTACTGTGCAATTCATCCATTCACCATCCTATACCCCACTTGGTTTGGAGTATGGGCTATGTGTCAACTCTCACTAGACTGACTATGTCAGATCTAGTCCAAGTGATGTTAGTTTTTGTCTTAGGGATCTCATTACTCTATGTGTCACTGAATACTCTCTTCATGACACATAATTGCTCTGGCTAGAGACTTCCAAGTAATGACCCTAAAAAAAGGTCGTGGGTATCATCTCCTTCTATCAGGAGTGACGAATGATTTATTGGCTACCCAATTACCTTCGAATACTAATAGCTCTACCCAATCACTACCTTATGAGTGACCTCATCTTGAGGCAAAAAGGATTGGTTCAAAGCATAGGATTAGTATCCAAGATATCCTTGAGTACCTCGAGGCTAAGGATATTTGCACCATTGCTATTATGAGATAAATCACTGACAGTTGATAGATCATCTATATGATAATCTCATTACGGGTCATCCGATGTACTTACTACTCTTAGTAAGCATCCACATGTTAACTTTAAACATCTCATGCTTATAGTTTATGAGATCCACTACTTGATCAAATCAAGGAGTATAACATATGCTAATCTATTCGAATTAACAATGTCCTACCTCATTAATCCTATGACTAGCAATAATTTAGATACTAACATAATTGCACATGATAGGAATCTCATTTTGTATCATGGACTTCATTAATTAGATTTAAGAACTACATCAGTTCATAAATAAATTAACATCAAATTAATGAAAATTGTCTTTCACTTTTTTAATCAAAATAAAGTTTGTACAAAAGTGCTAAAGGTGATTGCCTTTAGGGCACTACTTTAACACAATACACATGAATATAAATGTTATCAACATTACATTTCAAACAATATAAAGAACACTTTTATTACCGTTAATTATCATGATCAAGATCTTGAAAATCATCATCATTAACATGATATTTCAAACAATATAAAGAACACTTTTATTACCTTCAATTATCATGATCCAAATCTTGAAAATCGTCATCATTAATTGCATTATGATTCAATTCTTCATCATTATTATATTCAGCCAAAGTATCATTATTGTCATATAATTCATCCTCAATATAGTATTCATTTTTTTCTACAACAAGATTGGTTTATACTTCATTTTCATGTAGTATATTAGGATAAATATCTCTTCTAAGAAATGATGATATATTTGCATCGTCTATTTGTAAGGCTACATTATTTATCCCTAATTCTGTTTCTTGATATACTTTATCACCATCTTCACTCATTAGACCATTTTCTATTTTATAAAAATTGAAGAGATTTCGGTGTTGAAACTTTTGAACAACTTTCCAATTATTGCCCAATACAATGTCGTTAAGGTAGAATACTTGCTTCATTTGACTTGTAAGGAAAAAAGGGTCATTATCATACCATGTGTTACTAAAATTGATGCTAGCAATATTGCCATTCACTTTTATGTCACCAAGATTAAACCATTTGTACTTCAATAGAACAACCTTTTTATCCTTGTTGTAATGTAACTCTATTATTTCTAAGATGACACCGTAAAAGTCAATAAAATTATCGTCATATTGTCCTTTAACAACAACCCCATAATTTTGGCTTCTAAGTCGACTGTCTCGATCGTTTATATGAAATCTAACTCCGTCAACAATTGTGTATTTTTTGCCATATATATTAGGCCCATATGCTAAAGCATATAATATTGTTGTCGTCTCTTGCAATATACCATTTTGTGACCGTATCATATGTAGTACAAAATATAATTAGAAGTTAATTTGAAATACAAATTGCCATAAGTTCATAATATTCCATCAATAACTTACTTGAGTCCTAAACCATGATGAGAATTTAATCTTATATCTTTCTTTAACATTATCTTCGTGCTCTCTATATAAAAAAAGTAAATAGATGTCAGGAAATACAGATTGAACCACAAAATTTATATATGAAATAATAAATGAGAAATACTATATACATACTCTATATATATATTGACTTCCTCACAATTGTTCAAAATATCCCAATGGCTAATTTCAAGTTTGTCTTTATTTAACTCCACATATTTTCCTGTTTTAAGTGGCCTTACTTTTTGGGAGAAAACTGACAAACCACCGTTTTGATCAAAATCAAAGTTATATTCTTGACTATTAAATCTTGTTTCCACATCATTTAAGTACATTAAACAAAATGTCAATCATTTATTTGCCATATAAGCCTCTGCAATAGACCTTTCAGGTCAAGCTTTATTATGCTCATAAAGTTTAAGAGAGTCTAAGAACCTAAACAAAATATAAAACATTATAAATTGTTAATAACTAATAACTTAAGAAAAAGTAGAAATTAACATAAATTATCTTTTAATGGAGAACATCTATCGAAATTGAACCGATCCACAAAGTTTTGCCTCTTATAGTAAATGAATTGTCAAATGCACCATAACATCAAAAAAGGGGGGAATACTAGTTGATGCTTACGTATAATCAAAGCTATGTCTTTCTTGTAACATAATTGCTTAAAAAACTCACCTAATTGTCCCAAAGTTTAGGGGGTGTTTGTTTCCATTTTTGTTTTTGGTTTTTTGTTTTTGTTTTCAAATTCAGTAAAAAAACTTGTTTGTTTGAGTTTTTAGTTTCTGTTTTTGGTTTTGGTTTCTTCTAGTTTTCAAAAATTATGAAAACCACATAAAAAGTGGTTTTTGGTTCTTGTTTCTATTTTTTCATAATCTGATTTACTATCATTTAAATACATATTATTTAATTATTTAATTATTAATAAAAATTATGAATAATCTAATTCAAGATTATATATTTAATATCAAGAAAATTATGAATAATTTAATTTTTATAATTAAATTATATGTAATTAAATTTTAATAATTATTAATAAATATAATTAAATTTAAAATATTTAAATATTTAAATAAATTTTGATTTAATAATTAAAATATATTTCAAATTAATATTAATTTATAATAAAATTTTAATTTTTAAATTATTTATTTTATTAAAAAACATAACTTTATTAATAATTTGTTAATAAATATTATATAAGAGAATAAATAATTTATTTAATTAAAAATAATTTATCTTTAAGATTTATCTAATATGTAATTATTATCAGTAATAAAAATATAACTATATTAACATTAACAACCAAACAGGTTTTTGTTTTTGATTGAAAGAAAAACATAAACAAAAAACTGAAACCTAAAACTGAAAACTACAACAGAAAAACAGAAGTAGAACCAAAATGGCCCCTTAACAAACGCCCACATATTCCAATATGAAGTAATCATTAAAGAATTACATGACAATTATGGCTTTTCATCCTTGAAACTTTTCCTTCTTTGACATTGACACAATGGTTTATATTGGATGTATACCTATTAGGAAACTTGCTGATTTAAGAAATTAAAAAAAAGTTTGCTTTTCCTTTTTTTATATGTTATAACAAGCAGGTAGAATGATGTATGACCTATCATCTCTTTTTTTAAACGTAAATGTTGGCCCCCAAAATATTGTGTCGAATTAAGCATTATAGTTCATTTGAATTTTTGCCTTAACTTGAAGTATAAGGATTTAATTATTTATTTCACAGATGCTTTTATTTCATTAGAAAGTGAAATTTATGTCTTAAGAAGGATTAAGGGCAATTTTGGTACGTCACTATGCTAAGAAAGTCAAAAAGTATTAAATGAAGGGTAGGAATGACTTTTCTAGTCATTAAGGGCATAATGGGGAAAGGAATAAGGTTGTCTTGAGTTAGGAAGAAGGAAAAAGGAAAATGAGAGAAGAGGAGAAGAAGGTATCGTGAAAGAAGAAAAAGGGAGAGAATTTTTGGGTGAGAATTGTTTGTGTTATGGTGAGTGAAAACAAGTAATGAGGTATAACTGTAATCTGAAACTTTGATGGCTAAACTGTACCGATCTAGGCAGAATTGGGCTTAGTGGTCTACATAAAATTTGTAGATTATCCTTTAAGCTTTCTATCGATATAAAGATCGAAATTTTTGGATACCAGATGTAGAAGTTATGACCATTTGAAGGTAGTTGTGTTTTGGGTGCAAAGTGCCATTTTGGCTTAAATGAACACTTTGTTTAAATGATTAAACTGTATTGATAAAGGCTGAATTAGGAAAATTTTCCTTCATTAAATTTGTAGGTCTCTTTCTTAGCTTTCCAACGATATATATTTGGTAAATTTTGACTTTCTGGATTGAAAGATATGTTGTTTGGAAGAAAGGGTGTTATATTGGGAAGTCACGATTGTTACCCAGAACGATCGTGACTTTTGTAAAAATAACCAACGTTACGATCATACCTCGGTACGATCGCAACGGTCCCAAGAGTTCAGGACCGTTGCGATCGCGACAGATTCGGGAACACCAATTCGCGATCGCGACTCGGTAAGGAATCGTTAAAATAACGATCGTACCATGGTACGATCGTTACCCGACTGTTTTAATTTTTTAAAATTTTTCTTTTTATTTTAACCCAATTTCTACCAATCCTTTTTGTACCCAAAATCATTATTTCTTGGTACATTTTGGTATGAATAAATTTTAATGTACCTTTCCTATAAATTTTACTTTATTGCAAAATCATTTCTTCAATGAGTTCATTTTACGCCTATGTACGATCCCACCACGAATGTCTTCCATATTATGATTTCTTTTATTTTTGTCATCACAATGTTTCCAAGGGTGACAAGTAGTCACTCTAAACTATGTACGGGGACCCGGGGCCAACAGTAAATCTCTTTTTATATTCATGTCTTCCAAGTCTAATATAGCCTTAATTATGTCTTTCGATTTGCCATCAATTCTCATCAAGGTTCCTAAAATATTCTCACAAATGTTTTTCACATCAAGATTATATCTCAATGGCAGGTCCTTCTAACATGAAAAATTGAAAAATATGCTTTTTTTATTCCAATTAAGCTCAACAACACTTTGCTTTCACTTTCTATTACTTAGGTGTTTGCCAAGTATAATGTCACTCAAATGTGATAGTTGTTAAACCACACCATCACTAAACAAGTGCAAAGGAGCTTCACCCATTTCTACTTTGCCATTAAACAATTTCCTCCTTCCCCATTTATACCCATGTTCCAAGAAACAATGATGTCCCGTATAACATATTTTACTTTGTAGCCTTATTGAATGGTTTTGATGGTTACACACAGGATAGGCTATATAGCCTTTAGCACTCTATCCAGACAAATTCCTATAAGTTGGAAAATCATTTATAGTCCACAAAACAAATGCATGTATTATAAATGTTTCACCTTCAACAACATTATAAGTTTCTAATATAACCTTCCAGAGATGATTTAAGTCATCAATTAGTGATTGCATGTATATAACGATATCTTTACCAGGAGTTGTAGGTCTTGGAATAAGTAAAGACAATAATATAAAAGGCTCCTTTATACACTTCTATGGAGGTAAATATTATAGCACTAAAATTACCGGCCACATGTTGTATGATGTACTAATATTACCGAATTGATTAAATCCATCAGAGGCTAAACCAAGTTGAACATGATGACAATCCTCTACAAAATATAGAAACTTTATATTAAAGTCTTTCCATGCCATTGAGTTTTTTGGATGACGCATAATGTTATCATCAATGTTTTTCTCTTTATGCCACCTTATATCAATGGTTGTTTTTGTTGACATGAAAAGCCTTTATACTCGTGGTTTAATAGGGAAGTATATCAATATTTAATACGATATATTTTTTCTTTTCCCATCATCCTTTTGCCACCTTGATGTACCATAAATGGGACATTCTTCAAGATCTTTACTGTCCCTCCAAAATATAACACACTCATACTTATAAGCACATATTGATATATATCCTAATCCAACGTCCCTTAACAATTTCTTTGCTTCATAGTAAGATTTGGGTAATTTGTGTCCAACAGGTAACGCATCATTAAGCAAGTCAATTAACATGTCAAAAGATTTGTTACTCCATTTATGATAGACCTTCAAATGTAACAACTTCATAACAAAAGATAGCTGTGAGAATTTAGGGCACCCTAAATATAATTCTTCTTGACCAACTTTCAGTAACTTCACAAAATTATCTTCTATAATACTACCAATTATGTTAGGCAAACTAGTTTCATTCATAGTCTCCATATAACTCTCATAATTCTCTAACATCTAGCCAATCCTATAATCAACGTCGTCATTAATATCATAATCTTATACATCATTATTATTACTAACAACAAAGCATGTGTCAACACTTCTACTACAACTTGCTTTAGAACATTCACCATGATAAATCCATGCAGGATAGAATTTATCTATGCCTCAGAATAGTAAGTGATTATATACCACATCTTAACTTTGAATGTTCACATATAAGCAATATATGCATAGACAATGAATACAACATTGTATACCCATTTGATCTTTTACAAATTGCTTGAAACTATTAACTCCTTCTAAGTATTTAGTGGACCATTTCTGATGAGACATCCAACTTTTATCCATCTAACTATACAATTAAAAGTAAATTACTAAATTATTTAATGCAATTTAAGTTCTAAATAACATAATGATAAATCAACACAATTCATCATACCAAGTTTTAATTCAAACAAACAATGAAATACAATTTGACGTACTAAGTTTGAAATCATAACAAAACCAAAATATGTGACATTATTACACCACATAAATTGAGAAAGGGTCTTCTCTTTGTGACTCCTAGTCTCATAGAATATTACATTAATAAGTCTTAATAGAGTTGTATCATAGGTTTCCAACCTATATACCATCTAAGTGGTTTATAAAATACATCATCCATAATTATAGGTGGATTTCTTATGTTACTAGTCCAAAATTATGAATTATAGTTGACATCCTAAGTTTGAAATCATAACATAACCAAAGTATGTGGCATTGTTAGACCACATAAATCGAGAAAAGGTCTTCTCACTATAATTCGTAGGCTCATAGAATATTTCACTAATAAGCCTCAATAGAGTTGCATTATAGGTTTCTAGCCTATATATCATCTAAATGGTTTATAAAACACATCATCCATAATTACAGGTAGATTTTTTATATTACTAGTCCAAAATTATGAATTCTAGTTGACATAATAAGTTTGAAATCATAACATAACTAAGGTAGCTGGCATTATTAGACCACATGAATCAAGAAAGAGTCTTCTAAGCGCGTGAAATATTTCACTAGTAAGCCTCAACGAAGCTGCATCATAGGTTTCTAGCTTATATATGATCCAAATGGTTTATAAAACATATCATCCATAATTATAGACGAATTTCTTACGTTACTAGCTGAAATTATGAATTATAGTTGACATACTAAGTTTGAAATCATAACATAAGCAAGGTATGTGGCATAGTTAGACTATATGAATCAAGAAAGGGTCTTCTTGTTATAACTCCTAAGCTCGTGGATTATTTCACCTATAAGTCTCAACAGAACTTTATCATGAGTTTCTAGTCTATATACCATCCAGATGGTGTACAACACACATATTCCATAATTATAGGTGGATTCCTTATATTACTATTCTAAAATTATGAATTATAGTTGACATACTAAGTTTGAAATCGTAACATAACCAAGGAATGTGGCATTGTTAGACCACTTGAATCAAGAAAGGTCTTTTTGTTGTGACTCCTAATTTCGTGAAATATTTCACCGATAACCCTCAACAGAGCTGCATCATGAGTTTTCAGCTTATATACCATCTAAATGGTTTAGAAAACACATCATCCATAAGAGATCAAACTCATTCCACATGTAGCAAATACTTATATAATTCATACATCTAATCATCAATAATTCTAATAATATTCCAAACAACAACACAAAACTAAGACCTTCCTTTCATTCACACAAAACCTAAACACAAATACCCAAACTATTAAAGCAGAACATAAAAACTAAACAAAAGTTGGACAACTTACCTAGACAAATGAACAACCAAAGACAAAGAACGAAAAATGAAGAATAACAAAGCTGGACGATTATTGACGCTCTTCAACATAAAACAGGGCCTGCAAAAATGATGATTTCGTATTTAATTTAATGCACTTGTTCAATGTCAATATGAACATACAGTAACGTTACTATATTTGTTAAGAAGTCTGAACATATAATTATTAATAGAAATGCTACTATTGCATCATTTTTTAAAACATCAAAGGGTTATAAATCGGATACTAGTGGGGTTATAAACTTATATAAGTAAGGAAAAGAACATAAGACTCTCCAAAAGAGAGTAAACAGAAGGAAAAAAAAGGTCAGATAATAATAACAAAAAAATAATAAACAAAATTATTGCTTATTATTCAAATTTAAATATGTTCAACATAAGTGACAAAAAGAAAAGTAGATTAGAGCTAGGTGGAGAGCTAATTGAATGGTTATAAAGCATATGGAAGGAAAAAAATGAATTGAAAAATAATTGTAGTAAAAGTTAAGATTCTTTGCATACTAAGGGTTAATTTACTCTTTATATTAACATTTTAATATGTTCATATTTCTAAATATAATGCTCCATAAACATATTGATTTCAAGATTTTTTTAAAATCCTTCTTAAGCCATTTTTCTATTTCTCGAAAATTACAAAAATTTTGATGCACATTGATTCTAGATGGGACAGTAGTTGGTGGGAATTATAAATGTTGAATCAGGAAAAATGAAGACTGAATAAGCCATAACCATTTTTTGACTGTTTTTTGTTCACAATCCAACCAATTATTAATTCCCAACTTGAAATGTTACTGCTTAATTTTGTAGTAAATTTATCTGAACTATGTCTTCTAGGATAGTTATGTTAGTAAAATTACATTGGGATAAACAAGAAAACATTGTGGTTGAGCTCAGTGTTTGGAGTGAGGATGGTTTGTTTGTTAAGGTATATATATATATATATATATACGTTTTGCAGATTTTCTTGTATGCTACTGATTGAGGAAGATGGATAATAGAGGCACATGGTTGGTATGGGATTTTTTTAGGATTATATATATGTGTATATATATATATATATATGTAAGGAAGATGGATAATAAAGGCATATGGTTGGTATGGGATTTTTTTTAGGATTATATATATGTGTGTGTGTGTGTGTGTGTGTGTGTGTGTGTGTATTATCCATCTTCCTTAATCAGTAGCATACAAGAAAATCTGCAAAACCCATAAAGCACCTAGAAAATTAGTAACAAAATAAACCATGGAGATATATTCTATGACTCTTTCTGTCTCTAAGAGCTCATCGTCTCTACCTTTCTCTTCTTTTCGTTCTGCCTTCTTTAACAGCACTGCTTTTCCCAACCAAACCAACAAGTTCTACAACAATACTCTTCTTTTTTCATTAAAAGCTTATTGCTTACTTTTAGCAACGAGTTTTAAAATGTAGTAAAAAAAGTAGCCAAATATCTACCTTGTTGTAGTAACTGATGCATTATTTGGTAATTATCTTATACAAACTTCTGAAGAGACATAATGCATAGATAAAATTGTTGAGTAACTATAAAAGGAACTTTGTTTAGTACTTATTCCTTTTAGCATTGTCATTGTTTCGATCAGGAATTTATACCACCAAAGTTACTTTTTTACTATCTTAACATTACTCTACTTTAAAAGGGGCACCGTTGACCGATATAAATATTGAAATCTTGAGGAAGGAACTTTGGTGGCTATATATTCCTTCAATAATCATAGTTTTTGGCTATATATTCCTTACAATAATCATAGTTTTCATTAGAAATTTATGCAGCCAAAGTTTTCTTCTCCCCGACTTTAATATTTTTTTGATTGCCTTGCCATTCACTTCTACGCAAATGTAATCATATATTATATTCTTAATCTTCAAATGATATACAGTGCATAGACAAAAACATTAACAAACGGACGTTGTAATTTTAATGGACATATATTCCTTTTCATGATCATAATTTTCATCAAGAACTTAGACTGCCAAAATTTCACTGCCATTATCTTAATATTTGCCTATTTTCCTTTTGCTCGTTAGTATACATTTCTCATATTATTGAGTTTTTGTATTAAAATATGGGTGAAAAAGACTCAAGGAAAAAATACAAAGAACGATCTAGGTTAAGTCTTGTACACTGTAAATAATAGAGCTTTACATAACTTTTCAAAAACTCTTATAACTTCTTACTCAGTTATCCAAAAATTCCATGCTATACAAAATTAGAAAGATAAAGACAATTTCTACATTTTTCCTAAAGACATCAAAAACAATTTCGAACTCAATTTGGATCAAAATCTCAATCAAAGATTCTGACTCAGTTCAATTACACCAAAA
>JANQBM010000221.1:8279023-8292050 GCA_025594535.1 Erythroxylum domingense | reverse complement strand
GACTATTCATGTGATAGCGCCCATACCGGTTGGAGAGGCGAACGAAGCACTCCTTATAAGGGTGCGGTTACCTCTCCCTTGCAGACGCGTTTTCCAGTTTTGGGTGAGTCTGGAAGAACAAAACCGTGCGAGCCAAGCCCAAAGCGGACAATATCTGTAAGCGGGTATTCTGGGCTGTTACAATTTTTTATAGTTATAGTATTGAATTTACTGAGTATATGCATAGTTTGTATAGAGGTAAGATATTCTTTCCACTTAATTACAATAATCCAATTTAAAAGTATATGTGTTACTTGTCTATAATTAATGATGATAATTTTTGTACCTAAACCTAGTATCGAGTAAATAGAATACTAGTACAGTTTGCATTCAGGCAGCATATAGTTTGCATTCGAACATGGTTTTCCTATTTTTCATTGAAGCTGTAACTTATTTAAATGAGTCATTGTGACTTTAGCTTTAAATGTTGCTGTTAAATGTACTGAGTATTGGTATATTTTAATTTGAGAAATGATATTCTTTCTATTCAATTAATATTTTTCCTTTTTAAAGAGTATGTTTTTCTTTTTATAATGAATGATGGTATTTTTTGTACTCAATTGTGGAATTGAAAAAATATAGTACTATTACAATTTGCACTAAAATGGAGTAGGGTTTTTACTCTAAGATGTTATTCCTAATTTAATAACATGTATAGTGGTCATATCAAATGTACTCAGAGTTGGTATTATTTGTATTGTGGCATGTATTCTTTACATTCAATCAATATACTCCTACTTAAAAGTGTATGTATTCTTTATTTGTCATGAATGATGATGTTTTTTCTTCTTAGACATGGTATTGAATAGATAGAATATTAAACTAGTTTGGATTAAGGCAAGATATAGTTTGTACTCATAGATGGTATAGATAGAGTACTAGAATAATTTGTATTGAGGTAGAGTATGGTTTGTATTTAAAGTTGGTATTCCCATTTTCACTGAATCTATTACTTATTTCAAATGAGTGGTGGTAACTTTTGTTTATACTAGTAGTATTGAATTTACTACATCCTAATATAGTTTGTACTGATTTATAATATTCTTTCTAAGTAGCCAATATTTTTCACTTAAAAGTATATAGGTATGGTTTGCAATAAAAAATGGTATTTCAATTATATGCAAGGCTAGAATATATGATCTCCTTCCTTATTCTTCTTTAGAAATTCTGCTTCATTCTTCCTATGAAAACAATAAATAGATAGATAGATAAATAGCACAACTTGTTCTAATTTTAAGTTGGAAAAATAAAGTCATAATTTCCATCTTCACCCATAAAATGACATGGACATCTTTAATGGAGATATAAGGAAGAAGAAAAAATAAATGTCATCAAAATAATAGATGAAACAACTATATTGCAGAAAAAAGGTGGTCATTCTCTTCAAGTTTGAATTTTACATTTTTGTCAAGATTGAAAGAATGATAAAACAACGAATGTGTAACAACTTTATTTTTGCCATAATTTACATGTTTGCCCTTACCAATCCCAACATTCTTTATTATATCTTGTGAGTAAAAGACATATACCTCTCTTATAGTTTAAGAAACTTTGAAATAAACCTCTAATCATTAAAATTCTCGTAAAAAACTCCTAATTTTAGTTTTTCAGAAAAATCTTTCTGTTAGAATTCAGTTAAAAATAATGATGAAACACACGTAATATGAACATTAAATTTGAACTAATCAAATATTATTAATATGATAACTTAACTCAAATTTTAGACCTGACCTAAACGAATTAAATTTGACATAAAATAATAATTTAAAATAATTTTAGTAAATTATTTGTTTGAATTTAATTTAATTAGTTCGATTTGGGTTTAAAAACTGAATACAATCATCATATAGATAGTATTTGATTAGTCCATGTATGATATTCGTATTATGTGTTTCGTCATTATTTTTTATCTGAAGTTTAAAAGGAATTTTAAAAATTTGAAAATTAGAAAAAATTCGTGAAGAATTTTAAAAATTAGAAAATTTTTCTTAAATTTCTTAAATAGAAGGTGGTTTATGTCTTTTATCCTATATTTTTGTCCTACTTAGATAAAAGGTGCCACAAACGACCACCAACAATTGGCTGAAAAGCATTTTCATAACTAAAAATTGAAATTTCCAAACAAAAACAGTAGAAAAAGGGGACAGAAACATAGACGAATTCAATAAATGATTGGTTAAGCACATGACCCGTTAAGGCTTTCCTAAATCAAAAACAGAATACATAAAACGATGAGGAAGCGTTGTGCAAAGAATACAGATTCAAGTTTCTTCGAGAAATATCATGAAGTGATACAACGCGGAACTGAAAGGTAAGGAAAAGTAAAGAAGGGGTCAAATTATTCAAAAGCAGCACTCGTAATCTAGATAAGCCTTCCATTCATGATCCCACTCCGCAACACCAAGGCACAATAGAACTGCACCTATCTCTTCCAACCCATGAAGTTATTGATCAATCTGTTCATTTCACAACCAAAGCATTGCAGCAACAATACCAACTGCAGCCACAGCTAAATTGTTCTTCAAAACAAGACTCCACGCACCAGAATTATCTTTGGGAACAATTGCACTCTCCGCCGTGTCGGTGGCCGGCTCCTTCTTGGGCTTTTGCTTTTCAAGTGTCAGTGAGGGCCCCGGAGCTGGAGACAGAGACTTAGGTGCAAAAATGTCGGAAGGAAGTAACACCTTGTCAACCTGGTAAATAGCAAGCTGGTTATCAGTGTAGATGGTGCCAGCTATGCTTGTGCTGGTGAGTCCCGTAGTGATGTTCACTGAAGGCCCTGAGACAGTGACATTAAGCGACAAACGGTCTCCTGTTCCTGCCTGTGTTTTCACTGGGTTACTTTCTGTCTGGAATTGTGAGGTTGAGATGAATTTAGGTAGAATATGGAACTTCACCAACTCTGTCTTATCTTCGTCGCTTAGAGTGCCAACTTTGAGGGCTGACAACGCGCCATCGGTCGGTGCAAAGATGGTCACTCCATTGTTTGTGGTGTTAAGCTCTGAGAACAATTCGCTATCCTATTGAGTGGCTCTCAATAGGCGGACGAAGATTCCGAAGTGGCCAGCTTTTGTAAGGATTTTGCCAATATCTGGGGTGCTGGAAGTCGTTGCTGGTATCTGTGATGCGGTCAGTGCTTTCACCGGAGGAGCTGTAGGAGGTGGCTTTGCTGGGGCAGTTGCCGGAGACTGGGCTAGAATTTGGGAGATGGAAACGAAGATATAGACAAATGAAAAGGAGAAAAAAACTGATCGTTTCCCCATCTTCGCTGTAGTTTTCGATAGTGGTGCTCTTTACAAGTGACTGGTGAGTAAAGTAGGAGAGCGAGATCCCTTTTATATGTGTTGAGAAGGATGTGAAGGCAGATGCAAAGTTCAATCCTAGCAACTTAATTGGTTTTAGTTACTTCAATCCTAGCAACTTGGTTTTAGTTACTACTACTCGTTATAGCAACTCTTATCATTGTTGAAAAGATGGAGAGTATGGATGGAGAGGGAGACATGGCACTGGTTGGAACTATTAACTTGAAAATTTGGGCATGAGTTTTGGTTTGTTTCAAACAGCCAGCATAGCTTTGTCACTCGCACATCTTCATGTGACATCTTACCTTGAGAAAGTGTAGGTTTGCCTTGAGTTTCAGCAGTCCCAATCTATTCCTCCAAATTTTGCTTTAATAAATGGGGAATATGCAATAATTCAATCCTTAGTTTCAATAGAATTCCTGTGGTTTCCACTGGTTCACGTTGTGGTAATCCCCGAGCTTTAGTACAAGAACTCAGAGAAGCTTGTCTGATGTGTTTAGACGATCAACATAAATTATTAGGAAGTGAATAGTGGTAATCCCCGAGATTCCATATATGTGAGCCAGATACAATGTCTACACTTAGCATTATGCGACAATTGAGAGTACATACGAAAGAGGTGTCCTTCCCTGATAAATTACAAAATCTATCTGCCCCTAACTGAAATTTTCTTATGTACTTTAACTGAACATTATTCGTCCAATCTCTTTGTACAGCTGTTATTCAAACATTTTCTTTGCAACTTAGAAACGGTAATGTAATGCTTAAATTTTCAATTAGGATTCTATCCAAGATAAAAGGTCAACGCAGACAGTAAATTGTTCATATCCAAAAATTAGAAATTAAAATTGTAATTTTCAATTTTGTATATAAAATTAGTAGCCTGGCCCTATAGTGTTATAAAAATTGACATTTTCAAAATCATAATTCTCTATATTTTAAGTTTAGGATATAAAAATTAATGTATTGCATATTTTTATTAAAAAATATCTTGTCCAAAATTATAATTCTTCATCAATATTTTTAAAATAAAGAATTTCAACAAAAATCAATGCATATTCAATTATAATTGTGTAAAACATTAAAATATTTTAATTAAAAATGATAAACTTACAACAAACTTATTTAAAGTTTAAGTTCTAATTATTTTACAGTAAATTATATCAAATATCCTATACTATGAAGAAAATATTAAATATATTTCAATTTTCATTTTAAAACATTAAATATTATAGGTTATAAATAATGTATGCCTATTTATCCCAATTAATGAGCAAACTTAATTCTTTTGAACTTTTATTTCTCCAAAAAATTAATGCCTATAATTTTGACTAAAAATTTTTGTACAAATGTTAATAATAATCTATTGCACCTTCAGTATAAATTAGAAAAACAATATTTTACTAGAAATTTTTTATAAATTTATAAAAATGAAAAATATGTTTAAATATCACCTAATTATGTAGACCACCTTAAAATAATATTATGAAGACAATGTTGAAATCAATTTGAACACCCATTAAATATGTCATTAACAATATGAAAATGGGATATATAAATATATATTTGTTAGATCAAGTAAAGTTTTTGATTATAACAAAATATGTTATTACTAATATTATTATCCTTAGTGATATTAGTAAGTTAATATGTGAAAGATCAAGTTAAATGAAATGGTAAAGTGAGAAAATGAACCAATTAAATCAATTGAGTGGTTAAATGATAAATAAAATGAGCAAGTGGTGGAATCAATCATATCAAAACTTAAGTAAATCATTGTATTCCTTTTTATAACCTTATCTTGATCATTTCAATAAATTAAGAGTTCAACGATTGTATGATCATTTGCATATAAGACAAAAATACATAAATTCTTTTACAATCAAGAGAAAATTTGTTTTGATCTTTAAAGAAAGCTCATTAATCGTCAAACAAACTTTTTAAGAACTTCTAAAATGATTTTAAATTAAATTTTTGTTAAAGAAATGTGTTTTGGTCTTTGAAAGAAATTAAAAAATTTTGAAAAACTTATTTTTGGACATATTAGTTGACCAATGTAGAGGTGTGATTAACTAATGTCTATTGAAAGTTAGTTAAAATATACATCATAAGGTTGTTAGTACATTATTTGATACGATAATAAAAGTAGTAAACCAATGTATTTTGAAAGAATTTTTTTTCATATATCTTAAGTTTTATCGACAATGTCACTGTTACTAACATAACACCCAAATATGTTTTTAAAATACATTGTTACTAACATAACACCCAAACAACTATAAATAGATCACATATGAGTTGTGCGAAGGATGTTAGATAAACAGGAGAGATGCTATAAGGCCCTTGAAAGCTAAAGAGTGCATGTATTTGTTATATAACTCTATTGAATATTTGTTCATTTGTGTGAGCAAGAAAATTAGTTTTTAAGTTGTATAATTATTGTGATTGGATAAATTGAACATGATACAATTTGTGAGGATTCCTCTTAACCTTGAATAAGATTTGTAAGAAATTACTCGTAACTCATGGTAAAGTTGGATGACTATTGTACTATTTATGAGCCCGTGAGCTTTGGCTACGAACCATGTATTAGTCGCTATATCTGATGTTTGTCGATCAAATACAATAAATCATGGCAAATTAATTAATACTACTTCCAAACAACTACAGTAAACAATAAATGACATCATTTACCTAAATAAGAAAAACATGTCATTTTTTGTTAGGTTTTCAAAGGCAAAAATATAAAAGACTACTCCATTCTCGTTCAAGCCGTCATCACTTCTTCAAATCCTCTCTTCTGTTTCTTCATCTACATTATGGTCATCACCGTCGAAGAATCATTATTAACTGAATCGGTACTATTCTTTTCTTCTATTTTCATTAATGAAGTTGTGCTAAGTTTAACTTATACCTTTACGTGTTTATTGTGAGTTCTTATTTACGCATTTGATGTATGAATTGTATTTATGGTTGTGTTTTAAAGAAGATTCACCGTCTATCTTTGTTAATTGTTTATGTTTGTCTACCTTTGTTATTTGTTATGGTTATGTTTTGTTTGTTATATCTTTAATGCATTTTATGGATAATACTATATTTCAGTAAATCAAGAACATAGTCATGTCTATTTTACTTTAAATTATCAATTTTGCTTATGATACAAACTACACAATAGATTTTTGATATTTTAGCAAGGGTAACTTTCATATCATTAGGCACATTGAAGATGTATAAGTGATAACCTGGACTACATTCACTTATCATTGAAATTGGAGTTGAACATATCATCATTTAATTCTGAATCGACATTTGTAGATTAATTAAGGGATGTCGACATAAAGACTAGTTCCGGATGGCCCTAATTCATTCTGTTGGGAGGAATATGGCAAAATTGTCCTTACTGAAAAAATAAACAATGCAGAAAAAATCTTTACTTCATACACTAATCATAGTTTGCCTTCCATGGCCGATCTTCTACTTCAAGGTATTTAGTATCATCCGAACAATATCACTTTCCTTATTATGTACATCTCATTTCCTTTTATGAAGCTATTATATATATTCACATTTGATAGTATATATTATATGTTGTTTTAAGCTTCCTTGAATCTCAAAAATGACATGTACACCTGTGGAGGCGAGAGCGATGTCACAGCAGTCCGTAAAGGATTAGGGAAATTGGTTATTCTAGAAAATTCATGAATTCCATATAGTTCACCTGCTCTTTCATGTATGCATGTCACTCCAATTTTGGTTCGTTTAACAGTTTACTAATCTGACAATATCTAAGTTCTATACTGATTATATTTTAGGAATTGTTTCGTACTGGCAATTAATCTGGCGAACTTGTCTTCCATACTAAATCTAGCGACTCATTCACTGTATCCTCTACAAATTTAGCTATAGCTGAAAAGTTGTTGTAAGAGGATGTGAAAAACCTTACACCTAAGGGAAGCACTATTACTATTTCAATTGGTGCCTTTGAACGTGCAAGGACCCTTCTCGGGAATCCAGACATTAGGGACTCATTTACCTTTACCGACTCTCATGTCACTTGGAATCCAAATAAATAATTATATCATTGTCATTTATCGATGCAATCAACTGGACTCAACTTTAAAGTTGATTTATTGTTGTATCTGTAAGAATTTGTCAAACAACCTCTCTACTAGTTAGGGGTCAAGCTGCGTACTATTGAATGTGGACTATTATTGTTTTGGTTCTATGACTGTATGAATTATTAAACTTCTAATTCAAAGTTCGTACTACTCCATATATCATATTATAATATTGATAAAAAATTTTAAATTTTTAATAACTAATTTTTGCAATGTTAGTAAATATTAATGATTAATTAATACTACTGTTTAAAACTTAAAATTATGTTGTGTTTTTTTTCAATAATATGTTGTAAACGTTCAAAACAAATCTCCAATAAAACATATCTTAACTATGATAGATTATAAAAATGTTAGTTTAAAATTTTAAAAAAATGTCAACCATTTGGTGACGATTTCCAAAAGTCGTCACTGAATTTGGACCGTTTAGTGATGATTTGTAAAAAGCGTCACCAAATGTCTAATCTTTTGCGACGATTTAAAAATTTTGTTGCTAGATATTGACCTTTTGGTGACACTTAAAAATGTTGTCGCCAAATGACAACTTTTTACTGACGATTTCGCATAATCGTCACCTATTGAGACCCTTTGGTGATGATTTTCTGGATTAGTCACCAAATGTTTGATAAACTATGGTGACGATTTCTGGAATCGTCACCCATTGTGCATCATTTGGTGACAATTTTTCTCAATCGTCGCTAAATGTTCAAGATTTTGGGACGATATTTATTATTCGTCGCAAAATGTTTTCCCTTTTGTCGCATTTTTTAGTTTGGTTGCTAAATTCTTACTTTTAATGACGATTTTGTAAAATTATCGCAAAATGTTACTTTTAATAACAATTTTTTTAACGTCGCAAAAGAAAACGTCACTGAAAGCAGTGTTTGTTGTAGTGGTAGAATCTCAGTGATCGAACATCGGAGAACGATGGAGGATGCAGTTACAGTGACCCCAGGACTATCAAAGATTGGTGAGTTAGAAAGATAAGATTTATTTACAGTTTATAGTAGGTAAGGTGGAGCTAGGGTAATGAATGCATGTAGGGAAAGGATGCACCAAATGGTGGTGAAGGAGATGGAGAAAAGTGAGACAAGCAATAGTGGTGGAAGTGTAGGGATTAAGCTATTAGGAGAGGGTGATGAAAAGTTGTTTTGTCAAGATGGTTGAGGAAGTGAATGGCAGTGGATGTGAGGGAGAGGTGAAGTTAGGAGAAGTTAGATTCAAAAATTCAGAAATTATGGTTTTCTTTTGTTAAATTAGTGTTAATATGAAATTAGATTTAGATAATTTTATTTAGAGTTAATGTTAAATTATAGTTTATTAATGTTAGTTAAGTTTTGTTATGATTTATTAGTGTTAACTAGAATTAAGGTGAACTAATATAATTTTATAATTAATTAAAATGAGTAATTCTCAAGTGTAATGTTAAACTTATATAAATAATAAAAATAAAAATATATATTATACCAGTTGAGGTAATATTTGTCTGATAAAAACATAAACCAATTTTATTAGGTTTGTGGACGGATTGCCATTCAATAATAAATCATAACCACATTAGGCTTACTATTATGTTAAGCTCAATAACTATGTCATCTTATAAATATAAGAAAATATCATCATTAATTAATAAAAATAAATAATAATTAATTAATATCTCAATTAACTTACATTTCATAAATAAACTATATTTTATAAGTTAAAAATATAGAATAAAACATGCTTCAATATTTATCAAATAATAAAACTAGATGAAATTGCACTCAAATATGTAAGTTCCTCGCTCTTTTAGGTTCCTCGTTAATTAACTTTAAAAGAGTAATGTACATAATACGGAAAAAGTAAATAAAATAAGGTAAAAACCTACTCCTTTATCATTATGTGAACAAAATCATATCAACTATGTAACTTATATAGCTTTATATAATCAATGAGAACTTGTAAAAAAAAAGACAATCATGCTATGCACACTTACAAATATGCAGTAGTAAGTGATATTAACAATCACATAGGATCGTACACCTATTCAAGGTAAGCACTAAATATTCGCCCCAACTAATAAATTGACTTATGCCTTTGTTTAGTTTCATAAATGCACCTCTTACAACATTAGTTTACGCTCCATCTAAACGTTCATATCGACAAAGAATTAATTTATGCCCTCATTTAGTTTTATACATTTGCTCCGAATAATTAATTAATTTTTGTTTCAATCTGGCACTGGATGTCAGTCTCCACCAACCCTCAAACTATATTCACATCACAAGTAAATCACACTTGTAAATTTAAACTTTAACATTCTAAAGAATATTTCAAGTATAGAATTCACCCAAGATCATCTATGACAATTAATTCAACACCTTTAAACTATAAGATTTATGTTATAAAGAAAAGAGAGAAATACTAACCTTGATTTATGCGTAATATGTGTAATCGTTTTTCTGATTGCAAACACCTTTTCTACACAAAGCTTTATCCACTCTCACCTTCTTCCTTTCTTCGTTCTTTTCAATGGTAGAAGAATGTATGTATTTTGATAACTGTTTGCTTACATTGACAGAAGGGAGAGGGAAGGGTTTTATTAATTAACCGTAGTGATTTTACTTTTATTTACAAGCCCAATAAATATTATTTTGGGCCTACTTCATATTAAAGTCAAATAAAGTAATGTGGGTCATACTTTTTGATTATTAAATTATTTTAACAATCTCCCATTTGGCCCATGTTACAATTTGATAATCCAACGCCACAAGTGTACACCATATATTAAATCTATCAAGCCATCAAACTTAAATGAATTGAAATGATGGGATCATGGCGGTCACAAGTTATCTAACATCATGATTTCTTCCAAGCATCACACAAGAAACTTAACTCAAATTAACTGTAATCGAGAGCCACTGTAATTCTCAACTTTAATGTTTTCTCAAAACATAATATGTCATCACAATAAAACAATGCATGTACATAACATAATGTGACAACTGATAAATAAGCAAAAATATAACATTAATTGAATTCATAAGTGTCAAAACAACAATAGCAAATATCTAAACCTATATACATAAATAACATGATCTCATGTTAACAAGGACTTATCTATAATGCCCATCCTTTCAATATGGCTAATAAATGTTTTAGGTGGTAATCCTTTAGTTAACGTATTCGCTACCATTAGATCAGTTTTAACATGCTCAATTAACACTTTATGTTTTTACACTTCTTCTTTAACTAACAAATATTTCAAATCCATATGTTTAGCACCCTTAGAATACTTGGAATTACGGTTTCCTATCGATAATACCTAGCCCTAAGACAAAGTTCTGCAACTCCAAGAAATTATCCCTCCTGCTAGTTGGAATAGATAACAAAAGATATATTTCCTTGAGTCTACACAACCAGCATAGTCTAAATATAAATAATTGATCACTTCTAAGTGATATGATTTCCTATATGTGAGCATGTAATCATTGGTGTCTTGTAAATACCTAATAACTTTCTTTGTAACTTTCCAGTGATCCAATTCGGGATTACTTTGATATCGGCCTAGTGTTCCAACAGAAAAATTGATATCCAGTCGAGTACAAGTCTGAATATACATCAGACTCCCAACTACATATGCATAGGGAATAGATTCCATTTCCTTTCATTCCAAATCATTCTTGAAATGTTGCATTTCACTAAATTTATCTCCTTTTTTAATTGGAACTACCCCTGCTGAGCATTTTTCCATCATAAATCTCTCTAATACTTTATTGATACATCCTTTCTGAGACAACCCTAACAATCCTTATGCTCTGTCATGGAATATTTCTATTCTAATCATATAAGATGCCCCACTCATATCTTTCATTTCAAAGTTATTAGAGATAAATTTCTTTACATCATACAAGCCCAAATCATTAGTAGGCACAAGAATTTCGTCAATATACAGTACCAAAATAATGAACTTGCTCTCACTAACCTTCATATAGATACACATATCAACAGTGTTCTCTACAAAACCATAAGAGTTAATGGTATCATTGAACTTAAGATACCACTGTCGGGAAGCTTGTTTCAAACCATATATTGACTTCGTTAATTTGCACACCATATTTTCCTTTTCTACAGTCATAATACCTTCCAATTAGTCCATATAAACTTTTTCTTCTAAGTCACTATTCAAAAAAGAGGTCTTTACATCCATTTGGTGAAGCTCTAAATCATAGTGAGCTACCAATGTTATAACAATTCTTAAAGAATCCTTTGAAATTAGAGAGAAGGTCTCTTTAAAGTCCATTCCATCCTTTTGAATATAACCTTTAGCTACAAGTTTGGCTTTTTACCTTTCAATATTACCTTTCGAGTCCTTTTTAGTCTTAAAGACCCATTTACAATTCACTTACTTTGAGCCTTCAGATAACTCAACTAATTCCCAGAGTTGATTATCATTCATAGATTTTAACTCTTCTTTCATAGCATTGAGTTACTTTTCATAATTGTTACATTTTATGGCTTCTTTAAATGAGACTAGATCCTTTTCAATGCTCAAGTCACACTCGTGCTCAAGTGAATACACCACATAATCATTTGATATAGTCTAAATCTACATTATTATTATTACTATATAATTACTATATAATTTTATATATAATATAAAATAAATCTAAAATATATAAAATGGAAAATTAAATATATAAGAATATATTTCTCCCTTCTAAACCTTAACAATACTATTTCTTGTGGTATCACTTAATTATTTGTGACTTGCACATTATTTAATGGTTCATTATTGACATTCTCTTCTTATGGGTTTGGAATATTAACTTGTTGCTCTGATATGTTTTGTGACTGTGATATAACAAGAGGAATAACAACTTGAGAAGAGACACTTGGTGAAGGATTTTCCACCTGAACCTCTTGAATATCCACCTTTTGCGGTTCCCCACTCCCAATGATTTGTCCATTGTCAATAAACCTAGCATTACCAAACTCAATTATTCTTGTACCATGGCTAGGACAATAAAATATGTACCCTTTACAATTTTCTGGATAATCGATGAAGTAACCACTAATGGTTCTTACATTAAGTTTCCTTTCATGAGGATTATAAATCCTTATTTTAACTGGGCAAGCCCAAATATACAGGTGCCTTAGGCTTGGTTTCCTACCTGTCCACAATTTATAAGGTTTCACAAGAATTGCTTTACCTAGAACTTTATTAAGTAGATATGTAGTTGTCATTAATGCATACATCCATAAAGATAAAGGTACATTCGTGTAACTTAACATACTCCTAGCATATCTATAAGAGAACGATTCTACTTTTCGACTACATCATTATGTTGGGGTGTCTCAGGCATTGTATAATATGCACAAATGCCTTGACTTTCAAGAAATTTTGCAAATGGACCTGGAAACTGTCCATTCTCATCATATTTATCATAATATTCACTACCTCTATTAGACCTTACAACTTTCACTATTCTATCTAACTACCTTTCTATTATTAGTAATGTGCCCTAGGCCAATGGATATTTGTGATTCATGTATTAACATTATGATTTGTTAATAATATATTATGAG
>JANQBM010000221.1:8236210-8250282 GCA_025594535.1 Erythroxylum domingense | reverse complement strand
AAAAAATGAAAAGAAAAACTTGGGTGAATGGTATATCAACACAATAAAACCTACCCGAATTTAGCTCATTCACTACTTTTTAAGTTGTTACAGTCAATGAGAAAATGGAGCGCGTTCACACCGCTCAAAGTCCACTTAGCACCGCCCTCGTGTACCATCTAATTTTTTAAGTAGGTACAAGTTCATCACTGTACCTCCTCCTCCTCCTTCACTTAAAGAGGTATTTTTGGTTCATCTCAAATTAAACGCGTAGCCCGTATCTTATTAATAAATTATATTTTTTTATCAATATGCTCACTTCAATTCTAAGATAATAAGTTCGTAGATTTATATTAAATTTGAACATGTTTCAATTTAACTTGTGAAGCTCATTTGAAAAGTTGATTATAAATTTCTCGTGAATTTGTATTGATAAAAATTATAAAATTACTTACTTTTAGTATAATATATGTAATATATTTCAGTCTTCCTGTTTTTTGAATTATATATTTTTTATCGGTCCTTATTTTATCTTAGTTTTTTCTTTACGAAAAAAACGTAAAATATTATTTTTTTATTTTATTCATAGCTTATAAAACATTAAGGACAGTAAATGAACTGATTAAACTTATATTCTATAATGTCATTAGTGAAAATCATGATCAAATTAGTAAATGTTTTTTATATTACTGGATATTATAATATATTTATAATATTTTTCTCCTTCACGATAAAACATGGCCGTCATCCTCTGCTACATGTCACACCTATTTCGGCGTGAGCACCTGATGTCCATGGTTACTATTCAAAGTATAACCAACGAATCACCTGAAAGTTGAAACAATTCATTCGAACGCTTGCTTCCTACTAGAAGTAGAGTATAAATTTGCAATGCCTACCCGCACTCTATCATAACCGAATAGATTATCGTGCACTCACATCTTTCAATGAAAACCTTTCATCCTCGCCGTATAAGTATAACCCAAATTAATCATTACGTGCCCGTACCAAAAAGCTAGACCCAATGATCTATTATTCCACGTGGCGTGCAGCTAGTGACAGGAATGGCCATAATTTACGCTGTCTAACCATAGCGATCCTTTCCCGCACCATCAGGACGAAGGAAACGAAACGACAGTGGTACTGCTACGATTATTGCTGACGCACCACGCGCGTGGCATTCTTCACCTGGCGTGTCGTCCCCGCGCAATACAGCACTCTCCATCTAGCCTTTGGTATTTATCCTCACGGTCACGGCTTCAACTATAAAGCACTGGTCACTTGCAGTATGTACATGAAAGCAAAAAGCAAAAGCAAGTGAATCTTCTAAGCAAGCGATTTTTTGAAAACCACAGCTTAAGGATTGCATATAATACGTATATAAAGTAGCGGAGGAGAGAATCTTTTTGAGAATACGTGTTTGGTGTGAAAATGAGAGGGAAAGTATTATTGGCGCTGTTTTTCGTGCTTGCTACGGCGTCGTCTGCAGCCAATGTGACATACGATCACAGAGCCATCGTGATCGACGGCACGCGCCGTGTTTTGGTCTCCGGCTCCATTCATTACCCCCGCAGTACACCGGAGGTGGTTGCATCCAACATGTTTATCCTTTTTAGTTACTATTTCAGTGTTTTTACCCTTCTTTTTCTAGTATTGTGATTATCACTGTTCGTGTTTATTACTACGGTGCACGATTTCTTGCTGTAGATGTGGCCGGGCCTTATACAGAAATCCAAAGATGGAGGTTTGGATGTTATAGAGACTTACGTCTTCTGGAACGTACACGAACCTGTTCGAAACCAGGTTCACTACTTCACTGCTCTGTTTTTATTCTTTAATGCTTTAACGTGCTCTCTCTCTTTGTATCTCTCTCACTCTCTCTATGTTTATATATGATGATTACTGTGTGTACGATAATGAAGTGTTTATGTTCAGTATAACTTTGAAGGAAGGTACGACTTGGTGAAATTTGTGAAGTTAGTGGCAGAAGCTGGACTTTATGTTCATCTTCGTATTGGACCATATGTATGCGCAGAGTGGAATTATGGGTAGGTACAAATTTTTATTTTATTTGATAATTAACTGATTAATGCAAACTTATATTTGCGCGCGTGTTTTATTGGGTGCAGAGGGTTTCCTCTTTGGTTGCATTTTGTACCTGGAATCAAATTCCGGACTGACAACCAGCCTTTCAAGGTTTAATTTTTGGTCCAACTTAATATAGAAATTTTATTGCACGAGATATTTGTGGTCGTACATGGTTCATTATATTCTACATCTACCTCTCTGTTTCAGTTTGAAATGCAGCGGTTCACGATGAAAATAGTGGACATGATGAAGCAAGAGAAGCTTTATGCATCCCAAGGAGGACCCATCATTTTATCACAGGTTGGTTTCATCATTATTTTGCTATAGAATTGTGGGCGTTTGATTATTGTTTCTAATTGTCAATGCTCTCTTTAAGGATGCCAATTTGCCGTCGTAGTTTGACTTTGCATTTTCTGGGAATCGAGTAATACACTTTTAGGAACTTGAACCTCGTTAATTTTTATTGGGCCAAGCTCTTAACTTTTTACATTTTTATTTTCTTAATAATCTTAATCCAGATTGAAAACGAATATGGTAACATTGATTCAGCTTATGGGCCTGCAGCCAAGACTTATATCAATTGGGCAGCTAGTATGGCTACGTCTTTAGACACTGGAGTACCCTGGGTCATGTGCCAGCAAGCCGATGCTCCTGATCCCATTGTAAGTTTATCTTAATGTTCGTCTTCATTTTCTGAACAATGTGAATCACAACATATGTTCGCATCAGAATAATAATTGTTCTGCTAAAGTCATGTAATTTGGCATTTAGTGCACTGACCCCGTGGTTTACGTAATATTCTCTTTGTTTTCTTTCTTGGGTAAATTGACAGATAAATACCTGCAATGGATTTTACTGTGACCAATTCACCCCAAATTCTAAAAACAAACCCAAAATGTGGACTGAGAATTGGAGTGGATGGTAAGGTGTCGGACCCATCAAGATTTAGTAATTTAAATGGGTTAAATTAAAATGAAGGCCAATATTTTTCATTATTCTTGTTAAATGTATATGCACTTATCTCTAACGGCCGTTTCACTTTAATCGAATACAAGGTATCTTTCCTTCGGTGGGGCCGTTCCCTATAGACCTGTAGAAGACATTGCCTTTGCTGTGGCACGCTTTTATCAGCTGGGTGGAACCTTCCAAAACTACTATATGGTAGTGTCACAATGCATCTATGAGCCTATATTCTTAGCCCAGATTTAATCGTAGTTTGATTTTGGCCATTTCTATACAGTACCATGGTGGGAGTAACTTTGGACATTCTACTGGTGGACCCTTCATTTCTACCAGTTATGATTATGATGCTCCCCTTGATGAGTACGGTAATGCTCTTTTATCTACCTCTTGGCTTCAAATCATCAATAGCTCTACGTGTTATTTGGGTAAACATGAGTCTAGAGGGTATTTGATGCTTAATTAACTTGTTGGTAGAAGAGGTTTAAAAACTTTAGGCACATCATGTTTTCCAAAGTAAAAAAGAAATTGATACTGGATGTTAATGTGATATAGTTTTGAAAGGACGAATTTCCACTCCCCAAGCAGAAGCTGATTTCGGAGTCCTGTCAACATTACATAAGTCAAAAAGAGTGCGTTTTAATTAAGATTTCATAATGATGAATCTTTGATATACTGGATGTGTTGCAGGACTTGTTAAACAACCTAAGTGGGGACATCTTAAAGATCTGCATAAGGCCATAAAGCTTTGCGAAGAAGCAATGGTGGCCACTGAGCCATCAACTGCTTCTGCCGGTCAAAATTTGGAGGTACATGCTTTTATTGCTGACGATCATCTATTTATTTAGTTTTCAGGTGTTTGGAAGAAGAAGCCTTTGACAAATTTCTTTAAACCCTAAAATTTCCAGTTGCTTCTAAAACGAAATCGCAGTCGTGTTGCTGTTTCATAATTTCCTAATTACGAAAATTTCTATTCTTTGCCATACTACTTTAGCACCCGGTTAACCTAGCTTGTGACCAAAAGAACATGAAGCATAGAGTTAGGTGTGCTAGAGCTTTTAGTACAATAATTGGAAAGCTAGATGGAGTTCAACGGCTAATATTTGTCATTTTGAGATTACTTACAATTTTATTTAACCTTCAACCAATCACATTATAGCTCCCCTCTACGTCTCTCACTGTTATTCAAATGTTTCGTCTTTAACATGTGGTCTTGTCCTTTTCAAAGTAGTTCAATGTGATTTGGTGAATTAAGTTCTTCCATGACTGAACCAATTCAATACCGTATCTAATCCTTAAATAGGGATAAGAAGTCATCTACGACACTTTTTCCTTTTCTGTAACAAGAAAACTCAATGAGTAACTATAATTCTTTTAAGTTGCGTCTTCACTAAAAGAATGAAAAGATTAAAACTGTACCAACTCTATTACAAGAACCCATCTCTAAATTATACGTACTACACATTATTCCAAAGAAAAGAAGAAAAAGAAAAGAAGAGGATTAAACTCAAAAACCACTTTAAAACTTCAAAAAGATTCTTCTTTGCTGTTTCATTTGAGGTAAATGTCCAGATATATTGCTCAAATATGTCAAATGAAGTTGTAAACCTAGTTCATATCCCTCTTTCCTTACTATCCACTTCTTCAATTATTTACTTTTTCAAAAAAAATCCACTGTTTCCTATCCCTTCATTTTTTTGAAACATGTCTGGGATTTAGCTCTATAGTTAATCCTAAATTGTATTTCTGATATATTTTCTTGCAAATCGGAAAGCATAATTTCTATAATTACATCGACCACTCTGTCCTTTCATTTAACGGTTTTCAGGACAATGCTTACATCGACTACTTTGTTCTTTCAGGTAACGGTTTATAAGACAGCAGGATTATGTTCTGCTTTTCTTGCCAATATTGCCACAACGGACAAAACTGTTAATTTCAACGGTAAAGCATATAGCTTGCCTGCGTGGTCTGTGAGCATCTTGCCGGACTGCAAGAATGTGGTACTTAATACTGCAAAGGTATGCATCTTTATCTTCTGTTGCAAATATTTATAGCTTTTGCATATATGAGTAATTAAGATTTACGTTGATGACCGGCGATCATGTAATCGACCAGCTTATAATTTTTATGAGCCTTTTCATATTTTTCTGAAATAGCGTACTGAATAATCAATTAAAAAACGTTAAATCTATTTAAATTCTTTATTTCAATACTTATTTGTAAAATTTTTTAATTAAATATTGTCTCTAATTTTAAAAATTAGATAATTCAGCTTAAAATTTTATCTCTATTAATATTTTATGAATATGATTGATACATCAAATAAAGACGGACATTTAGATGATATTATTTGGTTCTTCACTTTTGTTATTAAAATGGTAAACATATCTGTGCTTATATATTTGATGATATAGTCAGAATTAAAAATTATACGTCATATAATTTTTTTAAATATAAGATTTTATGTATTTTTTCAATTATATAAATAAAATATTAACAGAAGACAGTCTTTAAATTGAACATTTAAATCTAACAGAAAGTAATCTCTGCTAATTAAAGATACGACTGTATCACTTATGTGCATATGAATTTTCGCTTATTGAAATATTGATTGAGTTGTTACTTTCTAAAAGAATTCTCTATACTTTCCCACTCCTATGTAAAGCTTTAGAAACGTGATGTGCATAAGGATTCGTGCGGTTTGCAAATCTTGTGCCAACCACCGAGCACTTTGGCAAGTCCCAAATATAGTCACTAAAACAAGTAGCTTTCTCATCACAGATCAACTCTATGACCGTGATTCCAAGCTTCACCCGTCAATCTCTGGATGGTGATGTGGATTTCTCTGAGACTCTGGACTCTGGCTGGAGTTGGATTAATGAACCAGTGGGTATCTCCAAGGATAATGCCTTCGTGAAATCTGGACTACTGGAGCAGATAAATACAACAGCTGATCAGAGCGACTACCTATGGTACTCATTAAGGTATAAAAGGTCTGCGTTCACTGCTGTTTGCCCAAAACCATGCCTGGCTGCTTCTATCTATTGGCATTTGCTGACACAGTTCACGAACGATTTGTCTTTCTGTATCTAAACTATTTCTGGTTTATCTTGGCAGCATGAATGTCAAAGATGATGACTTTTTGCTTCAAGATGGATCTCAAGTTGTTATTAATGTTGAATCCCTGGGCCATGCCCTTCATGTTTTCATTAACGGGAAGCTTGCAGGTAATATGTTCACACGCAAGTCTGAGTTTCTTATCGTTTGGCTGACAAGTTTTATGATTAGAGTCGCTTTCTTTTCTAGATTTTTGTTTTCTTCATCCATATTATTTATGGAGTAATTTAATTTGATCATTCTGATTTTGACGGTTCTTCCTATTAATACCTTTCAAGAAGGCTGTTTATCACTGTGATAGATAGGCTTAGTTGAGTCTCTCTTGAGAGAATGTATAGGCTTGATCTTGATCCCAGTTTTGCTTTAGAGGCAAAGCTTCCGTCTTTCCTAAACTGCAGGTTAAATAGCTGAATTTCATAAGACATTACAGAAAAATATATTATCCATCCAATTAACTGCCACTTCAGTACTAGCTGAACATGTTATTTTCTTATTATCATCTTTAAATAGTTTCAGCTGTCAGTTTTTTGTTTTTATTATCATTTTTTAAAATTTTGATAGCTTATTTCTTTTAGATAAAGCTTTTCCTTCAATGTATGTACTGATTAAAGTCTTTTTCTTTTCTAGATTTATTTTTTTGCTTCATTCATGTTCCTTCTGGAGTAATTTATTTTGATTTTGACAGTTCTTCCTACTAGTACCTTTGAGAAGACTGGTTATCGTTGTGATAGATAGGTTTAGTTGAGTCTCTCCTGAGATAATTGATTGAAGGCTTGATCTTGATCCATGTTTCATTTTGGTGGCAAAGCTTCGGTTTTTCCTAAACTGCAACTTGAATAACTGAATTTCATAATACATTATAGAAAATATATTGTCTATCCAATTAACTGCCACTTCAAGTCTATCCAATTAACTGCCACTTCAATAATCTATTATCTCGAAATTGTTTCAGCTGTCAGCTCTGTATGTCTTTTAGAATTTAGATTATTTCGACCAAGAAAATTATGCAATGCTTATTACCATTGCTTAAATTTGGGATAACCTATTTCTTTTAGATAAAGCTTTTCCTTCAACACATGGAGTGATTTTTGTATACATATAAAATTGGATCCATACAGGAAGTGGAACAGGCAGCAGCAACAATCCTAAGGTTGCAGTGGAGATTCCCATCATGCTCATAGCTGGAAATAACAGCATTGATTTTCTGAGCTTGACTGTGGGACTTCAGGTACAATTTTCCAGATTAAGATTTACCAGAGTAATAATTTGTAAACAGAGGCTGTATTCTGCTCGATGTTTTCTTGGTCATAATGCCAGTAGCTGAAATATGGTGTCTATAGGAGAATCATATTATAGCATCCAGGCATTATTATATCAATTTGATTGGAAGCTTATTTGGCATCAGAATTATGGAGCCTTTTTTGATTTAACTGGTGCGGGCATCACTGGTCCAGTAAAGCTGAAAGGATTGGGAAATGGCAGTACCATTGATCTATCTTCTCAGCAGTGGACCTATCAGGTCAATATTCTTGCATTTTCTGTTTACTATTCAATGAATAACTGTACAATGGTGATTGAACTCCATCTGACTCTGCTTGCTGAAAGATTTGAATATTACTATAGTTAATTTCCTTAATACAATAAGTTAGAACTCCTAATTGATGATTAAAATTCTTTCTTTAACTTTCTCTTGGCTTTGGGTAAATGAGTGTAGATTGGACTTAAGGGTGAAGAATCAGGACTGCCTAATGGAAATTCTTCACAGTGGGTTTCACAGTCAATATTGCCCAAGAAGCAGCCTCTGACATGGTACAAGGTGACTGTAAAATTCCATTTGTCGAAATTACCACTCTACTGGCTTATCTGATTTTCAGTTGATTATGGCATATGATATAATCTGGTCACTGATATGCAGTTCTTCACAGTGATGCTTGCCAAACAAATAATATATTGCAACTGGGAAGAATTTTTCTAAATATAAAATTGTAAATATCTCGCTGTGAAAGAAAATTCAGCCGCAGTAGGCTCCATAACTTCTAGTTTAACTGTGAACGGATCTGCATCAGTATCACGCATTGGATGGAAAAGCGACAACAGATCGGTTTACCATTAAAAGACAAAACACATAAGGTTGTTATTACAAGTGATAATATTTGAGGTTGTCTAAGCTTTAAACATAACATGTTTCAGAAGTAGTTTGACATGATAAACAAGAAACTGAGAAAATGTTGTTCTAGATTCCTTTACTAGTCTTTCCTTCCGGTTAAAACGAATCAGATTTCTCTTGTTCTTCTTAACTTTAGAATCATTTGCGCTTCTGGTCCATTATGGATATAAGTATCTGAAATGTGATATTATGGACAAGATCATACGTGGCTGAATCATGTAGTCAAGCGAATAATATGAACAAATAGTTCGTCTAAAGTTATGTTTCTTTCTGAATCATGTAAAGCGAATTTCTTTGTCAGGTTCTGCGATTAGGGATTTGCATTGCTAGAGCTTGCATTGGTCTCTTAGATGACAAATTTATCCTCTAAATTAATTGCTTAAAACTAATAACTTACGGTACTTCTGTTACAGACAAGTTTTGACATTCCTGCGGGTGATGATCCCATTGCAATTGACTTCACGGGGATGGGCAAGGGTGAAGCATGGGTGAATGGACAAAGCATTGGACGTTATTGGCCAGCCAATATGTCTCCTAATAGCGGCTGCACCAACTCTTGCAATTACAGAGGTGCTTACAATTCTAACAAATGTCTCAAGAATTGTGGAAAGCCTTCTCAGTCATTGTGAGTTCTCGACAGTGTCAAGGCATTTATGTTGCGAATTTCTTCAGAATTCTTTATTCTTATAACAACTTTGCAGGTACCATGTACCACGTTCGTGGGTGCAATTGAGCGGCAACACTCTTGTCTTGTTCGAGGAAATTGGTGGAGATCCAACCAAAATTGCTTTTGCTACCAGCCAGACTGGAAGTTTCTGCTCGCACATTTCAGAATCACATCCGTTGCCTGTAGATATGTGGAACTCAGATTCAAAATCAGAAAGGAAATCGAAACCTGTACTATCACTCGAGTGCCCACTTCCTAATCAGATCATCTCTTCAATCAAATTTGCAAGCTTTGGGACGCCAACTGGAACTTGTGGGGATTTTAGCCACGGGAAGTGTAGCGGCAATAACGCTCTATCCATTGTCCAGAAGGTAGGCCCTTTCAATCTTTTAATGCAGAATATGTTTCTCTATGAAAATTCCTGCCTCGTTTGTTCTTAAGAGTCAAATTCTGCAGGCCTGCGTTGGGTCAAAAAGCTGTAGAATTGAAGTATCAACGACTGCCTTCGGCGATCCTTGCAGAGGAGTAATAAAAAGTTTAGCGGTTGAAGCCTCCTGTACATGACATTGTTGCTCATAGCATTCACTTTGTAAGGGACTGAACCAACACGTCGTCCCTAATTTAGGGCTTTTATGCATCAAATTGTTGAAACTTTACCAAAAGGCCATTTTAAGCAACTTGGAAGTTTCAGTAGAAAGACAACTTGGAAGTTTCATCGTACTTTCCACTATATTTTCTTTTCATTATATGATTTGCCTTTCTCAGCAAGGATTCCTCCATAACAGGCGCAATCTATGATCATTTTCGGTTTTCGCCATCTTACCTTGGTAAAGTCTACAAAGTTGTTTTGGTGACATTTCGGTTAACAAGGACTGAGGAAGAAACAAACATCGTAATAACATGGACAAAGATTAATGCCCTTATTCATTTGAATCCACATACATAGTTCAGGACATGACTCGAGTATATTTTGATTTGACATCAAAAACCTAATAGCTGGATAAATTACATGTATTTGTTTCATTAATACTCTGAAACTCCCTCAACGGCTTGAATGGTAGATGATGGTCTCTTAAACCTGCAAACCTGGCAAAGAGGTGAGTAAAGAGATGGAGTCTGGTACTTGTCCTCTCCACCCATCATTGGCATAGGTACCCCTTTCTTGACAGGACTAATGTAATCAGGTCGGTAAGTCTTTCCCAGGACCCCTTCAACAAGATCTGAGAGGTCAAAGAACTTGAACTGTGTCTCCAAATGAGCAAAAGCATCATCATCTGGCAACTGGTAGTTGTGAACTCTGTTTTCTTCTTTCCCAATTGGTCTAACCCTTATGTTCAGTTCCACCAGCTTGGCGACTGTGACTCTTACAGTATTTGTATCATCAGTTCTTTCCACCACAACCTCTCTTTCTACCCCATTTGCCCTCCATTCGGCCTCTCCGTTTGCAGGGATGTCAACTGTCTCACCGTCCCACCGTACAATAAGAGCATCCGTGCTGTCTTCCCAGTGTGAGACTCTCTTTGCTGCAATGACAAGCGTGTGTGTGTCAAACATGATTGAGAAGGCCTGCACCCATGTGTAGTCCCGAGTCCTTCCTTTGGGTCGAGTTCCGATAAAATGTGCGTTGATTTGGAGATTATCGTCGGAAACAATGGCGAAGTTTCCTCCCTTTTCTCCATGGAAGTAGAACATCACTCCGTCACCACCAACAAAGCGAGGATCATAACACAGCGAGCCATATCCTTCACAATTTGGTTTTCTAACTGCGCAAGACAATTATGGTGTTGTCAGCAAGCACTATATCCATGTGCATAAATCATTTTTTTTCAGAGAGCAATTTTAAGAGCCTTGTGATGGGATATGAAATGATAATTTGATAAAGCTTTCAAGATATACGCAACGGTTCACTGATAAAGCTCTTTCAAGATAGAAATGGGATGAGAGACGCATGGTATGGAACAGAAGTGAAAAGACTGAAAAACAGCGATTAAGCAGGCAGTTATCTTACACTTGCAAGTTGCTTCACACTTGCTGCTGCAGTCAAGGAAGCAAGCTTTGACCTTCTTGTTATGTTTAGGCTTCCTCTCTTTGCACTGATCTGGACACTCACGAGTCCTGTAGTGGCAGGCTCCTCTGGCTAGGCAAAAGGCTCGCTCGTTCCCCTTGCCTGACTTGCCTAGGAATATGTAATTTTGAATAGCGGGATCAAGTGATGAGTACTTCGTGCTCTTCCTACTTTCCTTTTCTTCAGCACCTTGAACAAAATGCAGTTCCCAAGAAATGAATACTACTAGAGACAAAGCTGCTACAATGAATGACTTTCTTTGGTCCATGCCTTTCTTTGATATGAGAAGCCTAGATCGCTAACTCATCTCAGTTTAATTCATGGAGGAGGATATATATATCGAGGGACCAGTATTGAAATGGCCTTAGAATTCGGCATTATACCCGCGAACTTGCTTCTTCCTATCATCGCTGGGTTGGGAAACATCGCTCTCTCTTCAATATTAAAATGGGTCAGGAATGTGAAATATATGAGCAAGTTGGTGCCGACCACGTTAATCTCCAACCTGACAGAAGCTCTTAGCTTGAGTTTTCTTCAGTTTCACGTATATGAGGAAGCTTTCAGAACTTAAACACAGCCTTTTCTTCAAAAATTAATGCCCACTCGCAAGTTTATAATTATGTTCTTTGACATTCATATTAAATTTCATCGTGCAACAATGCTTTCTATATGGTTTTTGACTTTAGACTAGTTGATTAATTTATGGATTTGAACCCACAAGTCACTTATGGAAACATCAACGTAGGTGCAATACTCCAAAGCAATGGTGGTGGTTGGTTTACAGTCATTGCTTCTAAAGGATTGCTCGCTTGCTACATCTTTTGATGAGCAAATGGGAGAGACAGAGTCGGTTAATACGTTTTATTTGTTAGCTTATTCGTGTAACAAGTAAATTCTTGCTAAACTTCCAAGAAATTTGTGTTCATTTGTTTATTCAAATGTGCATGAGACTTGATGACATTCCGTTTTGAGAGGTGGAAGAGTTAAACTGATCAAATGGTAAATGAAATTAAGGGTATATCGTGAAATCAAGAGATAAATACAATTACCGTTCACCTGATTTGTTTATAAGCCTTCATGTAAAATAAATATACAAAATGGCGTGAAATCCAACAATATATGTGATTGTGAAGGGACCTTAAGAAGTAAAATGGGTATTAAGTATTAACAGAGTCATAATTCATAAATGAGAACCAAATTAAATACCATCATAATTATCTGATCTCTTTGTTTACAAGCATTAATTGCAGTTGCTTAGGTCATTTACTAATTATCGAAATTCCAGACAGGTAACACACAGGTCAGCAAGAACTGATTCTGATACCCACATGGAAAGTCCTGAATCGGAGGATATGATTATCTGTAATCTGTTTACCCTATGAGAACTCGAGAACTCTGCTACTCGTCAATCTATAAACTATAAGGTAATAGTTCATGTGATGAGGCTCTAATCCACCATGGTTCTACCTACTATTAATCCATGACCTGAAACCAAAAGTTTTTCTCTGTCACACGTTGTTGGACATTATTTATAAGTTTTCCTCGGGAGTTAGGCCAGTGAGAAGTTCCATGGGCTCTAGACTGAATACAAAGTCAACTTGTTAACCACACCACACCACTAACAAGCTAATTAATTCAGCTTTAACAATCTTTTAGATTGGAATTCTTTATACCTGTCAATGCTTAATTAAATTAGCAAAATAAATTAAAGGTATTTCTGGTAAAGAAATTGTAATTATGAAGATAACCAACCGAAGAATTCATGGGCGAACGAAGCTCTACTTGACAACATTTTTCATGACTATGATTGGCATAACAAAGAATGATTTGTTCTTCTTTTCCCTTAGAGTCTCCCCAAAACACCTTCCACAAGATAAGAGCAGTTCTTGAACTGTGTTTTGAAGTGAGTAAACGCATCATTGGCAGGCAACTGATAGTTATGAGCTCTAATTCTCTTCTTTCCCAATAGGACTGGCCTTTATATTTATCTCAACTATGTCATTACCTCTCGCCCCAAATGGCAGTGGATGCCAGTTGTTGAAAAATAATACAACAAAATACTGACACTCACACACAAAGTGTTCATAAATTTACTATCCCTAGGATAATATCTTCACTATTTTGTCACTCATCCTTTTAAGAAAAACGTTTCCTAAAAATACTCAAAATTACTTTCTCACTCAAGACTTTAAAACATTACCACATGTACATGTATTTGGAAGCATGCTTACGAAAGAGGGAGGGAGGGTCTTTATATAGACCCTCCACCGCCTCTTTGCATTTTAAGCATACACCTTATATGCAAGTTGTCCACTGTGATAGATTGCATGCAAGTTGTCCACTGTTGTCTACGACAACTTGCTACATATAAGTTGTTTACGACAACTTGCTTCTTTTTTTTTTTAAATACATATGGCGGTACCATGTATGTCGATTCTGTCTTACAATTCTCCCCCTACCGACTACATGGTATTTACTATCATTCCTGCAGATGATCGAAAGAACTCAAACTTTCTCCTGGGTAGAACTTTTGTCATCATATCTGATCCATTTTCATCCTATGAATCTTCTCAAGCTGTAATAGCCTCTTCTCTCACACCTCTCTAATCCAGTGATGTCTCACATCGATATGCTTTGATCTTGAATAGAATGAGAAATTTTTTCCATAGTGAATAGCACTCTGGTTGTCGTAAAACAGTTGATATCTATCCTGTTAAAAACCAAATTCATCTAAGAACTTCTTCATCCATAGGAGCTCTTTGCACGCTTCAGTTGTAACAATAAATTCTGCTTCAGTGATGAATAGAGTAACACATTTCTGCAATTTTGATTGTCAGGCTCCCCCTGCAAAGATAATTAGGTAACCTGAAATAGACTTTCTCGAGTCAACATTGATGGCCATGTCTGCATCTGTGTAACCAACTAACATAGGCTTGGTAGTTTCAAAACATAAGCATATTTTGGAAGTAATATGTAAATATTTAAGGATACACTTCACAGTGTCCTAATGTTCCTTAAAAAGATTT
>JANQBM010000221.1:8189169-8200094 GCA_025594535.1 Erythroxylum domingense | reverse complement strand
CTTTTAGGCTACTTAAACTTGCAATTAAGCCCAACAACAGATCGCAAATGTTTTTGAGTTTTCCCGTCGATTAGAACAAGCGCAACTTCCATCCTACCAATTGACAAATCTGAATACGAGATGCTCTCTCTTTTAGTCTCGACACACACTAAAACTAACCGAAGTGTCGTCGCGTCCATTCTGCAACTTTGCTACTCAATTATTGCAAAGAGCATGAGATACGGCTACCCCGCTAAGCTGTATAGTTTGAAAGCAGTGCATCTGCCACGTCACTTTCCACTCAAAGCAAACCACCACCGTATGAGGATAGCGTGTCATAAAACCACAGTTACAGACGACTTTGTCATGCCACCGTCAACAATGATTGATGATCGTCGTCCGTAACAATAACACATTCATAAATCATAATATACGTTCGATTTACGTCGTTTTACTTGTACGATCCATTGCTTCCATCACCAATTCGTGTTGGCTGTGGGTTGGCAGAACCTTACTCAAAACAGAAAGACGATACAGTTACATGTATCCCCAGATACCCTCTTTGAAAAATTTCTGAATTTGGCATCTTTCTCCGTCACAGATAGGTCGCTCCATCTGTTTGTTTTTTTATTTTGTCTTTTCTTGTTTTCCGATCATCAAAGATGATACCTTTTTTGAGATTTTATTTACTGCGAACGCATTCTCAGTTTTTGCCGCATTCTTTTTCTTATCCTTTCTCCAATACCAAACAGGTGATTGTTCCAGAGAAGGACAGAGAATGGGAAACGTTGGAAGCCATAATCGTGGGAGCCGCCGCCACCACCACCCTGCGACAGAGACACCAGGGACAGCGACGGCCCCAGCTCAGACTGGCCAGCAGCAAATGACAACGAACCAATACGTATTTGCAGCGCCGTCTCACTATCCAAACCCTAATCTATCACAAGTGTATCAGCAGCACCCTCATGCCCACTTCACACGGCCGCCTCTTCCTTTTGCACAAGGTTACCATCGTTACCCCTCCCAGAGTGGCGCTACTGCGTCTTCATTGACGCGGTTTGTGGAGCATCAGAAGGCGGTTACAATCAGGAACGACGTTAATGTTAAGAAAGAAACTATTAGGATCGAGGAAGATGATGAGAATCCCGGGAAGTTTCTCCTTACCTTCACTTTTGATGCTATTTCTCGAGGAAGGTGATTCTCGTTTTGATTGCAAGCAAATTATTTGTTTTGGAGCTGGGAAGAAGGTTTTGATTAAATCTATGTCTGGTTTAAAGTTTGTAACCGCAGGAACAAGTATCACTGCATTGAAATGTCCCTTCAGAAATTGAATTTTGCGTATTGCTACTCATGAACGTAACATGTTTCATTGTTCATTTTACAGAGTTGGTCCACAAGTTCACTTATTTGGGACCTTGCTTGGGAAATTCAATTTATACTCTCTAGGAAGTGAATCAATGAGCTTCTGTTAGATTCTTAGGTTTGTTTTCTCGTCCTTTGTGGTTGAGGATGTTGCTCCTGATTGCTGGACTTGTTTGAGTGATTCTTTTTCCTTCTGGAGCAAGCATTACAATAGGTGATCATAATACTCTACAGAAGAACCTAACAAATTTGCTCAGGTTTCTCGTGTTACTAGTTACAGGGAGTCGAATTGATCCAACACTGTGAGAAATTTGAGCATTTTTTTATTGTTTAGTTGTGTAATTTTTTATTTTTAAGTTAAGAGATAAGAGCAAGAGACTCTTATCTGATTTAAGTTACTGCATCCCCTATTTCTTGCTCAAACTTCATTTTTATATTGTTTTTTCCTTGATCTCCTGAAACAGCATAAGAATTGTGTATTTCGCTAAACAAGGTGATGATTGTGATCTGGTGGCAACAAAGGAAAATACGCTTAAACCAGTTAGCGTGTCTTTCGAGGCAGGTCTTGATCAGAAGTTTAGACAGCCTTCTGGAACAGGGATTGATTTCACAGATTTTGAGGAGACAGTGCTAAACAAGGAGCAGGATGATGGCGTATATCCTCTTGCGGTAAAGGCTGAAGCATTTCAATCAGAAAGTGATGGAACTGGGAACTCTCTGATCACCTTGACAGTTTTTCATAGGAAGGAGAAAGGGGAATACGCGGTGCATGTAATGAAACAGATACTCTGGGTTGACAGTATGAGGTATGAGTTACAAGAGATCTACGGAATTGCGAACACTGTTGATGCTGAATCTGATGAGAATGATGCTGGAAAAGAATGTGTCATCTGCATGTCAGAACGAAGAGATACTACTGTCCTTCCATGCCGGCATATGGTAGATATGCTCACTGTTTCTACTGCTGGATTAATTACATTGCACCAAAGACCAAACCCCTTTCTTCAAGTATCAATGCTTGAATTTTATCAGAAAAATCCCTCTGATTTGAAGCAATATTTTGATTTTAGACATGTTATTTTATGCAGTGCATGTGCAGTAGGTGTGCCAAGCTTCTGCAGTTCCGCACCAACCGATGCCCAATTTGTCGGCAACCAATTGAGCGCCTCCTGGAAATTAAGGTGGACGATGAAACTGATAAATGAGTTGAATCCACTGGCAAGTGGATGGTGATGGTGGTGGTTGTAAAGTTAATATCTTATTACAGTAGCATCACTCTACAAGGAAATGTACAGCCTGAAGATTTGATACCCCCTTCAACACCAGAGTCCAGACGGGTCGCCACTGATATATTATATATGCATAGTATGGCTGCTTTCAACAAGTTATGGGAGAGAGCGCTCATCCATTTATTGTTTTTATATTATAATAATATGTTCCTGGCAAGTTGGTTAGTTTGGGAGAGTTTTGTAAATTTGGTTGTAATTGTGGTATGGCCTGTATATTGTGTGCAAAAGTTAAAAGCAAGAAGGCAAAATGATGCAAGTAGTCACCATTACCAACCTGTACTTATTCTGCAGTTCTTTTCCTTGTTTTGCGCGTTAGCAAAGTTTACCAACTGTTGTCTAAAGAGGCACAGATCCTCTGTACTAAAAATGGTATTCCAACTGATTAACTGGAACTGATCTGAAAAAGATTGTACGTTAAACTCCAAAAAAAAAAAAGGAGAGCAAATAACCATGTTAAACTCATAAAAACAGAGCTCGGTAAATATCCAACTTGAGCTCCCTCAGACCGAAACTCCAACGCCTGCGAACTGCATCAAGTGGTTCCATTACCATTTACTCCACCCCCCACAACTTCAACTCTCCACCCTTAGATCAACCGACAACCTTAGATTCTCTGTTCAATTAATCAGCAAGGTACGTCAGATTGAACGAACAATTTTTAGGGAGGGCGCGATAGACTTAAAAGGATTCAAGAGAAGTTCCGTAAATGAGAAATTGATGAGCCGCAAGACTACTAACTCCTCGTGTAGCTTACTTGTTCCAACATTGATTAATCGTTTCAAAACAAAGCAGGAGTGAAATATGTACAAGAAAGCAGATTACATAACCAAGTCAAGCGTTGTCCGCGTTGCCGAGTCCACTTGTCCTTGCGAAGATAAAATCTTTTAGCCAACCGCCAAACTTTCTTCTTCTTGTGTGTTAGGCCCCTAGTAGAGTAGGTATTTTAGGTAATTATGACCCACATGAACATCATTATTATTTCATCCCCACAACAAGGGCGTGACTTTGTTTATGATGTCTCTTTGGACTGTGCATTTCTACTAGGTAGTTCTTATCCAAAAACCCAGACCCAGCCAGCCCACCAAGTCACACCTCACTTGCTTCTTTAACGTCAAAAACCATTCCCTGGGCATGGGTTTCGTACCTCATTTTAATTTTCTTTGCTTATCATGTCAAAACGTAAACTGTATTGGACAGACCTCTTCTTCGGTTGTTCTTATAAACCTACACTTGACTGAACATTTGTCTTCTTACTTTCAACTAATTTATTTTCAATGCGTCTGACTTGGTTTGGTAGAAATGCCTAATGTCATTAATTTCTCAAGAACACGCGGAGCAGTGCAATTATGATCGCGCCTTTACTGGGAAAGAAGTAAATGTTATTTTATTTTCTTAAAGAGCCAGAATCAAATCAAATCGATGCAAAGTATAATGAGTTACAGGGTTAATCCTTAAGATCTTTACGGTGACATCAATTTCCACTGTCTCTGGAACAGAATCCATATGGGATTGGAAAAAAGATTGTTGACTCCAAGTCTACCACTAAACAGCCACAGGTAGGTGAAAATGAAACGGAAGGCATCTAAATTGGAGTTTCAGTTTGTCTAATGATCAGGGTTAAATGTGTATGTGTCATTATTAGGTTTGAAAACTACAAAGAGAATCATTGCGAAAGCAAAAGAGGTCCCAACTCTATAAAGCAAAAGCAGACGTATAATCTATGTCCAGCTATCAGCTAGCGCTAGCTTTTGACATTAAACATGCCAGATAAATAATTCTGATTAATAAAGAATCAAGAATATTTCTTTTTGAGCCTAATAAACAACGAATTATGCCACCTTTTTTTTGTAAATTATTAACTATTATGCCCTTTTAACCCGAGTTGAATTGCGCCTTAACGAGATTTTTAAAAAATATTATTGTTGTTGTTATCTAAATCATGTGTTTATCAAGAACTAAGACACAACTCTTTTCTAATACTTGAAAAATAAATAAAAAGATCTTATCTGGGTTAGCAGGAACAAATTAATTAAAATTTGCTAAGGTCAAGTTTTTAGTGAAATTTTAATTTTAATTATTTATTTTTAATAGGTTAATTAATGAATAAATAATTTAAAATTATTAATAAATTTAAGTTAATTGATATTTGCATATTTTTCAAATCTTAAATGAATTGAAATTCTCCTATCATAAAATTAACCTACAATATTTTGAACTAAGAACCTATTTTTGTTAATGGTCGTTCCAGTTCCACTCCAATCCAACATATTAACATCTGACAATCACATGGTACCATCCAAATCCAACAATTGAGCTAACAAACTATAAAGTTATTGTCAAATTTCCAGTGGGAAAGCAGGGCTTAAGAATGCATAAGAGTACTTCGTAAAATAGAATAAAAAGTTACAGAGTACTCACAAGTCAGAAAGCAGAAAAGAAATGACGTTTTGTTTTCAACTCTGAAACTTATATTTGAAGAAATAAGAGAGAATAACAAGTTTCTATCAAATTAGGTAAAAAGAAATGGTGATTTTTTATGGAAGATTGGAACTAATTCATAACCACATTTGCTTGAATCCTACTCAACTCCAACTATACTATTACTACCATGTTCAGTTGCTGTCTTAATGCTCTAACTTTAAATTCATTATGTTTGAAGGATAAATGTAATTCTTTTACGAGCCGTTTGAAATTCAATGAATTAGATTCAATTCATTAATTTTATGTAATTGAATTCAATTTACGCGTTTAGAATGTTAAAAAAGAGATGACTTGAATTCAACCACGTAATTGAATCTCATTTTCTTTATGAATTCAATTCACATCTCAAATAGTCATATTTAGTGTGTGAATTAGAGAGTCAATTCTTTTTAAAACATTAAAAATTCTTTTTTTAAAAATATACATCATAAATATACGAATTATTACAAAACACATACATATTGATTATATACTAGTTTTAGTTAAGGATAAAAAAAGTCATACAAAGTAGTTGAATTTATTTTTATTGTGTTTCAAACAATATAATTAAATTAAACTCTAATATTTATAGATTTATTCTAAACAGTGAAAATCGAATTTAATTTAATCTCACAAATATAATTGAATCTAATTCGTCAATAAATCCAATTCGAAAATTTCCAAACGGCCTGTTAATAATTTAACATATAAAACTACTTTGGAATTTCCATTATCGGCTTGCAATTAAGTTCACTTCAATTTTTATATTTAATTAATAATTTATTTATATAAGTGATTACGAGCGATGATTAAAAAAAACAACCGCTTTACTCAATTTATTCGTAAAAATCTTGAATCGTTTAACTTTTCGGTTCAATTCACTTTAATAGCTTTTTTTAAATCAATTAATTTATTAATTAATCATTCAATTTTTATAAATTAATAAGTTCTTATAAACTAAAATAAATAAATATTTATTTATTTAATAATTTTTTAATTAAACTTTAAATTCTTCGAAAGATAAAGACAATCTTTTTCAATCATATTTTAAATTATTTAATTTTAGTCAATTTTTAGTCAGTTTTATAACGGTCTAATACTGATTGAACTTTTTAAAATTAAATCTTTTGTCTTACCAGTTTAATTATATAGATTTTGAGTGTTACATATAATTTTCACTAAAAATATGTAGCGATAATTTCAATCTTCTTAACCTCATTCTGAAATCTAATTATAATTATCTTTATGTTTGTAACTTGTAGGCTCTTAATCCATTATCTTTCAAATTCAAACCGGAAAAGAAAGGATCAAGTGTTTATAAAGGTGGGGGTGGGGGAGGGGGAACAAAGTTACAAAAAGGCTATAGTGAAAATTAAAGTGTTACGAAAAGTAAATGCAGAGGTGTGCAGCCTGTTATTGTTATTGCTGGAAAGCTTGTGTTACCTGAAGCTTGGTTTGAAGACATCCCACGTATTTTTAATGTCAAACTTTCACATAAACTCAAGTGGCCATTGTAGTTTTGAGACCGACATAAGTTGCCAAGGATTAGTAAGTATTAATGGTTATTAATATTATAAATAATAAAATATTATATTTATAATGATGAAATTCACAATTATACACAATAAACCATAAAATGTATTTTTTACTGAATAAATTGTATATAATAATTTATAAAATTCATATTTTAAATAAATTATTTGATTTAAAATTAAACAATAAACAAAAATTTATATATTTTGATTCTCCTACCATGTGTCTTTCAAGTCGTAAAGGTGCAAAGCAACACTCCCCCATCCGCAACTCGAACGTGATAAAGACTTAAAGAGTTAAAGACTACTGAAGTAATTGATAGATATGTAAGCCCAATCTCTACGAAGTAGACAACCGGTCAGGGGCTAAATATAAATACGCATTTTAAGTCCCTCCCTAGTCCCTTCCCTATTGGCATGCTAACGTAACATTAACACTAAAATACCTAAAAGTACTGAAAGATCCTGTCAACTCAACTCAAGTGGCAACTGCGCTGCTGCACTATGCGGCAGAAGGCCACACCCCACACCACCTTTTGTCATAAATAAAAGAGAGGAAATGAATGCTTCTCACTCCTCTGCCTTCAACTACAAGATGAATCAATCGCCCTTTTTTTATTCTCTTCCTCCTCTCTACCCCCCCGCACCATACTACTCCTTCGCGATTTCCTAACTCCTCCATCTCTTCTTTTCTGCTTTTCTGTTTATTAATTTGGTTGTTTTAGTTGGTGATAGAATGGCAGCTCAGGAGAAGCTTGTCATTGAACCACTGCAAGATGCTGGTTCTAGCCAAGGAGATTGTGGTGTTCTTAGTCCCTTGACCAGAGTATGTGTTTCCTTCTTTTAATTTTTTGGGTTTCTTTGTTCTTTTCATTCGCATAAGCTTCTTTTTCTTCTTCTGATAAGACGCGGATCATGAGTCTTTGATGGGTTTCATTATCTTTGTGAAAGTTCTGCTCTTTATGTTCATTCAGAGATATAAAGGGCTGGTTTTCTGGTGTTGTATTTTCAGTTGGTGGCCTTTGTTTACCTTTTCCTTTTTCACTTCCTGCATCACTAAATTAATCCAGTGTATTTTATGGAAGTTTATACTTTATTTGTCCTAAATTTGAACGGTGATCCGACTAGGAAACTGTCTGATCATGGTTTTTCCAGGGATCAGAATTAGGGCTCAATTCCATTCTAGCAGTGAAACATTATTTGGCAAACTCACTATTCCTGAAAAGCTGGAATACGTATTTAGTTTGTTTAAATACGAAGGCGACAAATTTCAGTGGCAAGCTAGAAGAAAGACAAACAATTTCATTTTTACCATGATACGTTTGCATTCAAAACTGTGTGCATGACCAAAGAATGGCAGATTTTGCGTGGCCCTACCCACAATTTGTCTCATGGATAATAAGCTTGTTTATGTATTCTGGTTTGATTTGTAAGAAATTGTTTAAAAAAAAAGGTTATATTCTCAACTCTGTGATAAAATAAGTGCTAGGAGCTATAAATCGAATCTAACTCGTGGAAAATTCATAAACATGATTGAACTTCCAAACATCAGCATGTTTCTACGACAACAGTACTAATTAGAAATTAGGAAATTCTTTTATTAATTTCTCTAATCATTTGTTATCCTGTTGAGTGGATTCACTTATAAAAGTGACTCGGTAGTTGTTCTGAAAGTAATTCTTTATCTCCTTCATGTATGAGAAATATGTGGGGCAAGTGCATAGTCACTGTAATGTCAACCTCCACTGCAAACTGTTTTGTGTTGAAAATCTTAGGAATTTCAGTCTACTTGAACTTCAATTTGAGTATAATTTTTATAGTTCCTTCTTTCTATGTCTTTTATTGAGAGTCTTCCTATATGCATACAGTTCTTAATTGTGTCCTAGGACATATCTAATTACTTGGCATTCCAATGATATCAATTTTCTCCCAATGAGTATCAAGCTATCATTTCTTATTCTGTGCTACATTTGTGTGCTAATCCAAGTTGCGAGAAGATATGGATACAACTTGTGTCCATTTCCTTCCATTCTTTCTTTTCCATCTTTTTCTTTTTTAATATTCTTGGGGCATATAATTCTGGTCTTTAAATCAATAAAATCAGTGAAAGGTTTGAGCATAACTTAGGTTTTTTGGCTAGTCTACTTCGGATTTTTGTTTTGCAGCTGTAAACTTATTTCATACTCTTATCTCAATTTAGACACAGGTTGAAGAACCAACGGGAATAGTTGAAGAAACAAATCATGTTCAACATTGGAAGCGAAGAAATCTATTTTTGGAGATACCTTCAAAAACAGTGAACTCATTAGAGGATTCAGTCATGATAAAGATGCCTCCAACACTTACTCCAACTCCCAGGAAAGTAAATTTTCTATTGACCCCTAGTTCTAATGATGCCAGAGCAAATGGCTCCCCAGGCCCTTCCTCAACTAGAGGCATAGCTTCTTTAAGAAGTCTCTTACCAAAACTCAGTTTCAAGTCTCGAATTTCTACCTTAGACGTTGAGAAGGGTGCTAATTCAAGTCCAGATGCTTCATCTACTTTGTCACAAGAGAAGCCTTCGATATCAAGATCATTGTCACTTTCAAAGATATTCACTCCTAGGATGAAGAGGACATCATCATTGCCTGTGACTCCAATAGCAAATTCTAATCCCGATTCTGTACGTGGAGGACTCCTTGCTGGCGCAAACAATCCAAATGTACGTTTTTGTATATTATATGATCAATTTGATGTCGTGGAATCATTCAATTGCTAAACTGAAAACAAGAATCAGTCTGCATATTTTTTGAAAACATGTATGGTATATTACTACTCTTAAATAGGTCAAAATACAGTGATCAGGCCAATGCTATAGTTCCTCTTATTTGCATGCTTAATAGGTTTAAATTTAGCTGTGATTGCTCTAAATTGATGTTTACTTTTTTCAGAGAAAAGATGGCCAATGGAAGATATGTCGCTCACTATCAGTTCCTGTTCGAAACAAAGAAAGAAGCATGAAGAGGATGGACTCCTTTTTCCGTGTTGTGCCATCAACTCCTCGAGTGAAAGATGGAGAGATCACAAGTCACGCATCCCCAAGTGTTGATGATGGTATTGTCATTGAGTTTTTTGGGACAACTGTTTACATAAGTTGCTTACGAGTGTGTGTCTGAAACTTTTTAAATTCAATGCATTGTCACTTATGAATTCTTGTCAATCGGATCAGTTGGTATTGGCTTCCTGTGCATCTGTGTTTTTAATTTTCTCCTCTACAAGTTTGAAGTGTTTTACTTGTAGTTACCAGCCGATGTCTTATTGTAGTCCTGTGGTTCAGAAACCAATGATGATGAAGGTGAAGACATTCCTGAAGAAGAGGCTGTTTGTAGAATTTGTTTTGTTGAACTGTGTGAAGGAGGTGAGACCCTCAAGATGGAGTGTAGCTGCAAAGGTGAACTTGCTCTGGCCCATCGAGAATGTGCTGTGAAATGGTTTAGTATTAAAGGCAATAAGACCTGTGATGTGTGCAAGCAAGAGGTTCAAAACCTCCCTGTTACTCTGTTGCGAGTCCAAAGTGTATTTGCTCGTTCAAATGGAGGAAGAAGAAATCAGCAGGAAGAAATCAACGGATATAGGCAAGTATTTCTAATACTTAATGCTTAAGAGGTGAAATTATGCTTCACTTGAGGCTACGTTGGTGCAGAAAGAAATCATAATCATGAAATAGCAGCTTCTATTCGAGCTTTTTTAAGGATTTAAATTCCAACTAAAAAACTTACATCTAGTATCACTCTGTGTACCGGTGACTTACTAGTTAACCTTCTAATCAGGGTTTGGCAGGAAGTTCCTGTCCTTGTGATCGTTAGCATGCTGGCGTACTTTTGCTTTCTTGAACAGCTCTTGGTAAGATAAACTTCTCCATATTAAGATTGACAAACTTGAAATTATACTTCTTCCTTATTCAATTTCTTATGTGTAGGTTACAAGAATGGGTACTAGTGCAATTGCTATATCTCTTCCATTTTCTTGTGTACTGGGGCTCTTGTCATCCATGATCTCATCAACCATGGGTATATTGGCCATACCTTCAACATAAATTTATATATTATATGATATCCTGTAGTGGTCGTACTTCTGGAGGCTTCTTGAATTGAAAAACAAGTGACGCACTGCTGATTTTAGCTTGCTAAGTCGGTTCAATACTTAACTATGTGCCAACATGCTCACACACTATTACATAGGGCTTTAGACAATCAAGGGAGTGGGAAGACTTTGAAATAACAATGTTGTGACGAACAATTAGATGCTGAGGCAAGTCTATGCT
>JANQBM010000221.1:8155029-8176303 GCA_025594535.1 Erythroxylum domingense | reverse complement strand
TTTCGATTTCCTCAGGAATACATCATTCAACTTACTGCAAGGTTGCAGAATGAGAAATACAAAAACGGTAGGGGCTACAGGGTTTATTTTAGCAGCAAACTGGTTGTACTTGAAGAATGAGATATTATAGACTTCTTTAATTACCAAAAATCTCATCCACAGGAATATGTGTCATGCCCATCCTGTGGTAGAACTTTGTTTGACCTTCAAGACGTAAGCGCACAAATACGAGAGAAGACGGCACACTTGCCGGGTGTTTCGGTTAGTATAAATCCTTTATTTGGCTTCCTATTATATTGTTCAGATTAAGAACAATAATTAACTCTTCTATGTTCTTTAGATTGCGATCATGGGTTGCATTGTCAATGGTCCTGGTGAAATGGCCGATGCCGATTTTGGTTATGTCGGTGGTGCGCCTGGAAAGATTGACCTTTATGTGGGAAAGGTATTGCATTCTTTCCTTCAGCAATGAATACCCACATACATTCATGTCTATGTTCAAATGTATCAAATGTACCAAAATTTGCATGTAATGTTTAATGCACCACAAGTAGGAGATGTTCAAAGTCAGTGTGTAAGACTTGCACAAATGATATACATATTCATAGAATTTGTGCTCTTTTTTCTTCTGGAACACTGTTGCATGTTAGTTTGTGTTTAGATTGCATGTGAAACTGATGGGACGTTTGATACATTCTAGACTGTGGTGAAGCGTGGGATCGACATGGAGCAGGCAACTGATGCCTTGATCCAGCTAATTAAAGAAAATGGACGATGGGTGGATCCTACTGCTCCTGCAGAAGAGTAAGAACAAACTAAGTAGTAGGAAAGCAATAATGTGGCAGCAGAAATTAGATCACTGTCAATCATCGTTCTCTTTGTACATGTAAAGTTCCCAAAGTCCAGAAATGCACCTTGTGATGTGGCAATATCTTCTTGTATGATTTCATCGCATATGTAAGCTCCTGTTCTGCTTGATGCATTTATAGGAAGTTGGATTAGCATCAAATGCATCATTCTTCATTCTTGTATTTTTTTTGTGACTGTCCTCTTAAAGGAACTTCTCAGCCCTCAAATTTCGGTTATTATCCAATACGGTGATGTATCATGTACCAAAGCGAGAATACTATTGGAGGAAGTTGTGATAATATGACCGTTCGTCCCTTGCCCTTGGTGCTCCATTCAAGGGAACTTAGGTGGAAGTTATATTATTTACATGTAATGTTATATAATATTATGCATACATTTACATACTTCATAACAATAGACAAGCAGATTAACTATCAATATTATAATCAACATTTAACTCATAAATTCTAGGGTAACGATGAACAATGAATGAACGTAACCAATAACTTAAACTGTATACCATCAATCACTCAGAAACAGGAAAAATTAGAATATGATTTTATATAAAGAATCTATAAACCGCCCAGTGCCTTTTAAGTTTCCGAGTCACCACTAACGCTGATTCCATCAAAGAAGCTCGCTCCTCACAGCGTCGGCGTACTGAGCTCTTCTCTGATTCCGCCGCCTCTTCTTGCACACAACTCCTCCTAATCCAACTGCAGCAACCGCCGCAAGTACTCCGATCGCGATCCCCGCCTTCTTCCCACCGCTCATTCCCTCAGACTTGCTCCCCTCATCCTTTTCTGCTTCCACATCTATGCTGTGATTTGCGTCACTTACTTCCGACGGCGCCGGAGTCGGAACTTCTGGAATGTGGGACTCATTGGCCGGCGTGGGAGAAGATCCGGGAGCAAGATCTGATGGCGGAGGCGCAGGCGGGGATATGGAAGGCGAAATCGAGGGAGATCGGCCTTCAGGCGCGGGAAGTGGAGATTTGTCGTTGTCTGCGGAACCGTTTTCAGGTGGCGGAGTGGGCGAATCATGAGAAACAGCGAAATGTAGTAAAGAGAAAGCCAGAAATACGAAGAACAAAAGCCTCGCCGCCATGGATCTGAGTTTGAGTATTCCCTCTCTCGTCTCCTTGAAATTGTAAATGAGCAAGCACGAGTAGCAATAGAAAGAAAGAGAGAGGAAACTGAGAGAACTCGAGAGGAAATTGAAAAGACAATCTTTAGAGAGAGAGAGAGAGCCGCTCCACAAGGACCACAACGAAATAAATTGAAAAGAAAGAATAGTTAGTTAACGTACTTAAAAAGACATGTGATTTGTGAGAATCGAATGATATGTGTATCTCCTCGGTCAACTTCAAGCTTATTTACACAATTGCAGCCGCGACCTATGCTCTAGTAAGGTGTTTAGATTTAAATATAAATAGCTGAAGTTTACACGAAGGAAGATCAGGATCTAGTGGGTGAAAAGGCCAAGGGTAGGATAGGTGGAAACTGTACCGATTGCTGCTCTATTTGCTAAGGCTGCACAAGAGTTGGAGTTGACTAGATTTGCACTTACAGGTTGCTTTGCTTTGGGTTTGTAATTCTTCTTGCAACATGGAATCATGTGCACTCACCCCTTGCCAATGCCATTGTGGTATTTGGGACTTCAATCCGGTGGTCAGATCACCTCGAATTTAGCGTTCGCCGTCTTTTATTGTACTTAACAACCTGATTATTGATTTAAGAATTTAGTTAAGATGTAGCCATCGTTACATATGGGTCATTATCATTTTATTTAATGTTTTGCCCTTCTCCAATTATTGATATTTCCTTGTCCTCTCTACATGGAAGAAGACAAGAATATGAGAGCGGAACCACGAATTTAGGATTCTCATGAAATGTTTTTTTTAATCCGAAAGAATTACACCTTCGATTCTTTTTGGAAAGGAATCTCTGTCAGGGATGTGTAAATCTAAATTAATTTTGAATTAGACACAAGTAAAAAAAGACTTTAGACTTGACATAAGCCAGATTTCAATAAAACTTTGAATCATACTCTTAATTAAACTTCAATTAAATTAAGAATTCGATTTAAAATGACATCATTTTGTTTGAATAAATTTAAACTAATTGGACTCGTTCAAAACAAGTTAAATTAACCTTCCAATTTTGAATTAAATAAAAATTTTGATTAATTCAAATTTGATTTATTACTTTTAAATTAAAATTGATATGCTAGAGTCATTATGTCATTTTTAATTCCCTCGTTATCTAAACATGTTTGTAAATTAAATGACAAAATAGTCAATTTAAATCCTAGCATTTTAGTAAAATTAATTTAAACTCAAATATTCTCTAATATTTAAAATACACTCTACCGTATTGAAAACATTTAATTTCAACCTAATTTAACATATCCATTAATAACTACATCCAGATTAATAAAAGATAAACAAAATCCTCAAAATGCAAAAACCTTTAAACCTTTAAAATTAAAAAATCCAATAAAACCTAGAAAGCTTAGAGGGCAAGAAAAGTGAGAGAAGGCCAATAAAAGTTGAGTAAATGAGAAGTAGTTAAAATTGAGTTAGTCAAAAAAGGACTAATGAATAAAGAAAACAAGAATTAAAAAAGAGATAAAACTTGAAAGGGACATGAAACAAATCAAAAGCAAAGAAATGAACATAAGAACAAAGAAAGGAAGTGATTGACTCTTGAAAAAAATACATCATAAAGTAATAAAATAAAACAATGTTACTCAACTCTACATAAGAAGATCAAGGAACAAATGTATTTTCATCAACATTACGTAAAGAAGAATGAAAATATTGGAGGAGGATGCATGGGAACAAATGTATTGTCACCACTAGGAAGCAAAGAAGAACAAAAATATTGGAAGAGGAGGTGATCACTCTTTAACTAGATAATGCTTCATCAGGGAGTTGGAATAAATGTTGGTTAGAGCTCAAAGGAAGGTGACCGTGACAGGGGTCATTTGAAAATTTTCTTAAACATTATCATTTGGATAGAACGATTATATTTATCAATGTTTTAAAAACCAGACTGGAAGTTAAACCGATAAGATAAGAGATTTAAGGTTTAAAACATTTAACTGGTATTAAACCGCTATAAAATCCGCTAAAAATTGAATAAAATTAAAAAAATTGAAGTAAGATTAAAAGATTCAAAGAATTTGAAATTTAATTGAAAAAAAGAGATTATTAAATAAAAAGTAATTTATGTATTTTAGTTTATAAGAACTTATTAATTTATAAAAATTAACCGATTAATTAATAAACTAATCAATTTTTTACAACAAGAGTTATTAAACTAAATTGCTAGTTGACCTTATCTAACATAGCAATAGACTTTATATGGCATTCCTAGGTGGCTTAACTTAGCAGGGATGTAACATTTATTTGACTGACAAGGAGGTGACGGAGTAAGCATTTTTTGGGTAAATTGCTCTATTTTATAAACATTAAACTGATATTAGAAATAACAAGGGTTATCTTCAATTTTTTTACTAAATTTAGGGGATAAATTGGACCTTTTTCCTTTATTTAAAAGACATCTAAAGTTTTCTGTTCATGCATTTCGATAACTTGTTAAGTTTCCTTCTTTGCATTTACTAGTATTTTGAAGGAGTGGAGATATTGCATCTATTTATATACATTGAAAATGCCCAAGATAATGCACTCATTCAATAAAAAATTAAAATATAATTAATTCAAAAATTAACAATTTTTTAATTTATCAGCAAAAACTTTTGGTTTATGACCCAGGTAAGGTGTAAATCTCTCCCGTTACAATGTTTGATCAACTTATACATACTTAGGTAAGCTCAAGCCAAACTTGTACTAAATTTTATTTTACTCTAGTATATGGTGCCAATCTGAAATATCTAAGGAATAACTTATCGAAAGCTCTAAGTGCTATTCACTCATCCACCACTGTCCTATGGATAATTATGGGTAACTTTAATAGTACTATTCATATTTTTAAAGCTAAAGGTAACTTGAAAACATATACCACTGACCTAAGAGATCGTGTGAAGGACATATAAGTAGTAGATTTAAGTCGTGAAGGGAATTTCTTTACATGAACCAATAAACAGCAAAGGAATTGGAATATTTAGAGAAAATTAGACAACGTTCTTGTAAATGAGGATTGGATGGAAGCCTTTTACTAACAACTTTGCCTCCTTTGGTGATCCACTCTTCTCAATCCATATCTCTATCACTATTCAAAATCTTATACCTCTATCCACAAAAGGGCCTTTTCATTTCAACAATTTTTATAGGAATTAAGGGATTTGAGGTAGTTGTCTTAAAGGGATCAGCATATGAAGTGGATAGAGTGATCCTTCAATTGTGTAAGGAAGCTAGAAATGGTGAAAAGTACTCAATATATCTAGATATAGAGACATTCAAAGGAATATTGAAGAAGCTAAAACTAAGTTGATATCTATACAACACCAAATATACCTCAACTCAGGTGATATACCTATTATGAAGCACTAGAAGTCCATGTCTCTCTATTGAGGCAAAAAGCTAAAACTTTGTGGATTAAGGAAGGATACATAAACACAAGTTTCTTTCTTATCTCTGTCAATGCAAGGAAAAATATAAACAAAATCTCCTTCCTGGTTAATCAAAATGGAAAAATAATATTAAACCAGGAGGAGATTAGTTAGAAGTGTTCAACTTCTTCAAAGGAACACTAGGATCCCATAAGCAATGCAATTCACCCTTAACTCTTTTAAAGAATTTCATTTCTCAAATGAAGATATAAAACAATTGTATCTGAAAAGGAGATAGAGAAAGTAGTTTTGGGTCTAAAGTCAGATAGCTCTCTTGGGACGAATTAACTCAATGACTTATTTTTTCAGAAATTATGGCCTTGGATTAAGAGGATAATATTAGATGCAATTATAGAGTTCTTTGAGAAGAGGAAAGTGCTTAGGGAAGTAAATAAAACCTTCATCACACTAATACCAAAAATTCCAAGCCTAAACACAGTTATAGACTACAGGACAATTTCATGCTGTAACTCTCTCTACAAGATTACTGTTAAGATTTTGGCTTCCAACCTAAAACTTGTCATTGTATATCTTATTAATGATTCTTAAGGAGCTTGCGTTCAAGGAAGGCTAGTAAGGGACAACATACTCCTAGCACAGGAACTACTTAAAGGTTATAGCAGGAGCAACTCACCTAAAACTTGCGCATTAAAAAAAGACTTTCACAAAGCTTTTGACTCCATAATTTAGAACTTCATTACGTATATGCTAAAAGACTTTGAGTTCCCTAAGACCTTCATTGAATGGATCTATCAACGTATCTCTACAATATCTTAAAGTGTACTAGTTAATGGTCTTCTAACAAAGGTGTTTTAAAGGGGTAAAAGGTTGAGTTAAAGACACCTCTTATATCCCTATCTATTTATCCTAAGTATAGAAACCCTCACAAGACTTATGGCTTTCTATATTAGGAATGACCAAAACTTCAGCTTTCACTCTAGGTGCAAAAAACTCAAGTTGTTTAATCTTAGTTATATTGATGATATTTTGCTTTTTTGTAAGGCAAAATTGAATTCAATAAGGCTACTAATGTCCCCTTTAGAAATTTTTAAATCTCTCAAGACTAAGCCTTAATAAGGACAAGAGCCACTTGATTATATCTGCTAGCTGCAAAGCTTCTGCAAATTGGCTATCTAACATTTCAGGCCTGCATTATAAAGAACCTCCATTCACATTCCTTGGGCTACCTATTTTTACTAAGAAACTGCAGTACAAAGATTGTATACCACTTTTAGAAAGAGTTTAAGTGAGGTTGAATAATTGGTGTAACAAGTTATTAACTCTTGCATAATGTATACAGTTAATCATTTCAGTACTAAGCTCCTTTCACACCTATTGGTCATCACATATGTTTTTGGATAAGGGAATAATAAAATACGTTGACAAACTGATGAGAAGATTCCCATGGGATGGTTCTAAGGGTAAAATGGCTATGGAAAAAGCTAAGTTGTAGAAGGTATGAATCCCTAAAAAGGTTGGTGGTTTAGGTATCTAATCATTAAAGATTTATGATAAAGCGCTTATAATGAAAAGGGTTTAGAGAATCTTAACTAACCCTGAAGCTTTATGGGTTAAATAGAATAATACTTAATTCATAAAAGGTAAAAGTTGGTGGAAAAACATCTTATTTCAACTATATCATAGTTTATGATACAATCGCTGAAAACGAGAGAATCTATTTACAACAACTTCAAATGTATAATTGTGAATGACAATCTAACTTCCTTATGATGTGATAACTTGTGTACTTTAGGACCTTTAATAAACTCTTTTATAATACATCCATTGGCTCACCAATTTCTCCAAAATGGAGAAGTATGTTATGTTATTCATAATAATATATAGAGGGAGGAATTTGTTGCTAACCTTGGGAATAGTGTACCTAATTACAATCCTAATAGTGAAATTTAAGACACTTATCTATGGTTAGGGCATTAATCAAGGAAGTTTAACTTGAACTTTTACAAAACCCTTTTTAAGGTCATACCTAATCAAGCATCCTTAGGCTTAGATTATTTAGGAAAAGAAATTGCTCCCTAAAATTTTAGCATTACTATGACTACTATCTAAGTCTAAACTCCCTACTTTAGATAGAGTCAAGTTTCTCAAATGCCCTAGTCATTGTAGACCCTATAATGGAGAACCTAAATCACCTAACTACCTCTTCTTCTCCTATGATTTTGCTAGGAGAATATGGGACAACATCCAAAGCAAATGTTTTTAGGAGGAAAGGAACCTAAGCTACCTGAAAATCTTGAGCAAACTGAAATTATATTGTCCCTTTATATATAAAGGAGATAATGTATGTCAAATAATTGCCCTAGGAAATATGATTTACGCTATCAAGAATAAGAGGAATATAAGGATATTCTAAAGAAGGGCAATAATGGAAGTAAAGATGGACCTGGAGGTAAGGATTGGGGAGCAATTCATCACACAGAATATGCATGATAGCATTAGCCCACCTCTAATTTATATGCGGAGGCTTTAAAGGTAGAATGAACAATCTTTAAAATGATAAGCAATACAACCCTTGCAATTAATCAATAAAAGTGTTAGAATGAGGAAAATAAACTAACTGAAACAAGGCAGCATGAGGAAGGGGGAAATCTGCAACTAAGCAATTAAGGCAAAACTGGAAGCACCATTAAGAGGCTTCAACCATAGAGAAACCTACAAATCACCTCAGAGGATTTATTAGCTTGTGCAAGAAAAGTTATTGAAAGAAATAATCATGGAGAAGACGATGCCCTGACATGCATACGAAGATGCGAATAGTAAAACTATCGACATTGATGATTGGTTACTATAAAGAAATATTTAGAAAACAAACTTTTTGGATACATGATTATTTTATTTGTAATTAACCTTAATGGGTATTAGTTGGGTGTATAATATGACCTATGTGCGATAGTATCAATATATGACTTCTAGTATTTCATGAGTAATATTACTCATGAAATATTAGAAGTCATATATCAACTCATGAAATATTAGAAGTCATATAACAAATAATATATATTATTTCTATTTATAAACAATCTTTTTAATTAAAATTAAAATGTTAATTATATTAAGATATAACTTAACTATAAATATAATTTAATCTTAGTAAAATTAAATCTCGTATTTAAATTTTAAATTTTTTAAAATTTCAAAATTTAATCGAACCTAATTTAAATTATTTTTCTTTAATTTTTAATATGTGAACATTAAATTAAAATTATAATTCATAATTAAAATTAGATAAAGAAAATTTCTTTTTAATTATCTAATTAAATAATTTATAATCATATATAAAATTGATGTCTAGTAATATATCATGATCATTTAAATATTAAATAGTTATAACATATAATTTAATCATTTCGTCATCTAATTAAGAATGTCAAAAAGGGCCCAAACTGGTTGGTCGTTGACATCTCTACATCCAATGTTCTAATTAAATATTAATATCTACTCTATTTAAATCTAATCATGTTTATTCTTATTAAATAGTAATTAATTTATATTTAATATTTAAAACAACCTTCTCAAATGTTAATACACTTTAACGATATAATTATTTAAATTACTACTAATAAAAAATAATTAAACACTTTTCCTAATTACTTTCGAATAACAAATCTTTTATAATTTACTCAACTATTTTTATATAATTCATACTATATTCAAATGCTATCAACTAATATACTGTAAATAGAATGCTATCAACTAATACCTTGATAATTTCAAGTATAAAATCACATACACAACTACCATAATGATAAAATTTAGAGATACATGAATGATGTTCTACTCGGAATCTTTACAATTGGACAATTTAGTGAGCTTATTTTTAAATAAGTACTTATACACATTTATCTAAATATCTCTATATTTCAATTTATGAGATCAACTAAGTGTGCTTAATAAGAAAGAAATGTAATGTATACTAATATGTCTTGAGATGATTACAATTAGAAATATTTTAATAATAATAAATAAATAAAAATTGAATATCATAATTATAATGTGATCTTATCGTTGTATAGTAATTATTTTAAAGATGTTATGTTTACTATTAAACTTCAAATAAAAATAAAAGTATCTTTATTAATTAAAATAGTAATGGGATGAAGTAAATTAATCTACTCCATTGCATAACTAACATATAAATGGCTACACTGCATAAAAAGAGAACGCCACGAACAGGAATACGAGGGAAGCGATCATAATCATTTGAAGAGTTCGCTGCCAAGTATTACGGCGCTGATCTCCTCAGAATGCAAGTAACCCATTTCTCTCGCTTGAATCTCTTCTATCTCTTGAACAATACTTACCATTGATGGCCTTTCTGTACAAGTATTCACGCATCGTAAAGCCAGCTTCATCATCTGTTGTGCAGCTCCCATGGTGTCTCCCCCAAGTGTCTTATCAACAAAATCTTTGAGATCACTACCCGTAGCCTGCACGGAAAGCCAAAAAACTTGAGTGAGAATGAAAATGGTCTTACTGAAACTATCACAATACAAATATTTCCTTCAATCCCTCCAATGGGATGATGCAAAAGGTTGTATCAGCATGGTTCAAGCTGAACTGAGAAGATTGGTCAACAGATATGAAAAATATTTAAACTAAGTAATATCAGATCGAACAATGAACTCCTTGCTGTAATAAAAGATATAATGTAAGCAAAAGTTTCTGTTCATCATGGCGTAATGAATTGTGTAAAAATGCATTCTTTTTACAGCATAATCGCCATTAAATGAATCTCATGCAGGACGCAGAGAATCAGTAACATGTTGGAAAACATAACATGAAACGATAACTGGGGACATGTGGTGGAGTTGATAACAAAGGAAAGGAAATGTTCATACGTGTAATAGAAGATTATGCCCAGAATTTGACCAACTGCTTCCATCAGCCTCACGTCCACTGATCAACTCCAATAAGAAAACCCCAAAACTGTACACGTCGCTTTGCTTTGAGAAATTCTCATACGAATCTAACCTTTGAGGAAATGGGTAAGATAGATTAGACTATACTGTTCTAACCATTAAGAACAAACTATGATGATGTTTAGCATATTGGAACAAGGTTGAAGAGAACGGATGGTCAGAATTGCATGTGAAAGCAACACTGATATCTCCAGGACTCAAAATAAGTGACCAGACATGACTGAATGAACATACTCTGGATCAAGGAAGCAGTCAATCGCTGAAGATGATCCAACACGATTGAATTCCATAACCAGTTTAGAAAGACCATAATCAGAAATTTTCGCCGTAAACTTTTCGGTGAGAAGAACATTACTAGTTCTGAAGTGCATGTGCAGGAAAGGAGGGACCAAACCATGAAGATGTTGAATTCCTGATAAAATGAAGTATTGAGTTTGAAGGATCAAATTTTATAAATTATACGTCAACGAAAGGACATAAACCTTCTTATACCTCTTGCTGCTCCCAAAGCTATTAGCAATCTTTGTCTCAAGTCCAACTTTCCAACTGGAATGCCTTTACTATCTGGAAAAAGAGGAAACTAATGAATCACCTGTTTGCTTTGGCACAGAGAAAAAGAAGTGAGAAGGTAATCATACCATAGAGATAATTTCCTATGTTTCCGTTAGCTAGATAGTCGTATACAAGTATTTGCTGTTGCCCATCTTCATAATAACCAATAAGTTTGACAAGATTCTCGTGGTTGATTGTAGCTATACTTTTCACCTGCGTTGGATGGGAGCATGACCAAAGCATAAGAACCAGTAAATGCAGAAACATCTTCATCTAATATATAGATTCACCTCGTGAAAGAAAGTCTGAATCGGTTTCTTGGTGCGTCTCTTTACGGCAACAATAGATCCATCAAGTGGGAATCCTTTATAAACTAGACCAAAGGCACCTTCTCCTATAATCTTACTTTCACTGAAATTGCTTGTAGCATGCTGGAGCTCCTCAATGGAAAACTGTCTTAGAGCTTGTGTGCCAAATGAAGATCGAGCACCAGCATACGGCAAAATATCAACTCTTTCCAACTCAACTGTACTAGAAACAGAGAAAAAAACATAACTAAACTTCCCAAATCACTTGAGAGCAAACAGAGAATAATTTTTACACCAAGAGCCTATCCACGTGAAAGGTGTGCATAAACATCGATTAAGCAGAACATGCATTTTGTTAACATACAGATTTTAGGCAAAGTAGAAAAGAACATCCTAACCTGCTTATTTTCATGAATTAGTGAATTGAGTAGAACTTACGGGCAGCGGATTGTGCAGAAGATTCTGTGTCTGAGTTTTGCTTTACAGATTTCTTAATATGCATCAAGCACAAGTAAACAAGCACCACGAAGATGATCACAAGTAGAGCTGCACCAACACCGCCAACTATGGCAGCAGCTTTTGGTTTTGCTGGGTTCTTACTGTCATCGGATTCCACAGGTGTCAATGTTGGAATATCAGCACTGGTTCCACCACTTGCAGCCCCCGTCTTTCTGCTGCTTGATCTATACAATTCGCGTAATTTAATTCGAAAGCTTGAGAATAAACAGCTTGGACCCGAAGGCGAATATTTGACAAAGTTAGCATGTGGAAGAAGTGAATGGCTCCCAGGCAACCTGTACATCGCCGTTTAGTCATTAGAAATACCTTGTGCGATCACAGAGAGGTTGGAGAAGTAGTGGTCAGACACCATTTATTCATAAGCCTAGCTTTATGCCTTCGTCTTAAAACACAAAATGTTTCCAAAATCTTGGTTGGGAAGATTGGTTTAGAGAATTATAAAAGCACATACAGTTTTATGTTATGTGCATTCATTTATATAGCTCAAGGTAAAGGACGATTCACATGGCAATTTCTAGGATGCTCAAGCAGAGACATGCATTATCAGCAGCTCTCCCTTTTATTACTTGAATATGGCTGGTAATTTCCAATAGGGATTCCTTTATTATTTTGATCTAAGATGTTTAGTTGTATATGTATCATGTATTTGTCATATTGGATTTGTTTCTGTATGTCACTAACCTCTGTATGTCACTAATCTTGTCACTAACTTCCTGCTAGCTTACCTGATTATAATTGAGTTGCATCCAATGGAGTTCATTACTAATTTAAAGAATAAGACGCCTATTTTCTATGGGAGAGATAGGAGCTTACAAAGGCTCACCACCTGGATCATTCAGCTTATATTGGTTCACACCTGTAAGCCGTTGCGGGCATATGTATCTCCATAGCCTACAGCTAGATCGTTGAGGACCGTCAATTGTGCTCTTGCAAGCAACAGAAGCTTCAGCTGTTATAAAACTCCAAAGATCAGTGTAAAACATTGTAAAATCAAAAGCATTTAATTGAATATGGCGAGTAGCAGTCAGAAATTTGTGTGTTCATAACAAACATATGATCCAATGAGTGTCTGTGTAACACAACGTTAACAAGGTTAGCATGCTCCCAGTTTTTTATTCATTCAAATCCGTAAATGAATTACGTAAGATTGAGCTTGGAGAATTGATGAAAAGCTGGAATGGGATTGCCAGGAAGAATTAAGTACTCTGCAATATCTGAACCCAAGAGATTTTATAAGTTAAAAACTATGGAAAGCATACCATAGAGAAGATGAACCAATAGAAGCAGTGGTAGTTGTTGCCACCAACACAATTGCATTGCATTGTCAGCAAACATCACTCCATTAAAGCTTCCGACTAGGGCTCAAAATGCTGCATACTGGTACTCCGAAAGTCGACACAGAAACGTTACCACGTGAACTTGACTGTAACTTTCACGAGTTCAAACAAGAGTGGAAGGTGAAGTTTCTACGCCAATATGCAGTCAGATTGTTATAAAAGGGTATAACTATAACCTGTGACAATGGTTTCGAAAGGTATGCGGTAAATCCCTTCAAGTGATCTTAGTTATTATTATCAGGAGAAAAGAAAACGCTTATGGAGTATCTGCAAATATTTCTGGTTGAAGGAAGAAATACCCAGAACTTAAACTTCGAATTCGTATAATGGTGCAAATGTTACAGATGATGAAGATACATCGATGAGATTCTGACAGAACAGACAAAGAGGTATTCAGCACGCAGAGGAAAGTTAAAGGAATCATGTAGCACAAATTTCTATGTCACTTTTCTTGGTGTCAATGAGCTGGATGGACACTGAGGAAAGCTACCAGATATTCAAACTCACTTGAGAACTTTACATCCCATATGCCTTAAAGCATCACATTTGAAACTATCCACGACTTCAAATTCCAGCTAAGTAGGTTAAAAGAGGAGTCATAGAAGACACATGAAATCCTGTCATTACTGAAGTGGACAGAAGGATCCTTGTTTTGCTCATACTTCATAGCCTCAATAATCCCTGTCCTCTCTCCACACTCCCCAACAAAACTACTATTCTGGCTAATTAACCAAATCACAAATCCTAATGGTTTCCACAGGGAATCTGGAAAAGTTTAAAACAGCCATCTTAAGAAAATGCTTGCCAGACAATAAAAACCACTGGAGAATGCTTTCTGATTCTCAGAATTGTTTTACTATCAGAAGCTCCAAATTTGAAACAAGATAAAAGATAATCTAGAAAAGCCAAAAGTCCTGTTAAAGTACATTTAGCATTGCAGGAATACAGGCTTTGGAGATGTAGTTTTTGGAAATGCTTCAAGTTCCTGTCAGACAGAAGACAAAGATATTAACGAGTTCTATTACTCGTTTCTCTCAAGAACAATCTCGAGATTTTCTGCAATATCAAAACTTTGACAAAAACAAGGGAAAAAGATACAGAGATAAAGAAATGGGAAAGTTTTAAACTCGTAGTCTAAATCTAAAAATCTGTCAAAAAGCTTTTTTAGGGCATTTGGTATAGCTATCTATCAACAACAGACAATATAGCCAAAAAAGTTTTAGAGAGTCAACTTTACATCAGTACAAAGTTTGGAACTTTTTGGTCTACCAGCTAAGCCAGTGAATATTAGTTAAATCCCATGAAGTCATCTGAGAAAAGCTGATGTAAATAAAAGGTTGTAAGATACAATGACGCAACGTGTTTTGTTCGGCAAAACACTTTCGAAATAGATTGGTATGGTAAGTGCACAGAGGAAAGAGAAAGACAGAGAGGGTACCATCAAAGCTGTCGAGCAGAAGAAGAGTCCGTTAAAGCTGTCAAACTTCTGTGCAGTTCCCAGAGGCCTTCTTTTATGGTTCTGCATTGAAGACGAAACACTTGCTAAAAGAGCAGCAAATGACAAAACATATACATTAAATTCCACATATGGTTATGACACTTGGGTCCTCTTGAGCTTGGACAATTGCATCCTACATCCTCACAATATTTAAAATCTAACAGTTACTTAGTTTGTTGTCTGATCTCACTACTACTACCCATAAAATTTTTTCATGTACAGAATTGATAGTACTCTCCATAGTTCGATCCCTTGTGAAAACTGCAGATGGTAAAGAGAAGAAGTGTTGAAAAGTAGAAATTGGGTTAAGTTTAGAGATGAAGGTTTCTATATCAATTAAGGAGTTGTAGGCCTATATTTAATGAATATGAAATGGAAAAGGAAAAAAAAATTAAACAGATTTTGTTACCAAACCCAAAAAGGATATGGATACAGGAAGCTCAATGAGACTAGTCAAATGCTATATTCAATAACTATGTCACTGTAAGGCTTTACAATGCATGAGATTGGCAGCAGGTTAACTGGCAGAAGCATAATTGTTTTGGTAGAGAAAAAGGAAAGGGAATTTTAGTTGCTTGAAGTGTCATATTCAGGAGGGCAGTAGGGCATACAATACGCTATCAAGTCATTGTCCAGCGAGAGTGAGAGACAGGGGAGCATTTGGAAAATAAAGGCAAGCTTCATACACTACAGGAGGAAGGGAAGAACCAGTGGCTATCCCTGCCAGGACCATTTCATCAAGGCAATTGCAATCCCACAATAATTTAAGTTATAACAATAACGGAGTTATTCTAAGTCGTTCGAGTTACTAAATTACGTAATTTATGTAAAGTAATTAACAAATAAATAATTTAGAATCAAATAATTCACTCTAACTGATATTAATAAATTAAATGTATTTATTCCATGTAAACAGTTCTTTTAAAATTTTAAATAGATTGCAATCCCCAAACGCTCCATTCTAGGCTTGATTTTCGTCTAGTATTCACAATCCCTAGTCAACATTTGCTTCTTTGTTCCTCTGTTTCCAATTAGCCCCACACTTATCATGTACCTCCACCTGATTTCCCTTTGTTCGGAATTAGCTCTCGAGTATTTTTGTTGTTGTAATCTTTGCATTTTACACGACCAATCCCTAGGTGTGTTACGCAGTCATAAGTAAACAACTCAGAGTAATCTCTACGTTTTACTAAAGTAATGCTTAGGTCTTATTTTCTTCGAAGGACGCATGGTTGAACTTGTCCGCTTCTCATTACAAATTAAGCATATGTTTTGTACTTCTCACCTCCGGCTAATCTACGTTGACTTCGGCCCGGATTAGTTGAAGAAGAATTGATTGATTTGTCCTAACCAACGTGATGAATGATTAATAAAGACATAAAAATTAAGTTTGCGATCTCAGTACTCGGATTGTAATTGTGACCCTATTGTTTTCGACTTACTAATTGAGGCTTATGTGGTCGAACATGTTTCTCTGGTAGACGAAAACAAGGAAGTAGAACACTGTTACCGGTGGACTTCCGTTTTGTCTTATTCTTGCCATCAATCTCTGCTACTGTTAATTTCTTCTCTTCTGATACGAAAAAATAATTGATACAATCTCATTCAAATTGTGCTGTCTAATACCCGCCTTTGAAGAGCTGAAGCATTTACCGAAGAAGGAGGATCGCTTAGCTTTGGATTCCACCATTGATGAGCTTGTGCAGCTCGGTATGCAAAGGGAACGTTGAAAGAGAGGAAGGTTGGCCAAAGCTATGCGATGCTTCTTCAGGCAATTATTCTTCATGAGATCCGTTCACTTGAAAAGATGTAGACTTATATATTTTGTATTTGTATTGGTGTCAATATATACACAAGATCCTCTAACAAACTTTACTCAGCCAAAAAAAGAAAGAGACAGCTAATACAATCGTATAACAAATTTGTTGAAAAGGGAATTTGTTATAATAGTTTCTATCTTCTAGAATGTAGATGTATGATAAGTTTGGATAGACCTCTTTTTGCTAGACTCTCATTTTATGTTGATGGGCTTAAATTGATATTGAGTGATGTGAGCCCATTTCTTTGCACACCCAAGTCACTTTATAAAATACTTCTCGTAATATCCCCACTCAAACTCAACCTAGGATTCCTAACTAGATTGAGTTTGGAGATAAGATGATTAAGGCGAATAGCTGTTGTGGGTTTAGTCAATAGGTTGGCTATTTGATAGGTAGAGCTCACATATTTTACCTCTAAGATTTCATATGAGATTTTATCTCTGATAAAGTGCACATCTATCTCGATGTGTTTGGTACGAGAGTGAAAAACTGGGTTCTGTGAGAGAGATCGAGCTCCGTTGTTATCACACCATAAAACTGGTTTGTGAAAGGTAGTAAAACCAAGCTCAGACAAGAGTGAAAGAAACCAGATTAGCTCAGTAGAGATTTGAGATAAGGCCGTATATTCGGCTTCAGTACTTGATCGAGCGACGATTTACTGCTTTTTGCAGTTCCAGTACACCGGATTCCCCCTAGGAAGACACAACCACCGGATGTGGACTTCCAATCGTCTATAGAGCTAGCCCAATTCGAGTCACTTAAGGTATGAAGGTATAAAGGAGTCGACGAAGGTTTGAAGTGTAAGCCGAGATGAGACGACCCCTGAAGGTAACGAAGAACTCGTTTTAAAGCAATCCAGTGAGGCTGTAAAGGATTTGAGAGAAACTAACTCAGTTTATTTACAATATAACTTATGTTAGGTCTTGTATTGTAGAGATATTGCAGGGCACCAACCAGACAACGATAGACAGAGGGATTGTCAATAGGAGAGCCATTATACAGGGAGAGCTTGGTGCTTGTGGAGAATGCAGTAGAGCAAGGCTTACAAGTCGCCATATTTGCTCTTTAAAGTAAGTCGCTAATATATTTGTGTTGTGATAAATAAAGCCCAGTAGAATTTCGATAAACTTCAAATCCTAGAAAATAGTTGAGACTGCCAAGAGTTTTGAGAGGAAACTGAATATGTAGCTTATCAATAATTGCCTGTATTGCTTGGGGATCATTCCTAGTGACTAAGATGTCGTCAACATAAACAAGTAGAATGATAAGTTTAGCTTGATGTCTGAAGTAGAATAATAAAGTATCCGATTTAGAATTCTGAAATCCCCAATGGTTGAGAGCACTTATGAGTGTGTGAAACCAAGCCCTGGGGGCCTGTTTGAGCCAGTATAAAGCTTTTAACAGGCAATAGACATGAGTAGGATGTGTAGGATCCTCAAAACCTGGAGGCTGGCTGATGTAAACCTCTTATTGTAACTCGTTATGGAGAAAGGCGTTGTTTACATCGATTTGTTGTATATCCCAGTTATTTGATACAGCCAGCGAGAGAATAATTTTTATAGTCGAAGCTTTTACCATTGGACTAAATGTTTCGGTGAAATCAACCCCAGGTGTTTGATTAAACCCCTTAGCAACAAGATGAGCCTTATGCTTTGCCACAGACCCATCAGTATGGTATGTGATCTGAAATACACATTTTGTGCCCAGAACGTTCATATGGGATGCATATGGCATTAATTGCCAGGTCCTGTTGTGAGTCAAAGCATCAATTTCATTCTGCATAGCTAGTTTCTAGGTAGGATCATTTAGAGCTTAGGAAATGGAATCAGGTTCTTGAGCAGAACAGGGATTGAGGGCAGTGGTGTAGACTTTAGGCTTATATATACCACTCTTTGATCTCGTTTGCACAGGATGGGTAGGCAGAGGTGTGGTAGTAGGTGAAGCAATGTATGAAAGATGGGGACTAGAAACAGATAAAGGAGTAGATAAGAGTGGAGAAGAATGTACCTGATGAGTGTTAAAGGAATGTGAAGGCGAAGGTGACTGATCTGCTTGCAGAAGACTGCCTTGAATTGACCTGTTAAAGGGAGTTGAAGAGGTTAGAAAAGAGAGGGGTAAAGAGCGATGAGAACCTGAAGCAGAAGGCTGTTGTTTTTGTGGAAAAAGAGCTGGATATGGAAATTCCTCCTCATTAAACTCAACATGGCAGGAGATAAACATTTGAACTTTGTCATTAAGAAACATATAGCCTTGTGATGAGGACTATAGCCTAAAAATACACACTAAGAGGTACGAAAATTGAGCTTATGAGCAGAGTAGTAACGTAGATAGGGAAAACAACTACAACCAAAGGGTTTTAAATGTATGTAATTCATCTTTTTGTTGTATAGTCTTTCAAAGGGTGATTTATTTTGGAGTTTGGCAGAGGGTAAATTATTGATAAGGTAGGTGGTAGTAGAAAAAGCTTCAAACCATAGGGTTAAGGGCATACGGGCATGAGAGAGCAAAGTGAGACCCATTTTTGTTATGTGACGATGTTTCCTTTTAGAAACACCGTTCTGTTGATGTGTATAGGGGCAGGTGAAACGGGGTGTAATGCCATGTTGAGATAAATAAGGCAAAAAGGCTTTATATTCCCCCCATTATCCGTATGAATAGCCTTGATCTTTAGCTTCAACTGAAGTTCAATATGAGTTTTGAATTTAATAAATGTTGATAGAGCTTCATATTTAAGTTTGAGTGGATAAAACCACTTGAGTAGGCATCAATGAAAATGATATAATATCTATGTCCAACAGAGGATAGGTAGGGTGAGGGTCCCCATATATCTGAGTATATAAGTTCAAGTGGTTTACTGGCTGTTATATCTTGATTTGCAAAAGGTAGCTGATGAAGTTTACCATATTTACAAAAGTCACAAAAACTAACATCATTTAGATTAATAGGTAAATTCATTGACTTTGCTACAAGCTTTAGTACACTGGTGGACGGAAGTCCAAGTTTGGCATGCCAAACATTTGCATTAACATGAGCAATATTTGCTTCAACTTGATTTAAACCAGTGTTAGAATTAACATAACTTAAAGCTGTAGAGGTTTTAGAAGGAAATATAGAAGATACTTTGGGTGATGATTTAGACTAAAGTCTTTGTTTTGTGGTAGATGATGCTTTAAGGCTGTAAATGTCATCCTAAAGCACTCCTCGAAGCAGAATCGTTCCTGAAACCTTGTCCTTAAAGAGACAACACTCATCAAAAAATTCAACTACAATTTTATTATCCTTTGTCAATTTTGAAATACTTAAAAGATTTTTCATTATGGAAGGCACATATAATATTTGTTTTAAGGCTAAAGGTGTATTTGTATTGTCATGAAACTTAATGAATGATGAACCAATATGAGCTATAGGTAAAGCATTACCATTTCCCACTGTTAGCTGCTCTTTACCTCCATATTCTGAGCCAATGGATAGATTCTGAATATCTGTTGTGACATGGTTTGTAACACCATTGTCTGCAAACCATATGGTGTCACTTGTAGGTTCTGAAGCAATGCAGGCTGATTGTGAGCAAGAAAAGTCTGAGGAGAGTTGTGTGTAGACTGAGAGTTACCCTGAAAATTAGGCTGTGAATGTTGAGGTTTCTAGGTAGATTGTGTGCCTTGCTATGATTGATCAAAGCGCTTATAACACTTTAGCATGTCATGGCCTGGTTTCTGACATAACTGGCAGAAAATACAAGGTTGCCAGACTATTTACCTCCTCTGCCACGACCTCCCCGACTTCTAGAACTAGAATGTCCTCCTTGAATGTTGTTTTTGATTTGATTGTTGTAGGTAGCCACCTTGGCAGTCGGTGTTGGGATATTGGATTGAGAGACTGTGTTTAGTTGTTCTAATCGGGTTTCATGCATCATTAAAGAGTATTATGCTTCTTGGAGAGTGGATAAAGTCATAGTGTGACTTAAGAGGACAACCACAGGGTCATATTCATGCCCTAGGCCGTTTAGTGCATTGAGAATTAGCTCATGTTCAGTCACAGAGTGTCCTGCCAAAAGAAGAGCATCCCCTATTGATTTAATTTTTTGCATATACTTATTAATTGTTAATGATCCTTTCTAAATAGTTGATAGTTGATGCTTTAGCTGCAGAACTCGCACCATTGATGTCTAAGCATAAAGCTTCTCAAGGATTTGTCAAGCTTTAGGGGAGGTTTTAGACTGATTAACTTGTCCAACAACCTCCTCTCTTATTGTGGAGAGTAACCAGCATAGAAGAAGCCGGTCTAATTTATGCCAAGCTCTGTATTCTGGGTTTATTTGAGCAACAATTGATGATGATCCTGAGAGAAATTGATGAGGTGGAATAAATTCTGCAATGATGAAATAATCAAGCTTAAGGGCTCTAATGGCAGCCAAAACCTGAGCTCGCTAGTTAATAAAATTCTTTCTATCAAGTTTGATAGGAAGATTAAAGTTAAGTGTTTTTGCAAGGGCTGGAAAATCAAGTGAAGTTGCAGGGTTTTGTGTTTGCTGTGATGAAGAATGGTTGGTAGAAGATGATTGATTTGTAGTGTAAACCAAAGTTATGAATATCGTATCGAGCTCAGTACCGGATTGAATTCTGGAACAAAACTGTATCAGTACCGGCCAGTACTAGATACCGTTTTGGGTAATTTTTTAAATTTATGAAATAGTCCCTAAAATTTTTAAATTTTGCAAAATAGTCCATATTGGTATATTGTACAGTTGTACTGTATACTTTACTAGTTTACTGTTTACATCAACCATGCTTTCAAAAATTTTAATAATAAATAATAATGACAATTAATATGAAATAACAATAATTTTTAAATATTTTACATATAAATAATAACCACA
>JANQBM010000221.1:8006078-8017783 GCA_025594535.1 Erythroxylum domingense | reverse complement strand
TTTGGATGATTAAAATATATTTGAGGATATTATGTAACTAATGATATGTTGATACAAGAAAATACTAGAGTATTTTTGTCAAGAGCTATTGGAAAGAAAATATCACAATATACTTGATTTTAAACATTTTGTCATCATAAATAAGCTGCATAAATTAAATATAGTCAATTAAAATATATTTAAATTTTGATATAAAACAAAATTTTAATAAATTTTTATTTCTCAACATTTTTAACAAACTAACCATCAGTAATGGTAATAGTAATTATTCATTTATCTTAACCAACCATCATAATTATATTGATTATATTCATTCTCATTTCTCACTATATTCATTCTCATTCTCATTGCCCTCTGTGAACCAAGCGCCCCCTTAGTCATTCTTAAAAAGTGATTAATATTTTAGGTTTTCTAATTTAATTAATTTTTTAAAATTTTCACTTTAGTAATTAATTTTCAGAAACTCATATAAATAAAGTTAAAAGTTAATTTTTAATAGTATAACATATTTACAAAATATCATGTGCATGATTATTTATTAGCTATATCAATGAAAATAATATTCTAATCTAAACTATATATTAAATTAAAAATTACAAAAATTTTGATTGTAGTAAACGAATATGCTCGACCCATAACCAAATGCCTAAACACTAAACTTAATTTCTTTATGTTTATTTGTTTCTATTTATGTTTTTAGTTTCTAATTTTTATTTTTAAATTCAGTTTGAGAAAACATGTTTCATTGAATTTATGATTTATGATTTTAGTTTTATTTTCATCTATTTTTCATAAATGATGAAAACCATAAAAAATATTTTTTATTTTTTATTTATATTGATATAATATGATTTACTATCAACTAAATATATTATTTAATTATTTAATATTAATTATGAACAATTTAATTTAATAACTTGATTCAAATTTTATAATTATTTTAAATTTTCAATGTTAAAAATAAATTAATGTTAATTTAATAATTCTTATATTCAAAATATATGAATTTTATTTATTTGTTTAATAATTAATATATATATATATATAATAGTTTATAAATTTATTTATTTAATAAAACATAATAATTTTAAGAAAAATGAGGTGTACTTGGTGACGTTTCAGAGTAGCACGACCAAGACGTAAATTGATTATTTCCTTGTCAGGAAGAGAGTCAGAGCGTGGTGTAAGGATTGCAAAGTACTTCCGGCTACTTGCTTAGCAAACCAACATAAATTGTTGGTTTTGGATCTTGAAATTAAGGGATGGAGGTCACATCAATATACTCAACGATGTCGTAAAATTAGATGGTGGGATCTAAAAGGGGACATGGCTGGACAGTTTATGAATCGAATCCGGTATGAATTCGCATGGTCCATGAGAGGAGATACTAATCAGATATGGGAGGGAGTAGCTCCCGTAGTGAAAGAAACCGCCATAAAACTCCTTGGAGTCTCTAAAGGGCAGAGGGGTGGGCGAATGGAATCTTGGTGGTGGTCAGAAGAGGTTCAGGGGACAGTGAAGGAGAAAAAGAGAGCATACAGAGACCTCTTAGCTAGTACAACAGAGGCAGAGAAGGATACCAATAAAGTAAGATACAAATTGGCAAAGAGGAAGACAATTTCAATGACTAAAGAGAAGCATACGAGACTACGTACAGGAATCTAGATACGTACAGGGGACCACAAAAAATTTTCAAGTTAGCACAAGATAGGGCATGTAAGACGAAATATTTCAACCAAGTCTACTATATACAAGACGAAGCACGACAGGTACTCACGGAAGCTCAGGTCATCAAGAGTAGATGGCAAAGATACTTTTTTGGCCTTTATAATGAAGGCATCTCAGACAACATAGAGTTAGGCGAACCCCCCGAGTTGGAACATTTTTGTAACTGGTCCCAATGTAAAAGAGTCCCAAGAGGAGAAATTATAAAAATTTTGAGAGATATGGGGTGCAGAAGGGCAGTAAGGCCGAATGAGATCCCAATAAAGATACAGAAGAGAATAGGAGTTGACGAAATGGAGTGGTTAGTGCAACTTTTTAATGTGACCCTAGAGTCAACCACAATACCGGATGAATGGAGGCTGAGTAGGATGATCCCTTTATACAAGGCAAAAGGGGACATCAAAGATTGTCATAATTATAGAGGCATCAAATTAGTAAGTCACACCATGAAGCTGTGGGAGAAGATAATTAAAAAGAGAGTTCAGAGAGGGACTTCTATATCAGTCAACTAATTTGGATTTATTCTTGGTAAGTCCACGACAAAAGCGATACATCTCTTCCGTAGGCTAATGGAATGTTAAAGGGAACGACAAAGGAATTTACATATAGTCTTTATTGATTTGGAGAAGGCTTACGACAGGATTCCTAGAGAAATCTTATGGAGGTGTTTGAAGGCAAAGGGAATCCCTATGACATATATCCGAGTAATTAAAGATATGTATGAAGGAGCAATGACCAGCATAAGGACAATAGGAGGCGACACGAAAACATTTTCTATTGACATTGGTCTACACCAAGGCTCAGCCTTAACCCCTTTCCTATTCACATTAGTGTTAGATGAGCTTACCAAATATATCCAAGGAGAGGTACCTTGGTGTATGTTATTTGCTGATGATATTGTCCTCGTGGATGAGACCAAAGACGGGGTCAACTCCAAGTTAGAATGTTGGAAAGAAACGTTAGAGTCTAAACGTTTTAAAATGAGCAGGACCAAGACCGAGTATGTAGAATGTAACTTTTCGGGAAGCCAGATGGCATATGAGGCAGCGGTAGCAATTGGTACTGACGTAATACCACAAAAATCAAGTTTTAAATACCTCGAGTCCATCATTCAGAGTGATGGTAATATAGATGCCGATATAGTCTATCGTATCAGATTTGAGTGGGTCAGATGCCGAAGCGCATCAGGAGTCTTATGTGATAAAAAGATTCCCTTAAAGCTTAAAGGGAAATTTTATAGAATGGTGATTCGGCCTACTATGTTATATAGGGCGGAATGTTGGCCCACCAAATGTTGACATATGAGACAATTATTGATAGCAAAGATGCGTATGCTTTGGTGGATGTGTGACATTACCAGGAGAGATAAGGTCCGAAATCGTATAGTGAGAGACAGACTACAGGTTGCTAGTATTGCCGACAAGTTAAGAGAAACTAGGCTTAGGTGGTTCGGGCATATGAGTAGGAGGTATCCGAATGCTCCGGTGTGACATTGTGAGTTTATAACCCTTAGTGAATACAAGGGAAGAAAAGGGAGGTGTTACAAGAACCAAAGGGAAGTGACCAAAAGAGATATGTTAGAGTTGGCCCTTATTGAGGAATTGACCAGAAATAGAAAATTCTGGCATACTAGGATACAGGTAAAGGATATCCTTTAAAGTTGCTCTAAAATAGTCAAGTAAGTTATCGGGAGCCTTTTTCTGTGAAACTCGCACGAACTTGGTCATAATCTGACCCCGGTGTCTAATCTGTCTGTTTTAGTTGCGAATCATGGATAAGTCTTTCTATCATTGCGAGTCACAGACAAGTCTTTCTATCATACTAATTGGCATCTCAGCTTGGATATATGGGAAAGGTCCCACGAGGCAATCTGGTACCGTAGAATTATCACACTCCCAGGGCTATGGAACAAAGACACCTAACACAACTAGAGACATGAAGAGTTGTACTTTGCAATGTTTCAGGTATTAGCAGATTTGAGCTTCATCCTAGGTATCTTCTTTGGTTCTTTTATCTGATTTATGTATTTATTTATTTATTTTTATTTTTCTAATATTTTAGCTTATTATTTGCATTTATACTCTTTTAACCTGCATCACTTTTTCATTGTCTCATTATCATGTAGGTCTACCGAAAACAGCCTCTCTACTTTGTAGGGGTAAGGCTGCGTACTAGTCCATTTGTCTCTCAATTTCTATGTCATTTGTCACCTAATTTTCTATGCGACTTGTCAATAAATCCTAATGTCACGTGTCACTCATTTATATTGTCATATGTCACTTATTTCTATTGTCATTTATCAATTTATTTTTCCATTTGGCATTTTTCTAGTCCAAAAATACAAATAAATATATAAATCTCTCAATTTTAACAAAATAAAATTTTCAAATTAATAATTATAATTCATCAAATCAAATTTACGACATAATAATTCATAATTTACATCATAACTATTTCAAATCGTTCGTACCCCGTAATATGTCAATTGAGTGCATATAGTGTCTTTGAAACGTGTACAAGATCAAAATTCATGTGTATGCTAATGATATGTATGTGAATGCAATGCACCTCATAATTTCTCAATGCTATTTCTCATGTATAATTGTCTAGGGTCCTAAACCTTAGTATGGAAAAACGGGATATTACTGTCATTGTGTTGATGCTTCAGAACTCATAAGAGTCTCCTTTAAAGATAGGAATGAGGAGCTAATTAACATTCACACTATTCCCATTTGTAGCCATGGAGTATTCTCACATAACTTTTACCGAACACCTAATGGGTAGCAATAGAACTAGGGCTCTTATACCAATTTTTTGGGAAAGAATAACAGCAGATCTAAAAAAACATTAGAAGCAAGAAAGAATAGAGTTTGTAGCTCAAGTATAAGAACAGAATGCTATGAGAAAAAATTGCAATATTATTCAATGAATTACTGCACATATCTGACACTTAAGTAGCCTTTAAATTGGCTTTACATAAAAACAAAAAACAACTAGAAAAGTGCAGAGATTATTAGCACTAACATAATCAAGTAATAAAAAATAAAGATTTTAGGAAGTAGAAAATATCTTGCCCATTGACTGTGTCGAAGAGCACGTGATAAATTTGAATCATTCTCGAATAGTTTTGAAAAGAACCCAAAGTTTGACATGACACCATTGCTTGGTGCAACAGATGTTTTCTTCTCGTCTCTCATCCATTCATTTAGTTGGTTTGTTTTTTTGCTCCCTTTTAGCATGCCTCTTTTGAGTTGGATGAATAGTAAACTATTCCTGTTTAGGAAGTTTCTTGATTTGCAAAACTCACGAACTCATCCCCCAAAGTTTACCATATCAATGCAATGAAATCCTAGATGTTAGAGAATGATTCAAAGTTGTTTAAAATGTGGTCCTATTTTTTCTGATTTGTCTAAGTTTGTTTAAATTGTTTCTTTTATCTTAAGTATTTAAACTTTTGATTTGTTTGGTTAATCTTTACTAAGATATTAGCTAAATTTGTTATTTCAATGCCTATATATTTAGGCCTTCAACGTCAATGTAAAGAGTACCTATCAATAAATTGCCTCTTACATTACCTCTTTTTTACTTATATTTTTTTTATTAATTTCTAGTTCTAAAACTTAACATGGTATTAGACCTCCTTATGATTATAAAAGGCCTGTGAGTGTTTGAGCGACAGTAGCGGCGTAGCATCCAACAATACATCAGCTCTTTCACTTCCAATTTTTAATGGTGAGAATTATCAAGTTTGGGCAATCAAAATGAAAGCTTACTTAAGAGGTATTGGCTTGTGGCAGTGGGTTGAAGGTGAAAGGCAAATACCACCTCTAAGAAATAACCCAACACTCAATTAAATTAGGGCTCATGAAGATGAAGAAGCCAAAGCTCCAAGAGCCTTATCTCAAATTCATGTTGCTATCTTTGAATCAATTTTCCAAAGAATTATGGGTTATAAGACTGCCATGGAGGCTTGGACACACTGAAAGAACTCTAACATGGCAATGAAAGAATAAGGCGGATGCAAGTGTTAAATCTCAAAAGAGATTTTGAGATTCTAAGGATGGAAAAAAAAGACTTTATAAGAGTTTTCTAATAGGCTAATGATGGTGGTAAATAACATTAGATTGATGGGAGAAGAGATACCTGATAACAGGATCATAGAGAAAGTGATTGAAAGCTTACCTAAAATATTTGAGGCAAAATTTTCATCTCTAGAGGATTCAAGAGATATTAATCAAATTACCTTGCCTAAATTAATCAATTTCATACATGCTTAGGAGCAAAGAAGAATGTTAAGAAAAGAAGGAACTCAACAGGTAGTTGAGGGGGCTTATCTAGCAAAGGCCTCATCTTCAAAAAGAAAAGCTCAATCTCAATGTGATATTTTCAAAAACCTTGGTCATAATGAAGACAATTGTTGGCACAAAGGAAAACCTCAAATTTTCAAGTGTAAAAAGTTTGGGCATATAAGTAGGAATTGCAAAAATAAGATTGAAGGAAGTGTCAATTTGACACATGTTACTGAAGAAGAAGAAATTTTGTTTTAATATAGGTGAGAAGTGCATCAAGAATCAGCTTTTGGAGAGAAGTGCTCCAACTTTGAATCATAAGGGAATGTTAAAGAATGATTCAAAGTTGTTTAAAAAGTGGTCTTCTTTTTCTAAGTTATCCATGTTTGTTTAGATTGTTCCTTTATCTTAGGTATTTAAACTTTTAAACTTTTGATTTGTTTGGTTAATCTTTACGGAGATATTAGGAAAGATTGTTATTCTATTGCCTATATATATAGGTCTTCAAAGTCAATGTAAAGAGTACCTATCAATGAATTGCCTCTTGCATTATCTCTTTTTTACTTTTTTATTAATTTTTTATTATAAAACCTAACACTAGAATCCCTGGTTGATAATGTGCATATACAACTTTTCAAGCAATGCAAAAGGCCTTGATAACAGGACAATTTTTTGGAGTCATAAGAATATTTTTCTTATAAAATTTACTTTTATAAACTTAATAATGCATTTTAGGGAAGATCAAAATGGTTGTTCCTATTTGACAAATGTTATTAATATATCTTAAGATTAAATCACTTGATAAGTGATAGCATGACATTTTTTGTTTCATTTCCTTTGTTATAGCGAGTAATATATGCAATAAAATTATAAAAACTTCTTAATTTTATATTGGACTTGTGTTGTTAGTGAAAATCCTGAACGATATAATTTCGCATAAGTTATGGTTCAGCACCAGTTGCTTTGAACTGTATCTGTGGTTGCTTGATATGAAGCAACTGTACATCAAGTGTAAATTTTCTAGCACAAACGAAAACAAAAAGATTAAATGCAAAATAAACAAATTAACACCCAATATTTGTTAACATAATTCGACACACTTTGCCTAAGTATGCGGGCCTTTTACCCAGCTTAATCACTTTCACTAACGGTAATATTTTTATACAAGGCTTTACTGAGCTGACTCAGAGCTGACTCACTCAACCCTTGACACTATCCCTCATCTTCACAACTCGTGAAAGTAAATCACACCAAATAGCACAATCGTCTCGTGTTAACCTCAACAGAGGATTTTCTCAACAATGTTCGATAATAAAAATAAGAATCAAACAAATCAAGTGATTTAAACTTTAAGGAAATAAACAAAAATACTTGAGATTAAAAAAAACTACTCCCCTAACAATGTGGCTTCGTCAACAAAAGATTAGGAAGTTGTCCACCAAGAAAGTTGTTGTAGACCTTCGATATTTGTACTGAAACATCCCACATACAGCAGCAGAAAAATCACCAATAAAACAAACATTTCTTCACTGAAACATTATAAACTATGGACCTACAAAAATACAAAGACTGCAGGAAAATTTTCTTACACAAACCACTATCATCGACAACCCAGAAAATCACCCAACACAGGAAAAAAAACAGCTGCAAATCGAATAGAATCAACAAAAAAATTAGCTGCAAAAGACAACTTAAGATAGCCCAAAAAATACAACTCCAAATCACCATGTCCTTATTGGTTTTTCCCACACAAAAACTATGGCACCCCACTCCCATCTGACATATGTCCGTTCGTCCTTTCAGACTTCCGAGCACCTGCCTGACAGAAGCGGTGCACCAACTATATCACTTTCGTTCGATAATTCAAATATAATATAAAACAAACAATTAATTAAGTGAGATCGTCTAGGTTGCTCATAGTTTGCTCCGGATAGCTTATTACCTTGAAGTCTTGGCAATGTCTAGAAGCACTCGATCTATTTGCTCTTCTATATCACGCAAGCATACACATTTACACACATTACAACTTTGTAAAATTGCATAAGTACTCATTTATGCACATATGTATACATGGTTTATGCACAATGCATATTCAATGACAATCTCGGGTATCTTTTCTTAATTCACATCTCCAAATCAACTAATAACAACTTTTAATGGTTCTTTAATCCCGAATACTCTTTACTCACTTTAATCACCTCATTCATCATCAACTAAGTTCATTCAAGATCTCACTTAGGCCTAAATACCTCATATGGGAACACCCTAGCATTAATAGGTTCATAATTCACTCAAAAGATGACTCTTCTCATCATTAGGTCTAGCCACCATCGTGCAGTCCCCACCACAATCATGACAAAACCACATTTGTTAGGCCATCGTGACAGAATCTTAAAATCTCCAGGTCACTCATTTTCCAGGTTCTTCTCAAGACAACTTTTTAGTCAATTTTGCATGGCCATTTTGACATTGATACTGAGATTTTTAAGCAATATGTTCTTCTAAAAAACTATTCCTATATGTCTTAAGTTTCTAAAAAATATAATTTCATATAATTTAGTTCAGTATTCAGAAATTTATACACAAAATACTACAAATTGTTCAAAAAACAGAGACAACACTCAATACTTAACTTCAAGTCAAAATTCAAGACTCTTAGGTACATAATTAAAATTCAATTTCTTCATAAAAATTGTAGCCATATGTCTCTAGTTTCATCCAACATTAAAATCATCTCATTTGAATATCTACAAATTAAGATATATCTAAATTACAGATGTATGTTCAGTATAAATACTACATCTAACATATTTCCAGCATTCCTCATCATCAATTTCATCCTAATTCATCTCTTTTGCTTAGTCTATCCTTTCTAACTTATATCCTCATATTTCCTCTTCATTCCTACCTCCAATTCAACATCAATCCATAGTAATTCCAATACCAATTTGATTGCATTAAACTATCAACTTTTACTCATTTAACTTACCATTTTAAACTTAATCTCATCATTCATGAAAATCCAATCTCCTTCCATACTATGTCTCATTCCTAAACATCAAACCATTCATTGTCAAAATCCATCATTTCAAGTTCATAACCTCTTTATTCTTACCTCACTTACCAATTTAAACATTTACCAAAACAAATTATACAAGGCATTAACCTTAACCAAAAACAGGACATATTCATATACTCTCTCATCATCAATTTTCTGCACACTTTCTATTTCTCTAACACCTTCATTTTACTTCTAAAATATCATACTAATTTACCTCATTTCAAGACAACACATTAACCCTTTCTTTAACCTCAAATTCAATCTAGTTCATCCATGTAACAACTACTCAAAAAGTCATGTGTTTTAAGCATTAAAACAGAAAATTAGCATATCATCTTATCAACAACAACTTATCAATTATCAACAAATCATCACTCTTCCATCACTATTTTTATGATCATGCTAGCTCTAACCCATCATCAATACAAAAACAAGGCATAAATTCATTTATTCATTCTTCAACATTTGTATACACTTTCATACACCATTTACAACACCAAAGTAAAACATAACTCCATTACCTCTTCATCCACACACATCCTTAAGTCATGAATAATATTAGCTCACTAAATTCAATTTTTGTTGACAAAAACCTCATTATAAATCAAACACCCACGAAAATACTTAAGGAATTTCATATTCAAAACAAAACCTCAAATTACTCAACATAATGTCCCATTTACATTAACCCATGAAGATCAACATGTTACCTACTTGATTTAGCTCCAAATCCTTCAAGAGAACACCAACCCTAGCTTTGTTGACAACTCACGTACATCATCATCCAAGAGTGATTAGGTTGGGTCTTTTGTGATAATGAAGAAGACAACAAGGTGAGAGTAGCAAGTGAAAGAAAAGAAGGATAGGTTTAACGTGTATGGAGGTCGGAGAAGCAAAAATCGTGAAGAAGAGAAAAAGATGAAGCTCACGAAGAGAGGGAGAGAAAAGCAAGTGAAAGACAGCATTTAATTTGGTCTTTTAAATAAAAAAGTGAAGTTTCGTGAGTGGGGGAGTGATGGCAAGTGGTGGCAACACTTGTCACTTTCCTATGATCTCATTTGGACCCTTTTAAAAACTAGTCCATTTAACCACAATTTCTACTCCAATTGTCTCCAAATTTCAATAACATATGTCATTAAATCCCAAAGCCATTTATAAAAAATTTCACTGTCATTTGACTCTTAATTCTATTGCTATTTATTAATTGTCCTGCCATTTGGCATTTTTCCTAGTTCAAAATTTACCCAAAAATTCAGGGATTTTCTAAATTTCAGCAAAATTTCAAAATCAACGGCTATATACACCAATTCAATTTTTCAATACATAGAAATCACAATTCATATCAAAAATCACATTCATATCGATTATACCCAAAAAAATGTCAATGAATGCATGTACAATCATTTTAATATGCAAAAATAAATATTCATATATATGTGTGTATGTCATATTATGCATGAGCATAAAATGCACTTTTTAATCTCTCATATTTACTATTCTAGCCTTAAAATAGGTAACGGGATATTACAAAAACAGCAACAATACAGCCCCAATAAATCATGCAATAAGCAAATAAAACACAGTTGTCCAATGTAGATCATGTAACCAAAAACTCAGCTGCCTGAGATAGGTAAAAACTACCGAAATAGGCTATTAAGAAGATTCCAAAATCTGCATCTTATCTTAATCAAGATGTGGTGATTTGATTAGAATTTTATACCAAATACACCTTATCTTCAAAAAAATCCCACATAAGGTAGAATACAAGTCATAGTGAAATTTTACAATTAACCAAAGATGTCCAGTGTACAAATAATGTTCAAAATAAACTAATTAAGATATCTTAATATATATATCTTAACAACTATAGAATTTACACAGCCTTTTGTCATTAAGAGCTATAAAATGAATCCTTGATTTGCTCACTTATCCACAATCATACAGTACTGACGGTGCTTTACTTATTTTTTGTAAGAAATACGGCAACATTTCCTCATGCAACACTTGTCCTCCCTTGTTTATGCAACAAGGCAAGCTGCATGCGCTATCTTACATAGACATGTCAATCGGCCGGGCCAGGCCAGGCTCTCCTATGATGACCCGTGGGTCGAGATGGGCCAGCCCGTGGCCCTGGCTATGGCCCGGAGGGCAACGGGCGGCCCTATCAGCTCATTTATTGTTTAAAAAAATAAATTTAAAACGATGTCGTTTTGATAAAAAAAGACATCGTTTTGAAAAAATGAACGGACCACGGGCCATGGCTTACGCAAGTAAACCATGGTCGGCCTGTAACTCGACCGTGGCAGACCATGATCGACTCGTGACCTGCTCAACTCGGGCCAGGCTAGAATTGCCATCTCTAATCTTGCAAGATGTTGTAGAATCAGGAGTCTTGTTTGCAATATTAATGTGTAAACACAAATTAAATAATCAGGCCTCTCTTTTCCTTCCTTGATTTGGTTATAATTATCGTGTTGTAGCTGACATTTCTAGAAAAAGCTTCTTCCGTATTGAAGTTATTTTTCTTGCCGAATATCTTTTATTGCGTGAGTGCATGATGACTGGATGCTTGATCTTAGATTATTAGTTTTGTCGGTGCTCAAGAAGCTTCCTTGCATCCAGACGACATG
>JANQBM010000221.1:7959815-7979355 GCA_025594535.1 Erythroxylum domingense | reverse complement strand
TTTTATTTTATTTCCATTTTCGACCCAAAGTCTAAGAAAATAAACTATGGTGTATTAGCAACTTTTATTTTGCTTATATAATATGTGCATATACTAATTGTATTATTATATTGAATTTATAGAATTACTAGAACCAAGGAAGATTGATCCTGTATAAGATAGTCCTGCCACTTAAGAGCCTACCCTCTGTACCTAACATGTCATTTCATGGTAAAGTAAGGGATAAGGACGTAAATGATGATTCTTTATTTTCTTTTTCCAATTATTATTTTTACCCATTTAGACACTCCTGTCTTTGTTTGTCGGTATGCGTGCAATTGAAACTGCCCTCCTTTTCTCTCTCTCTCTCACTGCTTCTAAGCACACACGCAGATCACTCACTGCAATCCTTCATTCTCTCCCTTCTAGTTTCTCCCATTGTTAGCTGAGAGTAGAGTCATGCGTAGGGTTCTTTTCTCTGTCTCGGTCTTGCGTCAGCTTTGTGAGCCAGACCGAGCTCCTTGTCTCTGATATGCTCATCCCTCCACTTGGCTCTCTTTCTAGGGAGAGCCCTTGCTTTTAGCTGATTTCTGGGTTTTTCTTGGTTATGTTGTGTAAGCTCGTTTTCATAGAGAAAGTCCAAGTCTTTTTCCTTTCTTCTTGAATGGAGCTGGATTGTTGCCTTGGTTTTGGGTTTTGTGAGATTTCAACGTAACAGCAGCTTTTATGAGTTGGGAGTGAGGTGCATATTTGTGAGAGAGGGAAATCAGTGTACAAGTGTTTGGATTCTTGCTCTTTTGTGATTTGAAACTTGCTGTTTTTGGTTGTTTTCTTCTTGTGGGCTTGATAGAAGCAAGTTTCTTCTCTTTTCTTGCTTTTATGCAAGATTTAAGGAGATGAAGCATATATGCGGGGAGGTTTCTGATTCTTCTGTCTGGATGTGTCGACCTTGAAGCTCCGAAGAACTCATTCACCACCTGGATTTTAGATTATACTAAATCAACTATACCACCCTACTTCAAGGTCCTTTTTTTGAATAAACTCGAAAATTTTCTACCTTCTGTTAGTTCCTCATTCACACTTGCAAAGGACGGACTTTACTGGAAGGGGAAATCTTTACCCATAAGTTCCTTAACCCACGAAAATAGAAACCAAAACAACCTTCTTTTCTGTTTTGTGACCCTCTTTCTTCAGTTGTTTGGTTGTTTTAAGAGGGGAGAGGGGGTCTAGTTTTAGTGCCGAAAATGGCGATGGCGATGGCGATGGCACAGCACAGGGAGAGTAGTAGCGGTAGTATAGATAAGCATCTTACTGACACTGGGAAGTATGTACGGTACACCACGGAGCAAGTGGAGGCGCTTGAAAGAGTGTACGCGGAATGCCCAAAGCCCAGCTCTTTGCGTAGGCAGCAGTTGATTAGAGAGTGCCCCATTTTGTCTAACATAGAACCTAAACAGATCAAAGTCTGGTTTCAAAATCGCAGGTTCAGATTGCTTACTACTTCGACGCTTCTCTACCTGTCTTCTTAATTGTTTTTGGCTCTGCACTATGACATCTTTGCGTAAAGTTTTAACCTTTCTTTTACGTCGGATGCATTGATCTATATGAACTGCTTTGTCAAAAATTGATATTTCAATTGAACAACTTTAACCACAAGATGGAACTAACATTAAATCATTGTTGGACTGTAGGCTTGGAAACGTAGTGTTTGTTTCTTAGAAAACTATCTCTCGCGCCTCGTTTTGGCTACTCTTTTTGTGTTTGACGTTTCTGTCTCACATTTTGAATTACGCCCAAGTTATGGCGCAAGGTTTATGACATTGCTAGTTGTGACATAAGGCGAATGCAGTTTGTTATGCCTGGATTTTGGTTTAAACAAAATTTGGGCATAATCATTGTTTCTTTCAATCGTGACTCAATTTGATTTATAGGTGAATGGACTTTTTGGGAATCTTAGACGGAATGTTATTTGGCTATGCAGGTGTCGGGAGAAGCAGAAAAAAGAGTCTTCAAGACTCCAGACAGTGAATAGAAAATTGTCAGCAATGAATAAGCTGTTGATGGAGGAGAATGATCGCCTGCAGAAGCAGGTGTCACAGCTGGTTTGTGAGAATGGGTATATGAAGCAACAACTGCACACCGTTAATGTATGTCTTATTGATTCTTGCTCTCATGGAATTGTCCATTCGTCCATGATCTTGATCTTCTTGTTTTTCAACTTATCTGGGCATTTGAAGTCCAAAATGTGTCTTCACAGTTAAGTCGAGCTATATACTATGGATTATAAACTGTATTTCTGGCACGGGAACAATTCTTGATTAATATCTTTGGGACAGAAGCTAATTTCAAACTCAACAGTTAACTTTTAACGGATCTACATTTTGAATGGTTATTAAGACTTCAATTTGCAAGAAATGACTCTGACTCGCGATTGCATTTACTTTCAAATTTTGAATATAGGATGCTTTTTATATTTGCCTATAGAAGAAAACTGTAGATGCTTTCATGGTGGCTGTGTCAGTGGAATGATAAAGGGATTGATATAATTATTTTGAGTGTAAATATTTTGTTTCCTCATCGTTGAAACGGTGTCTGCAGGCAACAGCAACTGATGCAAGCTGTGATTCTGTGATTACCACTCCTCCGCATACATTGAGAGACGCAAATAACCCTGCGGGGTATTCTTCTAAGCAATGGCTACGATTTAATAACTCATGCATGCATAGATGTTCGCACTCACACATACCTACATAGATCTAATGTCAATGGATGTATAGGAATTGTCACATATATGGATGGTATAACTAGCTTGTCAACTTTGCAGACTCCTTTCCATTGCAGAGGAGACCTTGGCAGAGTTCCTTTCAAAGGCTACAGGAACTGCTGTCGATTGGGTCCAGATGCCTGGGATGAAGGTCTTTTAATTCTTTCTTATACGATTTACTCCTATTAATCTTTTTGTTTGTCCAATCTACGAGCAGATATGATGAACAACTGCATCTAAATGCTACATCCAATTTTTTTGCTCAGCCTGGTCCGGATTCGGTTGGGATCTTTGCCATTTCACAAAGTTGCAATGGAGTGGCGGCTAGAGCCTGCGGTCTTGTCAGTTTAGAAGCTACAAAGGTGTCGGCTCAGAATAGTTTTTGCATTATATAGTGATTCACTTTTTTGTAAGCAGCTGTACTTGTTTAAAATACTGACTGAAGGAGAAAAGTTTACAGATTGCAGAGATCCTTAAAGATCGTCCATCTTGGTTTCGGGATTGTCGGAGCCTTGATGTGTATACCATGTTTACTGCAGGAAATGGCGGGATAATTGAACTAGTCTACAGTCAGGTGTAGTATGGATGTATTTTTTATTTCTTTGCAGTTTCCTGTAGGTTTTTACAGTCTTTCATGAGTTGTATGGTTGAAAATTGCTTCAGACATATGCCCCAACTACGCTAGCACCTGCAAGGGATTTCTGGACGTTGAGATACTCCACAACTTTAGAAAATGGCAGTCTCGTGGTATGCATTCTTGGATAGTAGAAGTCATTCCTGTTATTTGTTGTTGTCATGCGTGAAAAAACCTAACGAATAATTGTATTTGTTTTTTATGTGTAAGGTCTGTGAGAGATCTCTTTCTGGATCTGGTGCTGGTCCAAATACAGCGTCTGCCACACAGTTTGTAAGGGCTGAAATGCTCCCTAGTGGCTATTTAATAAGACCATGTGATGGTGGTGGTTCCATTATCCACATTGTGGATCACCTGAATCTTGGGGTACAAAGTTGATCCTTTAGCATTTTAAGCACCTATGGAAATGCAAAAAGTTCATTTCTTTCATTTGTTTCTAGGCTTGGAGTGTGCCGGAAGTGTTGCGACCACTTTACGAATCATCAAAAGTAGTGGCCCAGAAAATGACGATTGCTGTAAGTTAAGTCTACCCAGTTTGGATTTCTGGATTGAGCAGCATAAGGAATAGATGTCTATAATGGATTTCAGAGCTGTAAACAAATTTGATTCCATATCAAATAATTGGTTAGATGAGAGGATGATCAGTAATCTACTGAGCTTGCATTATAGAGTTGATACATTATGGATTGTTTTATTAATGACCTTGGGAAGAAATTTCTTCTCGAGTCTGAGGGCCTATTGGTAGAAAGTTCATAACTCTTTGGTAGTAAAGGGTATCAGGTTTTGAAACTACTAGCATACACATTTCTTGAAGTTTGTAAGGAACAAAATTGTATGTTTCGTATGTAGGACAAATTGCAACATCCAATCTGTATTACAAAAGGACTAGTACATAATATAACGTTTATAAATTGTTTTTTTGAAGGCCTTGCGTTATATAAGACAAATAGCTCAGGAAACTACTGGTGAGGTGGTCTATGGATTGGGTAGACAACCAGCTGTTTTGAGGACTTTCAGCCAGAGGTTAAACAGGTAACCTTATTATCCTATACTTTTTTGAGTATTCTTCAAAAATCGAATGTTTTCCTTTATGTGAAGTCAAACATGTCTGCATGCAGAATATTTTAGTTGTGTTAGGACTTTGGATGTCTGATTTCTATACCTATGTCTAAATATTTTCATGTCCTCTTCTGTAATATCCCTGTAGAGGTTTCAATGATGCTGTCAATGGTTTTAATGATGATGGCTGGTCCGTGATCAATTGTGATGGGGCTGAAGATGTGACCATTGCTGTTAATTCATCCAAGAATTTGGTCAGCACTTCCAATCCTGCTAACTCGCCTTTCCTTGGAGGCATCCTTTGTGCAAAAGCTTCCATGCTTCTTCAGGTATGATTAAGTTCTGGCAGCATCAATTTTATTTGATATGAGAACAGAATGATTGGTTCAAAATATGAACTTCTCTAGTGGTTGTTTCTTTGTTGCAAGTTTTTCAAATTTTTGAATGTAATTGCCACTTCTGCTATTGATTTTAAACCCCATTATGGAATTGATGTGGCATGTTTGAATCATACCATGATGTAAGGTGACATCTGATTTAATCTTGTTTCCATTTTTTATAGGTAAATAGATTATGATCTGTGCTAAATATTGAACCATATGGACCCACTGTTCAGAACCAACAGGATGTGCTATGGTCTTGCTTTTGGGCAACCATTGTATAATAATGTTGACTCATTTTGGAGACTTGAGATTTTGACCACATTTTGTGTAATAACTTCAGTTTTTGGAACCGCTGTATTGTACTTTCTAGAAACGTAACTTTCGGGGAACATGTCTTTGAAGTTGATTGCATTCTTGTCTTGCTTGTAGAATGTCCCTCCTGCTGTACTCGTTCGCTTCCTAAGGGAACATCGTTCCGAATGGGCCGATTTCAATGTTGATGCTTATTCTGCAGCATCATTGAAGGCTGGGGCATATGCATTTCCTGGGATGAGGCCTACAAGGTTTAGTGGGAGCCAAATTATTATGCCACTTGGCCACACTATTGAACAAGAAGAGGTTTGTCCTTTTTCCTCTGTTTCAGTTATTTCCTCTTTTATCTTCATTGGAGATGCTATCATGTGGATTGCTGGGATTTTCTTCCCACTTGGCTATATTATGTCAATGATTTTAGTTTTCAAGTTACACCTGAGTTTGAACAAGTGTCTTGGTTTTTGGTTTTTTGTTGTGTCACTTTGATAATCATGATCTTTATCCTCTAGATGCTGCAAAGGAACTAAGCACTGTGTTGGCATTGGGATCTATATCTTATGTGCCTCATACTATCATTTATCTGGTAAGTTAGGTTACCACAATATTTGCTAACAAAACCTTTGTCCAGTTACTTGAAGTTGTTCGACTCGAAGGCCATTCTCTGTCGCAGGATGCAATTGTTCCTAGGGACATTCATCTCTTGCAGGTGCATACTTGTAATATCATTTTCAGCTAGATTTTAATTGTTATATCTTGGCAATATCTTGGCTGGGTAGAGGCAGGCATTGTGATGGGGATAGGTTCATGTGTTTTGATTTGCAGAAAGGTTGATGTAAATACATGCCCTGATGTCCTTTCATTATCTTGGTCAGATATGCAGTGGAGTTGATGAGAATTCTGTTGGAGCATGTTCTGAACTAATTTTTGCTCCAATTGACGAAATGTTTCCTGATGATGCTCCCCTTATCCCTTCTGGATTTCGTGTAATTCCCTTGGATTCAAAAACAGTTAAGTTTGGCTCAGTCCTTGCTTTGACTTTTCATCCAATATCAGTAAATGCTCTGTGCCGATAATAGGTGATAAAAATGAATTACTCTTCATATTTGTCCAATTTTATATTTTCTGTAAACTGCAACATTGAAATTCTTTGGAAACTATTGCAACATCTCAAATCATGGAACATCAAATAAAGGAGCATCAGCTTTTGAAATTTTTGGTTTGGAAAGTAAATATGCTGCTGCCATTCATGTTGTTTGGACTTCTAAGTGCATGCTTTTGCTATTATGGGGACCTTTATACTAATTCTTTAACATGCAGAAGCAGACACAGGATGCATTGACTACAAATCGCACTCTGGATCTAACATCAAGTCTTGAAGTAGGCCCTGCAGCTAGCCATGTCACAGCAGATGGTTCGTCTCAAAGCTTGAGATCAGTGTTGACCATTGCATTCCAGTTTCCTTTTGAGAGCACTCTACAGGATAATGTTGTGAACATGGCACGTCAGTATGTCCGAAGTGTGGTTTCATCTGTTCAGAGGGTAGCCATGGCCATCTCTCCTTCAGGAGTGAGTCCAGATGTCCGATCAAAACTGTCTCCAGGCTCTCCTGAAGCTGTTACCTTGTCTCACTGGATCTGCCAAAGTTACAGGCATGCTCTATTCTCAATGGTTCAACATTTTTTGGTATTGATATATGATCAAGTTGTATTCCGTTTGGTTGCTGACTTGCTGTAAAAGTGTTTTAGGGTGAATACTTTGTAAATCTGAAATCTATAAACCTGAAATTTGTTTTTCTCCCCCAGTTATTATATAGGGGCAGAATTTATAAGGTCAGATTCTCTAAGTGGAGATTCATTGCTGAAGCAATTATGGCAACATCAAGATGCTATTTTATGCTGTTCACTAAAGGTATGCTTGCATTTATAATGGCTTAATAACTTTGTTCTCAATATGCAGAAAGGGGGGGATCTGGTTAGCAGCCAGGGGCATAGCTATATGATATGTTCATAGCTTTAACCTTTCCTTTGTTGTCACTGGAGCTTCAGAATTCACAATGAATTAGTAAAAGATTTGCTCATCTTTACTCTTTGCTTTGTCGTTGGTCTTGTAGTCGTTGCCTGTTTTCATCTTTGCCAATCAGGCAGGGCTTGATATGCTAGAGACTACGTTAGTGGCTCTGCAAGACATCACACTTGATAAAATATTCGATGAATCTGGTCGCAAGGCACTATTTGCAGACTTCCCAAAATTAATGCAAGAGGTAACTTGTATACAGAATTTTGTTCTTTCCTTCTGATATGCTGAAAGACACCTGAAAGACACCTAGTTATTCACTGATGGAACTATCTTAATTCCTTTCTTGTCAGGGATTTGCTTACTTGCCTGCTGGAATATGCATGTCAACCATGGGGCGGCATGTATCGTATGAGCAATCTGTTGCCTGGAAAGTCTTGGCTGCAGAAGAGAACACAGTTCATTGCCTTGCCTTCTCTTTTGTTAACTGGTCTTTCGTGTGAACATCATTGCTATCACCATTACCCCACATCTACTCTTATCTCCATTCCTGAGCTGGATATAAAATGAAAATTCTGCACAGAAAAGAAACAAGATAAACAAAAGGACGGAGATTTTAAAACCAGCTTCAGGGTTTGCATTATAGTAAGTTAATTGATTTTTGTTTTGAGCCAAAAGGGTTTTGCTTTACCTTGTAAATGAAGTCGTGGAGTTTTTCTTACCCTTTTTTGAGCTTAGTGTTGTTGTCAGGAAGGAATCTGTATTCTTTCTAGACATTTCAACATCTCATCTTTGTTCCTGACAGACGTTGCAGGAAGGAAACTCAGTCCGTTTTCCTCCTTGAAAATATCCAGTTAATATATGAACCTTTATGACATTGTAGGCATGATATACTATTATGTATTAGATGGCATATTGTTCTAGCTTTTTAATAGAGGAGCAAGCTGGTTTTGGCAGATCTTTGCATTAGTTTTATGTAAGTTGGAAAAGCAAAAAGACTTATGTTTCTGTTCTGACAAACAAGAGATCGGAAGATGGTGTTGGGTTTATCATTGTTACATAACATTTGGTTAAATTGTTTGGTTGGCTTGTAAAGTTTCCGAACAAACAGGAAGTGCAATTTGCATTGCTACCTTGTCTTATCTAACATAACATTATACTATATTGCTAGAAAAATGTTTTCCATTTAGTTATATTAATAACAAAAAACATTATCATATGTGGGTAGATCTCATTATTATCGTTGATTCCATACGAGTCCATCCTAAATCGTTCAGTGAGGTAGAACTCTCTAATGGGCAGATGGGAGTTCAACTCGGTTAACAGGTACTTGCAAACGATTAGCAGCTGTTTGCATTATTTCTCGGGTGCTTTTGCGACCAATACATCGGAGTGGGAATGGATGAATTAACGTCCTAATCCAAGTAACAAATCTCAGATAAAAGACTGGTATAAGTGTTGTTAACGCCACAAGAGGACAATGTCCTTGAATCACCCGACAATTCAACCCCATCATTAAGGAAAATCACTTGATTTAAGGGCTCATACTTTTGCCGCCTTGGCTAAAACGTTGTTATTGAATGTTGCACTTGAGTTGCCTCAGTTGCATCTTCCGGAACATCGTCTACACCGTAACTTAGGCCTTGGTCGACCACTAACCCTTATGGTACCCTGACATTTTCTTAAACGTTTTCGGTTCTCACATAATTTAGTTTAAAACAACGTAGAATGCAATTAAAGACTTAAACAGGATCCGAAGCATTTTTCTGTGTTCATCTTTGCTCTTGAAGGACTAGTTGCTACGAGACTTTGTATGGATTATTTGTTGTTTAGAATCAATAGTCGAGTTCATGTCTTGTGAATTTATATAAATATTGCTTTGTTCATTCATGTTTACTTGGGTTCTAAACAGACGAATTCTCATTTTGTTTCTAAGAGCATGCTTACTGCCTTCAGCTTTGGCATCAAGCCCATTGCCTATTCCGCTTTCAACAAACAACTTACCATTACAACTTCATTGATTTAACTTTTGCTTCCATCTTAACAAGCGTAGCTCATACTCACTAAATAATGCTTTCAGCAAACGACTTACCATTACAACTTCACGGATTTAAGTTTTGCTTCCATCTTAACACGCGCAGCTCCTACTCACTAAATTATACTTTCAACTTGTTATTGGCAGGGGCTGCGCGAACGCAAGCCCCCTCTACCACAAATTATGACGTAGGCTCTCCCTCATTGGGGAGACCTTAGAGAGGCACCCCTTCTGAGTGCAATGAAGGTCACCACTCTAGGCCATGGGCCTTCTTGATCACCTATTGACCCCGTCCAGGTAAGTATGTTAGGACGTGGGCATAGGCCTTCTATTTGTATGCACTAATCTCTTTGCTCATTTCCTCATTGTCGATATGGGATATAAAATCAACATAAGACGATCACCTTCATGGGTAATTGCTTGTCCGTTAACATGAATAGTTCTGGCAGGCGCTCAAGCAAAGTTGCACGCCACAGCTTAAAAGTATCAATCAATCCCAACATGGTCTTCGAGTTTACCCCTGAAATACAAAAACCATCATATCACTACAAACGCAGAGGACTTCATAAGAATCTCCCATTTCATGCATTTATTAAATTTTGAATATTTATAAATTTCTAAAATAAAGAGGTATATTGTTTTCTGAAGCACCAAAAATAGATTCTCTCCTACATCTTTCTGTTAGAACGTACCACTTTTTAACATTACCTTCAACGTCCAATAAAGTTCAAAGTGTATCCCTAGAAAATTAAAACGGAAATAAGATTAAAAAATATATGTTTTTTCTGTAGCATTATAGACCTTCAATAAATGCCTTATAGTTTGAATTTTCATATCTATAACGTGATAATTGAGATTAATATTAAAATGCTAAAAGCATTTTTAATTAACGATGAAAAGAAAAACAAGGACTTTTTTTTTTTTTGAAACTTAGAATTATGTTACTAATAATAGGCTAGGAAAAACCAAAGCAAATGGACTAAGCTAACCCAAGTCAATAGACTCCCCTATTACACCCGACCTAGATCCATAAGTTCGATGATTAAAACCTGGCTGAATTATATAAGAAGAGTTAAACTCAAAACGAGAAATATTAATCACAAATTGAGGAATATGAGTTCCCCAATTCGCAAAATCAGACTGGAACAAAGCCTCCCTAGCTATGGCATGGGCTACCCTGTTCGCTGATCTTTTGACATGGCAGATGTCAATTTCCCTTAGCTCGTGTAGAAGAGCTGTACAGTCCGATATAACCACCCATGCATAAAATAAATCCGAAACACCTCCCTTAAGAGCATTCACAAGTAAAAGACAATATGATTCAATAGCATTGCATGGTATGTTATTAAGTTTTATCCAGGTTAGAACTTCTTTTATACAAAGTGCTTTGGCGAGAGCACGATCAGGAGGACCATCGAAAATCTTAGCAAATAAATGAAATATGTTACCGTGATGATCCTGAATCAAGCTGCCACAAGAGATTCTTCTTGTAGAGACATCCAGAGCTGCGTCCAAGTTGCATTAAAAATGTCCAGCCATAGGCGGGTTCCAGCTAAGAAGATGCCCACCTTGTGCGCCATGCTACGTTAGACCATTTGTGTGGATGTTTACTTCCTTCCAATCCCTGAGAGCATTACGTACCGCCCATAGCACTGCAGAAGCATACCACAGATGCGATCCCTAGACGATAGCGTTCCTTCTGTTCCACAAACACCACAAGCACATCACAACAGTCTGTTGTTGGGACATTCCTAGCGTGAGAACCACTTCAGTGATCTAACGCGTGAGATTGAAACCATTGCCAGGTCTTACCAAATTCAATCGGCCCCAACAACACCGAACCTTGGGGCACCACAAAAAAGCATGATCAATAGATTTAGGGCCTTCTTGACAAAGGGGACACAATGCATCTTCAATTATCTTCTTCTTGTGCAAATTAATCTTGGTTGGAAGGATATTGGACAAAGTACGTCATAAGAAATGCTTCACTTTTGGAGGCACTGATAGTTTCCACAGTAATCGCAAAAGAATACACCCTCCTTCATCTGTGACTGAAATACAATCATGTAGCATCTTATAAGCGGATTTCACATATTAGTGACCTTTCTGTTCCCAACTCCACATCCACCAATCTTGTCTCGACGTGTTGCTTAAAGGAATTCCCTGTATGAGCTTCACATCCCTTTCACAAAAAATCTCCCGCATAAGATCTAAGTTCCATCGACCTGTGTTGGGGTCAAGCAATTCCTTCACACACACATCATCCATACCAGTTTTATTACTAGTATAAACATAAGGAAAATCGTCGTTAGGTAATCAGGGGTCATTAAAAATTTTAATCGAGGCGCCGTCTCCCACACAGAGTCTGCATCCATTCCTTAACAATTCTTGGCTTACTAGCACACTCCGCCAAATAAAACTTGGATTACTTCCTAAAGTAGCATTTAGAAAACTACCACGGGGGAAATATTTAGCCCTCAACAACTGATACATTAACTCTTCCTTGTTAGTTATCAACCCCCACCCCACCTTACCTAACGTAGAAATATTAAAATCTTGCACACTCTTAAAGTTGAGACCCCCACGATCCCTCCTCCTACTCAACTTATCCCACCGCATCCAATGAACTCCACCCTCTCCCTTTCCTTTTCCCCACCAATATGAATTCATGATTTTTTCTAGCTGATTATAAGTTTCTATCGGGAGAAGAAACACGCTCATAATATAGAGAGGAATGGACTGTAAAATATTTTTGACCATAACTTCCTTACCAGCTCTCGACAAAGTGGTACCACACCAACCATGAATTCGCTTCCATGCTCTATCAACCACATACTTAAAAACTTCTTTTTTTTCCTCCTAATTATTGAAGGCAAACCTAAATATTTACCTGGATGCGCCGATTGTTGAACACCTAAACATTGGACTACCACACTTTTCATAGTCTCCGTAGTGTTTTGACTAAAGAAAATGTTGGATTTGTCAAAATTAATCAACTGGCCAGAAGCGTGTTCATATTGTTTTAGTCGCAACTGCACTTGTAATGCCTCTTCCTGATTGGCCCTAAACAACACAAAACTATTATCAGCAAAGAATAAATGGGAAATTGAAGGAGCTCCAGTAGCTATTTTAATCCCATGAAGCCGCCCTCCCATCTCATCCTTTTGAAGCAAAGCTGACAACCCTTCCTCACACAGGATAAAAAGGTAGGGAGATAAAGGGTCCCTGTCGCAGACCTCTGCTTGGATAAATCGGACCAAACTCCCGTCCACCTCCAACAAAGCTGAATTTTACAATTGAGACACAATCAAGAACTCTATTAACCCAATTAGTACAAAATCCCAAATTCCGAAGCATCTGCACCATAAATGACCACTCAATGCGGTCGTAAGCCTTACTCATATCCAGTTTGAGCGCCACCATACCCTCGTTCCCTTGACGTTTCCTTTTAAGCCAGTGGAGAATCTCGAAGGCAATAATAGCATTATCTGAAATCATCCTCCCTCGCACAAAAGTACTTTGTGAATTAGAAATCACATGAGGCAACACTTACTTCAAACGATTAGCAATCATTTTGGACATAATCTTATAAAAAACATTGCAAAGTGTTATAGGTCTGAGATCAATAATTTTATCAGCCCTCTTATTTTTAGGAATGAAAAGCAATAAGGTTGAATTGAAAGAGCTAACAGATCTGTCAGAATTTAGAATGTCCAAAGCCTCTTTAGTGACCGCAAGGCCTATTACATCCCAAAATTTTTGGAAAAAGCAAGGGTTTAAACCGTCGGGACCAGGGGACTTGTCTGGGTGCATACCAAAAATTGCATTATGAACCTCCTCCTTCGTGAAAGGATGAGAGAGCAAAAAGTTATCTTCATGCGTTACCCTTGTAGAAAAACAACGAGAGGTGATAGATAATCAAGCCAGTTATTGCAGGAGTTGTTTATATTCAATCTTCAATTTGGTATTTCAAATATAATGTTAAAAAATACAAATGCATTAGGCGGATGTGAATCTTAGTGAATTAAGAAATCCATTTCCTAATCATAGAAGTTATAATATTTACGTTGCATTGTGCTTTTGGTACATTACTTAGCAATTAGAAATACAGATCAGACACATGGAAAGAATCAAGTTCAATCTTTTTGGACATCATTACACTAAGGGATCTGTAAGGAGGATGAAAGAAATCAATATAAGTTTAGCCAATTCAACATAAAGGTAACGATTGCCATTTGTCTTTCAAAAATTCCACTATTTACTTTTCTTCATCGTGATGCTAGCGACCAAAAATTTAGGAGAAAAGAAGAAAGTGCAGCAAACCAGCTGATAAAAACCATGACAGTTGCAATTCTGAATTGTGCACAATGGTTCTGGGAACAATCACCTAAATCATTGTCAATTAGGACCGTGATGCCTACAGAAGCACAAGCTGCAGCAAATATGAGAGTGGAAATGATCTGTAACGGAGAAAATGACATGATTGAGCTATTTTATTTGAAAAGAATTGTTCTGTGTCCAAACATAAAAGGAACAACAAATTGCAATAGGAATCATAAGTGACAATATACATCATCACACTTATTATACTTTGTTAAAGAGTACTTTCACACTACAATTACAAAGTTACAATTAAAAAATTGGTATTGTTGTTGGTATCGATGATATCAAATGAAGCTCTAACTCAACGACTCAAATACAGGAAGAAAAGAATGTCAAGATACTTTTATAGCATTTTTGTTATTGGAGGTGTAAAGCCTTTGGTAAGTTTAAAATTCAATGGACAGAAGCGGTAATCAAACAAGATTGAAAGGTTCCCACAATAAAAAAGTAATTGAGGAAATATTCCATCTTAACTTTCAGGCATCCATCTCTACTTAATTATATCATAAGTGCTACAAGATACAAGATGCTTGTGAAGAAGTGATATGGTACCCAAAAGGACCACAGAAAATTATCCTTCTATTAAACATATGATAACATGGAAGATTTAACGAGAAGAATATTAAAGGAATCTTAAGATATGCTTTCAAGGTCCATGTGAGGATGCTACTGAATGGCCATACTTTATTAAGATTATAAATTTGTAGTTCACATATGTACCAAAGATATAGCAGAGAAAGTCAATGATTTCCTATAGATCAAGTAACGAAGTTCAAATACAACACCAAACCAAGAATAGTTTATAACACAAGATACAGGTCATAGTCGACTTACCCCATCCCCAACAGCAAACATACTCACAACTCGGTTATTTTGCAAGGAGCGCATCACTAAAATGGCATAAATGTCTAGAATGACCAAGGAGATACTCCACAGACACTGCAGCCCAGTAGCTACCACGAGGTAGCTGTTTGGAAAATATCAAACAGTTGCAAATTGGTATGAGAACTGGATTAAATAAAGACTTGCAAATCCACTTTTCCTATTTTAATTTTGTTATATACTGGATTAAATAAACACTTGCAAACCCAGTTTTCTTATTTTAATTGTTACATACTCACATTAATCAGCAATATGGAAAACATCAAATCACCACAAGTTTAAATAGGTAATAACCACAAAGATTGTTTAAAGGGCATAAAATGTAAAGACCACTCGAAATAAATCTTGAACAACCCGTTTAGCATAATTCAAATCCTCAACTCTGTAACTAAACAATGTTAAACACTACCAGAGCAACAGGCATCAATGTATTAGATTTCTATTGCTTAGTTAATAGCCATAAAGGGTGTTTCACATTTCTTCCATCACCAGCAACTGATATGTATTCTTCCAAAAAAGTCGTGGTAAAGGAGGCGAGATCGACTACAACAACAAATTCCTCTTTTTGATTCAGGGAACCCATAATGTCCAAATAAATACCCTATCCCTAACCCCTTAAATAATCCACCAAAGATTTGGACACTAGTCACCTCTACTGTTAAATAGTTCTAGGATAATTCCAACAATTACATTTTTTCCAATTATGGCTGTAGATGCTTTAGTAACTCATACTATATTTCTAAAGAATCAATAATATATGCAAGAGTTTAGACAATGATTACAAGTGTAAATTATTGTACATTTGTAAAAAAAATTGCAATTAAAGAAGTCAACTTAAATGCCTCCTCACCCAACTAGACACATTTGTATTTTAACTCAGCGGTAGAGTAATGCCAACTGCTAGCTTTCCTAATTTAGGCATTAAGCTAATTGACAAAAATAAATAATCCACCTGAAGAAATCTTGTCTTCTCCTCCAAACTCGTTCAATCGACTATCAAAGGCACAGACTTTCAAAGCATTCTCAATAGGTTTATTTTATTTTCTTTTGTTAAAAGGGAAACCTACCAAAACTGCCAAATATAACTCATTGAGCATTTACCAAAAGGAAATGACCTAGGGGAAGTCACTGGTGGTGGTCATGACCACAAGTGATGCAAAGAGAAAAGAATATGGCAAAAGTGCAAGGCTAAACCACCTTGTTGAGTTTTGGCTCCTTTGTTTGTCCCATATTAGTTGGGGAAAACAATTGGAGTAAGGCTTTTGCCTATATAAGGAGGGTGCTACCACCTTGGTTAATGCACTAATCCAAAGTCAAAGATTTGTATGACAAATTTAACTCTAGTTAAATTCCTCTTTTGAGGTGAGAGTTAGAGGATTTGTTTTGGGTATTTCTTTGTGGGTGTATTGGGATATTGGGTGTGAGGAAAAAATGTGTGATTGTAAAAAAATTTCACATAGTAGATTTTCTTCTCGGTGCCCTTAGTTTTTCTCCAGTTTGGGAGTTTCCACGTAAATTTTCTTGTGTTGTTATTATTTCTCTATTTTCTGCTATTTTTGTCTATGAAATATCCTTAGGTATGGGTGTGGGTGTGGGAGGTCTAAATTCTCAAGAATTGGTATCAGAGTCAAGGTGTGTTTTTTTCTTGGAAATTCTGAGTATGCTCTATGGTCGTAGTTTTGACTGATCTTCCGCATCAGAAAAGATTTTCTTGAGAAAGGTTCAGTTGGTGTGGTGGAGCTTTGGTGTGGTAGTGTGGAAGTGCATGTCTAGGAAAGTTTTGGCTAAGGAAAGACTTGGTACTTAAGTGTGTCTGTTTATGACCCACCTCTTTTTTCTGGGAACTTACCTGGTATACTATTCATTTTTACGGTAAAATTCATCAAGGCAGAAGAGCACAGAAAAAATGTTAGAAAATAGGGCTTCGAATCCTGTTAGATTTGAGGTGAAAAAATTTGACAAGAGAATCAATTTTGGCTTTTGGCAAGTGCAAGCCAGGGACAATTTGATTCAGCCAGGGTTACATAAGGCATTGAAAGGCAGGCAAATCCCTGATATCATTATTACTACTAGTGATACTGGCAAAATGACTAGTACGGACAGATCTAGTATGAGCGATAAAGATTGGGAGAATCTGGATTTAAGAGTGGCAAGTGGGATATGACTGTGTTTGACTAAGAATGTCCTTGCGAATGTGCATGAAATATCTGCAGCAAAGGAGCTCTAGGAAAAGCTCAAGGAGTTGTATCAAACAAAGGGTGTCTCAAATCGGATGTACCTGAATGAGCAGTTTCATACACTGCAGATGAGGAAAGGTACTACAATTTTAGATCATTTAAGCGTTCTCAATGGGATATTCTCTGAACTGGAGGCAATTGGAGTTCATATAGATGATGAGGATCAAGATTTGAGACTCATTTGGTCTCTTCTACCTTCCTATGAACACACGAAACCTATTTTGATTCATGGGAAGGAGAAGATAGTTCTTTCTGAATTTACCGGAAAACTCTTTTCAGAAGAGAGAAGTCTGGGTGGTGGAAGAAATGTTCTTCCTGAAGACTCAGCTTTTATGGTAGCTGAATATAGGAAGAAGAACTCTATGAAGAAAAATATAGTATACTGGACGTGTGGACAATCTGGGCACGTGTAGAAAAATTATTTGAGAGGTGGAGCGGGTTCGACAAGAGGCTCTGGGTCAGTTAATGAAGAGACTGACAACGTCACTAACATTATCTCCATGGATGATGATTTTGCTCTCTAAAAGGGGGCATGTACATCCTTATAGCATGCCGCTAATCTCAAAGTTACCATGATAGAGGATGTGTTATTATTAGCGGGTTCATAAGTTTGCATACGGGCATTAGTTTGGCATTAATGCAAGGAGTGTGGTGGAATTTATGTCGATGGCTGATGAACTTCCAGGAAAGCCAAACATGAAAGTTGCACCATAATTTTTTCAACAAGGTTATTTTCGATATGCCAAAGTGAAAAGCTTGGAATTGATTTATTCTAAGTGAGTATGCTTTTATGGTGGAGTATGATGCTGTGAAGCATGATAATTCTCTACATTGAGAGTTATGTTATTTTCAGGAGATCTTTATTAAGGTGGAGTGTGGTTGTGGGATCAACCAAAGTCGCCAAGGTAGAGATTGTTGAATTTTAGCTCCTTTGTTTGTCCCATATTGGTTGGGGAAAATAATTGGGGCAAGGCTCTTACCTATATAAGGAGGGTGCTACCTCCTTGGTTAATGCACCAATTCAAAGTCAAAGATTTGTATGATAAATTTGATTCTAGTTAAATTCCTTTTTTGAGGTGAGAGTTGGAGGATTTATTTTGGGTATTTCTTTGAGGGTGTGTTGATGTATTGAGATATTAGGTGTGAGGAAAAATTGTGTGATTGTAAGAATTTTTTATGTAGTAGATTTTCTTCTCGGTGCCCGTGATTTTTCTCCAGTTTGGGAGTTTTCACGTAAATTTTCTTATATTGTTATTATTTCTCTATTTTATGTTATTTTTGTCTATGAAATATCCTTAAGTGTGGGTTCGGGAGGTCTGAATTTTCAACACACCTTTCGTGCCAGGCATGCCTTGGATGTATTTCATCCTCAATCCTGCGAGCTGGTGGTCGTTGTTTTTGTTGATTCCACCGTCTGTGGTCGAAGGATCTTCAACTGGGTGAACCGACGCATGGCTTACACTCATCTCTCCACCCTCTCCCTCATAATGATAACCACACACTTTTCAGTTCATCTCTTTCCCCATCTTTTCACCATTTATCTATTATGTATACCGAATCATCAGCTAGCTTATCACTTTGCACTCTATATTGCAGAAAAATAAAATAAGACAGGAAACTTTCAGAAGCTTACTCGGGCTTTGTAAGTACTTTTGTAGAAGGGGATTTTAAACTTAGTTTTTGAAACTGCTACTTTACTATTTACATGTATAGACTACCAGCCAACACAATAACCACATGAACTCGACGATCAAATCTTCGTATCCAAAAGTGTAATTGCAAATAAATGAACAGATTAAATCTACTTCATTATTGCTGCTTTTTCTTTAAAATGTTGTTAGGTTTCCCTAAAGGGTATTCCTAAATCCTTCTCATTTCTTTAAAATTTAAAATTCCCACACAAAAGGGAATGCACCTACATAGATCAAATAGCTTTCTCGTCTAGCCGAATTTTTCTCGCCAACCAAAGAGAACCCAAAAAGAAACTGATCATACCTGAATACCCAAAAGGACACTGCCAAAAAAAGGGGTCGATTAAACACACAGACTTAAGATTAATCAGTACCAAATCTACAATTGTCGAAGCAGAGAAATGCAAAAAGGATAAGAGAACAGGAAAGTGTCAACGAAAGTTGCAGAGTGGTCAACGGAAATGAATTGTAGTGTTGATCAAAACTGGATTTGCTTATTATTTATTTATTTGTTTGTTTTTATTTTTAAATTCATTAAAAATATATTTAGTTATGTTTTTTAATTTTTAATTTTTGATTTTAATTTCTTTTAATTTTCATAAACTATGAAAATATCTGTTTCTATTTTTCTAATATAATTTTCTATAAATTAAGTAGATTGTTTAATTATTTAGTTATTAATAAAAATTATAAATAGTTTAATAATAATTATCAATAAGAACTATAAATAATTTAATTTAATACTTTAATTCAATTTATAATTAATTTAAACATTAAATAATTTATAAAATTTAACTATTACATTTTAAATTCTTTTGAATAAATTATTATTATAAATTATATATTTAATTTTGATAAATTAATCATTCAAAAATTTAAACATAAATTTAGTTTAATTGATGTTAAATGCATGATATGTTATGTTTATGCTAACAATTCTAGTAATTTGAGAAATATGAATTGAATATTAAAAAAATTGTTTGAAATTATAATAATTTGAGTTAAATAAATAAAATACAACACGTTATCTATTATTTACTTTTTACCTTTTGTGTCGACGACTTTAATAATTTGAGATAATGTAAGTTAAATCTTTAAAAAATTGTTTAAAATTCCAATCATTTGAGTTAAATAAAAAAGACTTTTGTTTAATGGGAATCTTCCATCA
>JANQBM010000221.1:7911645-7945627 GCA_025594535.1 Erythroxylum domingense | reverse complement strand
AAAGTTCTTACATCTTAGATTTCAACGTACTCGTTTTAAGTATTATTTTTTTCACTTTTATAGAAGAGATCAATTTCTATTCATTTTTGACTTAATTAACATAAGGTTGAGGAGTCAAGCCCTTACCATAAATCTTGAAGAGTTATCAATTAATAAAATATAGTTTGTAGTCATAAAGTTTTCTTTTCTATCTATCTCAAACTCTTCTAAGTTGGAAAATTAGAAAGTATTCTTCTCATTGCTCCAACTTTAATATACATATTGATGTATAGATTTTATTATTTAAAAGGAAGGCTTGTCTATAGCAAGATTGATGTCGTTACACTGTTCTCCAAGACGGATGCTAAATGGGAATTATTGGATTAAGATGACTCTTGAAGTGCTCATGATCCTATGTTTTGTTCTTGGTATGCAGGATGTTTACTTCGATGATGAATCTGCTGAAGTTGTCATATCATCTCTTAGGCTCGGAGAGGACAAGGAGAGGTGAGTTAACTATTATCTGTTGACACAGTTCTGCTTTTAGCTTTTGTGAGTTGACTTGAACATTTCAATTTACTTCGATAGCTGAGTTGTAGTCATTTATGTATAGGGACAGCTTACTAGATGCTAATTGTGCTTGTAACTTTGTGTAAGATTTTAATAAGGTGTGATGGGTTTGTTGTCAGTGTGGGTTTTGAATCTGAGATATTGCCTTTTGCCTTCCAAATGATGTCAGAGTTCATAGAAAATTAAATGATGTGCATTTTTAAGAAAAATTTTTGACCTCAAGTTCATCATATATCGGGATTGAACTTGCAAGTTTCTTTGTTTAATTTTAATGCAGCAGTTTGTTTACAAACTCAAACTGGTTTGCATTCCAAGAGGACACAATTGGTATTGCCCCTGTAAGTTCTTCATCTGCAGAGATGATGGATGAGATAAACTTGAATGGAAATGCTAATGGTGGTACCAGCAGTGATGATGAGGTGATGGTTGGAGAAGATGATCAGTTGACAGAGAGTGAAGCGTCCATGGATGGTACATCCACTTCCAACACAAATGTAATTGGTGGATTTATTGGGAGTGCACCCATTCCACAAAATGATACAGGAAGTGTTTTGAATGACATAGGATTCTTCAGATTTGAGGCGGCAGGCGATGAAGATTTATTTGGAGACAGGCCTTTGCCTGAATGGGTTGGATGGGGAGAAACATCCAATTTGCAAGTGGGTGGATCTAGTGTGAATCCATTTGAAACTCCTGATAACTCTGGTGGTAATCTTTCCAGCCAAGCAGATGCTCTGACAACGCCATCAAGCGGAGATTCCACACTACCAAATGGCTTATTGCCCTCCAAGGATTCAAGTGAAGGGTCGACGAGCAGTGATTCAACTCAGAGATCTGCAACAGTAACCTCATTGTTTGAAGAGGATGTTGAGTTTGTTGGCGTTGAACTAGAAGGCGCTGAAATGGCAATGGAGCAGGCACTTAAAGAGGGGACTGTTGACGAGGCAGGGCCTTTGAAGAGAAATATTATCCCTAAGTTGCCAGAAATGGAGAATTCCGATGATGGTGGGACAGGAATGAAAGAGTTCAATGATGCAAACTATTGGCGGGTTGATCAGGAAGTTGCAGTTCTAGAGTGATAGTGGGTTGGGTCCGTACATAGTTTGGCTGAACCTAAGATTTGGTTCCTATAGCCAGACGCCCCAATTTTGATTTGAAAGGTGTAACAGCAGGTGTGTGTACAGTAAAATTCCTTTTCTAAAGATTGGGTTGGACGGTAGGTTGTGCGTTCAATATTTGTTGTTGTCACTTAGGCTTATTATGCTGGAGGTTCTAATTTTGCCCTTTCGTTTAGCTGTTGTAGTCTCAGGCACTTTTACTTTGGCTTCTAGCATCGACGTTGGTTTCCTTACGTAGTATCAACCCCTCTGCTTTGAGAAATAGGAATTCTATGATGTATAAAGGAATCATGTATGACGATTGAATCTTTTATTTAAATGTACAAGAAAATAGTATTAAGTGAAACCTTTTATCAAATCATGTAAAAGTCTATTTAAGCATCGGGGCTTGCTTTCTTACGCAACATTCTTCTAAATCACATGCTGAAGGCACGTGCGATTCACATTGAGGGAGTGGTGTAATTGTAATAATTGTATGATCAACTATCTTCAACCACGTGTAAAGCGATCTATTTCCATCTGACAAGTCACAAAGTCACAAGTCACCGTAGCCCAAAGCAGGCCAAGCCCAGGCCAAGCCAACTCAGGCCAGAAACAGCCACCACAGCGGATTGGAAACAGAGGATATCGTTCTAAAACTTAGTTAAGTGCTGATCGAAGATGGATATCTTTTCAATCATGAGCTCCACTAAATAGATACGTTTGTGCACAGAATTGACTGGGGTTAGTCATTTCATTCCTCGGGAAACTTAAATTAGTTTGTTTCTAGAGTACGATCTAACCTAAAATTTACGCTCTGCAATAATCACTTGGCTAATCCACAATCTTTCATTCAATTATAACAAATAGAATAGAAGAAAAAGGTAGCTGTCCAAAGACTCAAAATTATTCCAATATCAAACTTTTCATGTCTGGAGTGAAATTCCACGGATTCATGTCCGAATGAATTCCATGTTTGACTTCTCCCATTCCACTAGGGAAAGGCGAAATTGTGATCCACTGTACGTGTATATGCTCGTCACTGTTCTTTCGTACTGATTATTGATTAACGTTGAAAACTGAATCCATTTATATTCCTTATTTTCGTACTAATATTATCAGCTGCGACTCCAATATTTACTCACTTTCTCCATTCTTTTGTTAAGGTTCACAGATTAGCATCTGACTGTGCTTTAGACAAAGCTCTGCTGGCTTCATGCAAATGCTCTCCGCTAAGAATTTTACATGCTGTCCTTTGATTTCGCAGAATACTTTAGATGGTGTTTCTTTTGAAAATAGATGAGACCTTTTAATCCTCATAAATATGTATTCACTTCAATGGATAATAATAATTCAAGGCTAAAACTCTATCGCATATCCTCCCCCTAACTTTGAACAGAGCTTCCGTTGTTAGGACAAGGGATTCATATCGTCCACACAGCTCCTGATTCCATCCCATGTTCCTCAGGATCAGGTTTTTGGTTTATTATCACTGTCGGCCATATGAAATGTTCCAAACAGAACCATGGATATAACATAACTGTCAGATAAGCTTTATTTTAGCACCAATCTCTCCTCTCCTCTTCTCCACATAATCTTCCCCTGAATTTGGCATTTGTGATTCTTGTTGTATTCTCTCTTAAATTTTACCTTTCTATTTTAACCCTTGTACACACATTCGAGTAAAAACAAAAATTGTACCTCTATCGTCTTATATACACATTTTACAAAGCATGGAAACAGGAGAAGTGCGTGTATTTTATTACCAACTTCAAAACCAACATGGAAATTTTAGTTTTTGTTATAACAAGTTGTTGTTGTTGTAGTATTGTATATATTCTTTCCTTTTAGGTTAAGTTCTGCGCTATGTAATACTTTTCAAATTCTTCCAATAAAGCTATTTTAATCCCCAAGAAAAGGAAAATAACACAATGGCTCCAGCTGTGGCTAAAACCAGATAGAAGATAACTATACACGTTTTCATAGGTTGAGACGGAGACAAATTACCAAACAAATCCATCTTATTGATGCCAAATCTAATATCTGACGGCCAGACATTTTCTGACGATAAACATTTGACTGTTTGTTTTTAACGACGTCAGTATTTAGCATACTTGCACTCTTCCAAAACTGACGGAACAGCAAACTACCAATTAGCTATTACGCATTTTAAGCCGACTAATGTATTCTTTCATGATAGCAAAGTAATTCAGTTCTGCCATCACTATCGTCATTGTACGTTATAATGACGACCTAAGTAGCTACCTTTTTGGGATCAAATCTTCCCTTCTAATTATAATGTTTTTATTATATTTTATTAGATTTTATTTACATATGTATGTAAATTTTATATAAATATATAAATAAAATTTAATATAATAAGATTAAAATAGAATAATTAAAACAAAAGATTAAAGCTGACTTTTCAAATCAACGAATATGGCAACCTTATTTACCTAAGGTTGTCATTTTTTTTTAAAATATAACTGAAAACAGTTTTAGCTTCTATTTAATAGTAATACAACGTTTTGTAGTTTTTATAATTACAAAAAATCGAATTATGTCGCTCTTGTGTTTAATGATTTTGACATTTATTTTATTAACTAATATGAGCTACAAATTTCGCTATGTTTCTTCATCTCATAGTCGGTGGGGGTAAAAGTGAAAATAGACCCAAGAACTCGGGCTTAGCAGTTTCTCGTGGTAAATTCAAAATCTCCCGTTGTTCTCACATCAGAAAAGCGAGGGTGACCGACCTTTGAACCAGATAAAATCTGAACCATCCATCTGAATGACTTTGGAGACGTCAGGTCAAGTTTCCTCTTGACGCGTGCCGACGCGCTGAGCGTAGCTGCTGTCGAGCTGGAAGCGTAAAAGCAATAACTTGGTGGGGTCCACCTCCGCACGAGGGAGGTCTTAAGGCCACGTCAGCAAATCTCTGTCGTTTCTGATTCCTTAAAAGGCTTGCCATTTTGTCTCTACTTTCGGCCTCCATTCATAATTTTATTTACTATCAGATTTTCAAATATAATAATAAAAAAAGAAATGCACTTCAGTTAAGATAGATAATTGAGAATTAAAAAAAACATATTTATTTCTCTTTAACTTCTTTTTTAAAAATTACTTATTTGTAAGTGAAAAATTTAATTTAAAATTACAAAAATAACCTCTTTATATGAAATTAGATGACGTGCCTTTTATCACTCAAACATTGTGCATGGACTGCCTTTCACTCTTCTTTAAATGCATTTTCTTCTGAGTTGGGGCTCTTGGATCTTGTGCAGACAGTGAAATTGATGATTTTATTTTCTATAAAGTATCTGTTTGTCCAAAGTAGAGGATAAGTCAAGATGCAACGTTAAATACTATCTTTTCGTTGGATTTAGCAATCTATGCTGTTTTTCTTTAGTTCCCCCTCTCCTCCCTCGTGTGACATCGACTTGAAAATACATTTCTCGAAATGAAGACCATTTGATTATTCAACCAATGCATAGACATTAGGCAGCGGCTTTTGGAGACATGCATTAGTTATAAGTTGATGTACTTTTCCTTTGGCGTGGAGTTCAAGTGATTAAATTTCCTAGTTTCCCATGAAATTTGAAAAGTTCTGGTCAATTTGATTCCGTGAAACAAGCCTGATGCTCCTGCAAATCAAATATGGAAAAGAAGGATTATAGTAAAAGTAAAAATACTGAGACAAGAAAGGACAACAAGACCAGCTAAATTTAACATCAAGTCATGAAATTGAAGAAACGTAGAAGGAATAGAACATGATTAACTAAGTTGATGATGTATTATTTTTCTAATCTCGTTTACATACTGATCTTATAGACTGTAATCCCATAATTCTAGGCTACCAAAGCTTAACACTGTGCTACAATTAAGGAAAGGATCGATCCCGTAATCAAAGGATTCAATCCTATCCGTGTTTACATTTACACACGTTCTTTCTATTCTAACACTCCTCCTCAAGTAGGGTTGTAGGGTCTCTAATACCCAACTTGCTCAATACCTCGAGAAATGTTCTTCCAGTGACTGCTTTGGTCAAGATGTTAGCCGACTAGTCTTCAGATCGAACATATGGCAGACTTATTGTTCCCTCCTTCAACTTCTCTTTAATAAAGTGACGATCTACTTCAATGTGTTTTGTACGATCGTGTTGAACTGGATTCTCAGAAATATTGATAGCCGCCTTGTTGTCACACAATAGCTGACAAGTCTCCAGCAGTGGAAATCCAATTTCGGTTAACAGTTTCTTTATCCACAAGATTTCTGCTAATCCTTTTGCTACTCCTTTGAACTCCACTTTAGCACTGGAGAGGGCAACTACCTTTTACTTCTTACTTTTCCATGTAACCAGGTTCCCTCTAACTATAGTAAAGTATCCTGATGTAAATCTTCTATCCATTGGATTTCTAGCCCTGTCAACATCTGTGTAACCTGTTACCTCCAAGTGCCCATGTTTTCCTTGTGAACCCTTCAGATACCTCACAATTCTCATGGCAGCTTCCATGTGTTGTACCTGAGGTTTATGCATGAATTGGCTAACTATCCCAACTGCATAAGCAATGTTTGGTTGAGTGTGAGACAAATATATCAACTTCCCAACCAGTCTCTGATAGCGCTCTCAATCTGCAAGTTTAGTCTCTTCTTCAATCTTCAGACCATGATTCACAACAATCGGGGTTTTTGCTGGCCTACAATCAACCATTCCAACTTCAATCAGTAGATCAAGGATGTATTTTCGTTGTGAGATAAATATCCCATGATTTGACCTCAATACTTCTATACCAAGGAAGTACTTGAGTCCCCCCAAATCCTTCATCTCAAATTCTTCAAACAAGTTTCTCGAAGCTGTGTAATTTCCTCCTCCTCATCTCCTGTGATAATCATATTATCCACGTATATGATTAGGCATGTGATTCGGTCTCCCCTTTTTTTCAAGAACAGAATGTGATCAGAATTACTCTGTCTGTATCCGTAGCGTCTCATTGCCACGGTAAATTTTCCAAACCATGCTTGTGGTGATTGTTTAAGCCCATAAAGTGCCTTTTTGAGCTAACATACTTCACCCATTTTAAACCCGCCTGTGAACCCCAGCAGTGCTTCCATATATACTTCTTTTCAAAAATCTCCATAAAAAAATGCATTCTTCACGTCGAACTGGTGGAGCGGCCAATTGAGGTTGGCTGCAATTGAGAACACAACTCTGATCGTGTCAATCTTCGCCACTGGACTGAATGTCTTTGAGTAGTCTACCCCATAGGTCCGGGTATGCCCCTTGGCCACTAATCGAGCTTTGTATCTCTCCATTACCCCACTTGCCCGGTGTTTGATTGTGAATACCCATCGGCACTCTACTATTCTTTTCCCAGCAGGTAAGTTGCATTTTTCCCAGGTTCTATTCTTCTCAAGTGCCTTCATTTCTGTCTCCATTGCTTCACGTCATTCCCTTGTCTGTTGTGCTTCTTGTACAGTTTTGGGAATTGATTCTGAGTGTATAGCAACCGTGAAGGCTTTAGCCATCTTTGACAAACTCCCCTTGACAAGATTAGTCACCAGATATCTCGTCATTCTGGATTCTCACTCTGATGAGTACTGTTTTGGAGGAACTCCTCTGGTACTTCTGGGAGGCAAAATATATCTTTCAACCTGTTCAACAACTTCTATTTCGGGAGTTACAGACTCATGGTCAGCGGAAGCATTTTCAAATTGAATAGAAGTAATTTCATGATCAAAGAGTATTTACCTCTTGGACATCAGAGCGAGGAGACTGTGGGGTGTCTGGTTCGATGGTTCTCGGTCCGTCTTCAGAAGCAGATTCAACAGGACCACTAGCTTGGATGTTTGGCTCATCGACCGAGAAAACTAGGTTGTGTAACCAATCTAGTGAGTCTACTGGTGTATGATTCTCCCCCTGACCACTAGATTGAGTATGGTAAAAGTATTCGATTTCTAGGAACTTGCAGTCCATCGTGGTATACATGCAACGGGCTTTAGGATCATAGCAATGATATCCTTTTTGGTTTACCACATATCCCATAAAAACACATTTAATGGCACACAAATCAAATTTAGTACGTTCATGTTTGGGTATGTGGACAAACACAGTGCATCCAAAGATACGAGGAAGTAAGGTTAAGGCTGGAGGTACTTGGGTTTGAGCTGAAAGTGCTTGTAATGGGGTTTGGAGTTTTAGGATTTTAGTCGGAAGATGATTTAGAAGGTACATAGCTGTGGCTACAGCTTCAGGCCAAAAGGTTTTGGGTACATCTGAGTCAATGAGAAGGGTTCGGGTTATGTCTAGGATGATTCTATTTTTTTGTTCAGCCACCCCATTTTGTTGTGGGGTGTTGGGACATGTGGTTTGGTGTATCAAGCCTTTGTTTCGAAAGAAGGTTTGCATTGTGTGGTTGATAAATTCTCCTTCGTTATCAGAGTGAAGGATACGGATGGGTTTTTAGTACTGTGTGTGGATCATATTATAGAAGTGGATAAATTTTTGAGGAACTTCAGATTTATGTTTTAAGAAATAAATCCAATTCATGTGTGCAATCGTTAATAAATGTCAAGAAAAATTTAAATCCACTACTACCAACATTCGGGGCAGGACCCCTCACATCAGAATGAATTAAATCAAAAACATGCTCAACCCTTATAGTATTCGGAAGGAATGATTGTTTATGGCTTTTTACCAGAACTCAAGTGTCACAATGATTATTACTAGAAAACTGAGGAAAAAGCTGTTTGAGGTAACCGTGAGAAGGATGACCCAGGCGACAGTGCCACAACCAGCTTAAACGGTCAGTTGTCCCATAAACTAGTTGTGCGGACCCTTTTTGAACCACTTCATCAACGTAATAGAGGCCATCTAGCTCAGTGCCACGCCCAATAACCTCCTTCGTTCTGATGTCTTGCAAAAGGCAAAAATTAGGATGCATTAGAAGGGTACAGTTCAACTCCTTCGTTACTTGGTTAATTGATAGCAATTTACAGGATAGGGATGGGACATATAAATAGTTCGATAATTTCAGTGTAGGAGATAACTCAACAGTTCCTGCCCCCTGAACCAGTGCTAACCCCCCATTGACAGTCCGTATATGGGATTTTTTTGGAATTGACGGGTTAACAATATCAGCTGGGTCATAGGTCATCGTGTTCGTTGCGCCACATTCGAACAACCATTGTGGAGATTTAGAACTCCCAGTGGCATATGCATATGACACCTTAGTTAACTTTTGGCTATTTTTAAATGGCTGAGGGTTGAATGGTAAAAGATCACATTTTTTAGGGTTGTCCTGCAATTTATTAAAAACAGGTGAGCTGATAAAAGGAGGGTTTGGGGGTAATTTTGTCACCCCAAACCCTTTACCTCTGTCATTGCCCCTCGACTATTCACTTCGACCTGCGACTGCTCCATGTCCTCCGACTCCAACTACAACAAATCCGCCACTTTCACCATCCACACCGTTGCTGTGAATGCCGGTAGTCTCCTGATTGCCCGTCACAGCGGCGGCTTGCCCATTCTTGCCCTGATTGCCATCACGATTTCTCCGCCTTGGGTTGTCTTTCCACCAGTCCGAAAATCCGATTATGTGAAAACACTCTTCTCGGAGATGTCCGGTCATGTTGCAGTGGCTGCACTTCATTCCCAATCTGTCAACACAAACCCGGAGTGATGAGTTTGTCGAATTTCTGGCCAAATCTGACCGAGTATCTCCATTGCCCATTCTGGATTTTTCATGCTCCCTTGATGTAAATCTTTGTGGTTCTGTTCTGGGTTTTTCGCCTTGCCCTTTCATTGCTAGTCCACTTCCGATTCCAAGGTCTCCTTCACTGTCTCCGGCTACTGAAGAATTGAGAATATTCTGTCAGGCAGCCTCCTTGCGAACCGTTGTGTATGCCATCTCAATGGTCGGAAGTGGGCTTTCTCTGAGCAACTCCCATTTGATGGTGTCATATTTATCATCCATTCCAGCAAGAAATTGGTAAAGCCGGCCCTCTTGTTTGAGTCTGTTAAATATGGACATGTCCTCTGGACAGTTCATTAGATTCAGTTGCCTTTTGTCGATGTCCTGCCATATGCTCTAAGATGCACTGAAATATTTTTCCAATGTCATTTGTCCTTGCTGCAATCGGATTGATTTGGTCATGAGATCAAAATTTTGGATGGCGTCTTCCCTGCTTTTGTATGTTGCGGCCAGACCATCCCATAGGTCCTTGGTCGTTGGGTACTCGATATACTGGCTTGCTAACTCTTACTCCATTGATTGAATTAACCAGGAGATTACCTGAAGATCTGCCTGCTCCCATTTGGCAAATGTTGTAACTGTTCTGTCCGGTGGCGGAGGGGTGTCGGTGATATGGCCTAGAAACCCCTTTGCTCCGATTTCAACACGCATCATTCTGGACCACAGGGAGTAGTTATATTCATTTAATTTTAGTGAAATTGTGGCTGTTGTTGTTTGCTGAATTGTTTCTGGTTGGGTATATTTGTCTCAAAATTTGGGCTATTTGATTGGATAAAAGCTCTATGGCTTCTGTGAACGCCAGATTGGCGCTACTAGTGGCGTCGTCGCTCATGACTCCGACAAGTAAGTGACAGATGATGACAACAGTGCTTTGACCCGAATATCAATACTGCTCTGATACCATGAAGAAAAGTAGAAGGAATAGAACATGATTAACGGAGTTGATGTTGTATTATTTTTCTAATCTCGTTTACATCCTAATCTTATAGACTGTAATCCCATAATTCTAAGCTACCAAAGCTTATCACTTTGCTACAATTAAGGAAAGGATTGATCATTTAATTAAAGGTGTCAATCCTATCCGTGCTTACATTTACACACGTTCTTTCTATTCTAACATAAATCGCATTCGTTCGTAGTGAAAAAAAAAGAATTAAATGGTGAATTTTGATGTTGAAGCTGCTCTGCTACATCACATGTCCATCCCAATGAAAAGAGGTAGAGGGAAGCAGATCCCCAGAATCTACGGGTTTGGTACTGAATACCAAACCTAACATAAAATCGATGTTCTTGTCTTTGCATTTTGCTACCCAAAGTTCCTATCTTGTTTTGGTCCAAACTTCCATGTTTTGACCATTTTGGCTACTTGATTCCCGATTAGTCAAAACTTGAGAATTAACCCACCTGCAATGAAAAGTAAACAACCTTGCAATGAGACGGAAATCAAAGAATGATAAAAGATTAATCCTTGTTCTGTTTCAACGTTGAAATTGATGGGAAGTGGTTGGGGTGTGGTCAAATCCAAGCCCTCCGGTGGGGCAAAGGCCTAGCCGAGGCCACGAAACGGGCGACAGAAATGGGACGGCACCTAGGTTTTGCTAGTTGTGACTGTTGTTAGTTGGCCTCCCACGTGTGCGTGTTTTGAATTGGTGGTGGTCATTGTCATTAGTTATTGTTTCTCTACTTTGCAAGTTCTTTACTAGATGCAATACTTTTTGTTGGGATTGTAAATTAAGTGTGTCTAGTGTCTGTGAAAGTTCCAAACTTTGAACAGGACAACTATGGGCAGACATAGCCTGGCTGTCACTGCCAAGCTCCCAAATCAGTCAACCCGAAGTCATGTTTTCAGGATTCTTGCAGATCCCAGTGCTGGATAAAGGATATGTAACTTAAGAAATGGATCTTGCTTATTCTTTGTTTTTTTTAAGAGAGGATCTTGCTTATTCTTATTATCCAATTTATAAGAAGGTAAACGCTGTACTCTTGATTCGACGTTTAGTGAGATTCGCGTCTGCTGTCGCGATAAGCTCTTGCTAAGTTGCGTAATACGGGATCAAATTCTCCGTATTTACTAATTTTTACTAATTTTATTATATGCGATCTTATTCATGCAAATATGTAAGATTTAAAAAAAAAAATGAATAAAATCATATTTTACAGAATTAATACAGGTACAGAAGATTTCGTACCGTATTAACATGTCTTCTGCTTTTTACTTCCGGGAAGGTTAAATAGAATTTCCATGGCTTTCATTTCCACATGGGCTTCTTTTTAATATTTTATGTTGCGCCTGAAAGATGAAAAGAGTGTACGTAGAAGAAAATAGGCATGTAGGAGTCTAAGTAGGTGAGAGTTTGTTGGGATAAAAGGAGTTGGAACTAAAGTAGAAGCATTTTGTTTAGAATTAGAAGTCAAACAACAAAAGAAGAAAGGTAAGGAAAGAAAAAGGCCTTAATTACCATTGACTGCAAGAAACAAAGTAACACTTTCCTAAAAGCTTCACTTACATTGCGGAATAAAAGCCAACATAGACTATGAGCACTAATCACACTATTTGGGACCATTCGGTACAGAAATAAAACAAGACGTACACTTGGAAACATACACAGAAATACACACAACTATGACGGGGCTTCACAAATAAAAAATCAACAACCAAAAGTTTCATCAACAACCAATCTTGAATGCCACACTGTATCAGGCGAATATGCTCAAGGGACCAGTCTTATTTGAAGCCTGTAGTCCATTTTTGCCATTTCGCATCCCTGTGATCCATGTCCTGCAACAGAGACGAATGCTTTTAGTGAAGAATGTTTGCCTTCTATCCCGAATCACAAGAAAGCAACCAACAACTTGACCACTGCAAAGTAGATCTAAATTTCTCTACTTTTTTGACAAAGAGATTGAATAACGACACAAGCATTCATGACATACCTTCCAACTTTGTCACTGCTGGCTGGTTTCAACAGAATAGTCAATCTTTTTGCAGTTTTGACAAAAACACTGCGTGGCCAACCAAAGGAGAAAAGTTGTAAAACATATGGTAGTAAGGAAACTCAATGCATAATTGCACATTCAGTTGTTAAGGTCCCTTAGGAACCCCAGTTCAAGATCTTATGGTACCTGAAAGGTTCATCTCCAGCCTGTCTAACAGCGCCTGTAACATCTCGGTAGAGCACATGAGTTAAAATCTCCGGTCGTTCTACTCCAAACATGTTTGCCAGCTTCCTGTAAAGCTCTTCATAAGAACCAACAACAGAGAGGTCAAGAGTCCTTCCAACATCCTCCGACTCCATGAAGACTTTGCAATGGCCAGTATCAATGCCAATTTCAGTGTCGTGAGGATTTATGTACCATGAAAACCCATTAGATGATGATTTTTGGGAGCCTTGTTTGTCATGTGCCAATCCTAATACCTCAGTGACTTTTGATTTTTCAGAATCGGTAAGAACTTCTGGGACAGAACCAGTCAAATAACTACGAGAAATCTGCTGCTCTGTTAATATTGGCTGACCAAAAAGTAAAAATTGATGTTTCTTTTTTTTGTCGCACTTTTCCGATTTCACATTAGAGTTTCCCATTGTTAACAAGCAAGACAGATTCTCATTGCTATCCATTTGGCCTCTCATGAGGCTTTCAGAAAATCTTTGATGTGGATTAGACTGCTGGGAACCGGACAGAAATAGTCCAGTCTGCAGTTTGCTGTTAAACTGGAAATCTGATAAAGATATTCCAAATTGAGCATGCCTGGCTCCCTGTATGCCTGCAGGAGTATTTTCAGGTAAACAACTCAAGGGGTTGGTAGGCCCAAGGAGGTTTCCTGAGAATGAAGGTAACTGGAATGGGCTGTTAAGGGAAAATTCTGAATGTTGCGGGAGCCGCAACTTCTTTCTGGGTGGTGAGAAGGGTGAGAGATGGATGGCTGGCATACTCGATACCAATTCAACCAACCATGGGCTTACACGCTTTACATTTTGCAGTAAATCTGGTTCATCCCATGTGACCTGCAATGGAATTTGCGAAGAGCTATAAGTAACGAAGATGCCAAAAGCAATGGTTGTAAGGCTTTAATTTTAAAATAACAAAAGCGGGTTAATAAAGAATTCAAGAAATTGAAAATAAAGCTTCCTCATGCCTACATAGATCATCTTAAATTGGACAAGAATATGATCATAGGTCAGATCACTAAGTTGGTAAATAAGGAACATATGTTGAATCAACTAAAGATACATTCATAACCTAGAAGATACATTCATAAGTAGGTAAATGCATTCATTTAAGATCATAGTTCTACCATTCAATCGCTGACTTCATACAATACGTTTCTCAAGTACCCACAGGAGCTATATTGATTCCCCAGGAATTCTTTCCAGAGCCTGTTGAGTAATTTTCATTGAATACGCAGTGGCTTGGTTAAGGGAAACAAACATTTCATGTTCCGTTAGCCTGTGATTCTCACAAATATTACGCCATACACCTATCTGGAACCAACAAACGAGTTGGTTTTCTAGGCAACAATGATAGCTATGTCATTTCTGGAACGACGTAGGCAGATTATTAGCAGAAAAGGCAGTAACTGGTTATCAGAAAAGAAAAGGAAATCGAACAGAATCAAATTATGCAGACAAAACAACCTGACTACACTTGAGCATCTACAGTTTCAACCTTGAAAATTTAGTCATAATACATGCGTAAAGGTGATATCAACTCAAGGAAAAGAGGGAAAAGGTTTTCAGAGGAAAGCCACAACAAGATTATCTACTTCTACATCGAGAGGAGAAAATAATAAATCCCAATTAAGTAATAAACCAACCAATTCGTTTCAACCGTAAAGATTTTACAGAAGAATATGATAAAATCAGAGTCTAGAACAGAACCTGGAGTAATCGCCAAGGAGAATTAGGCCATCGAACAGGATCAGCAACCTGAGCAGAGGCAACAGTCCCCATGAACCAGCTAATCCGGGAAGAGTCCTCTGTTTCAAAAGCCATCTTAAACCTCATTCCAGAGCACCAATGAATCCTCATTGCGGCTCTTACAGAAGAAGCCTTCACAAAATATTCCGGAGTACTAGCCCTCGGGTAGTAAACAACCTCAATAGTTTGCCCGTTAGTAGCACAATTTGCTGCCTCCAAAACATCTTCAGGCTTCACTCTACCCTTAGCTCTCAAACCCCCATTACGTGTCACCTTATTCTCATCTTCTTTCAAAAAAATTGAAAATCCACTGTAAGGATTCAAAGAATTTCCACTCAAGTTCCATCCAGTTGGCGAAGAATCGGGTCCATTCCCAATTCCAATACCACGCTTGGCTCTTCGAATCCCAACACAAAGATCAGCATTTTCAGCTCTCAGGAACACGATTGAATCTCCAGCAACAAGTTTCTTCTGGTTCACAAAATTGCTCCACCCAGTAGTCAACAAGTGCCTCCTCGGAGTCCCTCTATAAATATGCCTGAACTTCCACGTCTCGCCGTGCACATCTTTAGCCACCACCGTCTGTACCGGTGGGTCCGCCGAGTAATCTAGCCGCGGGAATATCGTCTCCGCACAATATCTCGGCACTGAGAAACCTCCACCGTTGTTCGCATCAGATTGAGTTAAAGTTTTCGCAAAAGATGCAGGCTTTTCCATGTTACTACTACTGTTAGCACTTGCAACCGTTTCTTCTCCGAAATCAAGCTCGTTACTTTGTAGGGGAACGAGGCTAATCTTTGAATAGACCTCGTCGGTCTCGGAGTCGGCGAGGAACTTGACGCCAGCGACACGGCAGAGGATGAGCGCCGGAATCCGAGGACATGAAGAGAAATCGACGGCAGTTTGAGAGTGTTCAGCGTGGCCTTGAGGAAAGTAGAAGACTTTTGAGTTGAATGGTGGGATCTGAACCATACTTCCAGCACACGCGTGCCATAGCTGTGGATCCAAGCCCTTTTCTGACTCTTTCATCTGCTTGAAGATGAATAACAAAAGAGTGATTTCAGAGTTAAGTCAAAGGAACGCAAGTGAAACTAGTGAAAACATGTTTTTACCGGTTGTTATGACCAACAAAAACACAGTAACGCAGAGAAGAGAAGAGAAAACTTCGGAGAGTGGAGTTGTTTGAGAAGTAGGCCTGTGGCCGAAAATCACTTTTTGAGAAATCGAAAGTATTGCTGAGAGCCTGTAATCAATCAAACCTTCAAAGGTTGCTACACATACACACAGTCCTATTGCAATCAATAATTTAACCACAAAAATGTGGACAGAAATCACTCAAAAAGAAAAAAGACTCAAAATCCAGAACAGAAACCCAGTTGGAGTTTTTGCTCGAAAGCAAGAGAAAAAAAGGAGCAAAAAGAGACCTTCTTTATGGGCTTTTCTTTTCCTGTTTTAACGTCTCTGATTGTCTCTGGTCCCTTTGTCCTTGTTCACGTATAAAGCAAGATAGGGTACTTGCAGAATTTTTGAATAACGTGAAGGATTACTTGCAGAGACACAGACAAGAGAGACATTAATCATCGATCAGCAGCAGCAGCAGCAATAGCTGCAATCTCGTACGTAGTAGACCACCATTTTACCACTACCATCACCATCTGAAGAAGACAATAAGTTTTGCTCACTAAACTCCAAAACAACAGCTTTTTCAAGATAAAGAACCCTTTTTCACTCTCTATTCTCTCACTGGATCATCTGAAATTTTCTTTCTGCTTTGTTGAAGTTGCAGTTGTTATCACTTTCTCTATCGTCAGTTCTTGATTGAACTGAACTCTCTCTAATAAGCTTTTCTCTGTCTAGGCAAACTGGCAAAGCCACAACAGAACAAAACCACCTAATAGAAAAAGTAAAGAGAAGTGGAAATCTTGAAAAGACACACACACAACACCTTTGTATTTATGACTATTATCTCCCAAACCATTATCTCGTAACTTAACGCGTGATAATATCGCGAGTAGATGAAGTAAGAGCAGTTTAATGAGCTCTGAAATTGAAGCAGTCATACCTGGACAAACAAACTAAAAACCCCAAAGTTCAATGGTCATTTTTGGTTCAATAGGATTTTCTTGTCTACAGTTCTAAGTTGGCGCGTGGTGTAACGACTGTAAATCCATTGGAGGGTGACGTGCACGTGACAGCATGATCGTTAGGTGAGGAGTCGGTGATGTGGGTGGACGACGTGGTGCGTAGTAATCGAATCCAAGGGCTTTCTCTTATTTCTCATTTTGAAAAAAAAAAAAAATCGATTCCTCTCATCTTAAGCCGTTTATGGTATGAATTGTTGGGGTTTGGTCTTTACTTGAACAGGTTTTTCGAAATTTATGGTGTTGGTGTTGGACTTTGGTTGGGTTGTCTAGTTTGTCTGAATTTACCTTTGATAGACATAGACCTCAACTTTCTATCGTCATCACTGTCCTTTGTCGAATCCAAAATGAAAATAAGATGATAGTTTTCAAATCAAGATAAAATGCACCATAAGTTATCTCAACCAGTTTTATTTTATGAATTCAACTTTTAATCATGTTTGGATCGTAGCATTCAATTCGCTTATGAAGTATTTCCAATTTCAAGTGAATGAATGTTTTCTTCGGACTGTGCACATTTTGTTGTTTAACTCTTATGCTTTCTCCTGTTGTGAGTAGATGTAGTTGAGATTAATGAGAGAATAAGAGTATGGAGCTCATGCAAAGAAGATTGCAGATTACGTTGAAAGGGGACCTAAATTTTCAAGGAAACCTGTTACAAAGGTTAAACTTTGCGGAAGCAGCTTCTTTGGCTGGTTAATCGATTTCTGCATCCTCATCTTATGTATAATGCTTTCAAAGCAAGGCTTAACAACGTCCAGAAGACAAAATCAAAATCAAAATCAACATCTCTCGTGCAATGCAAGTCTTCAAATTCATATATGTATGATCTATGTACTCAGTTCTGCTCTTTTTCTCTCTTTTGGCAGATAATAAACCCCAATTAATTTATATTAAAAAATCGATAATATTCACAAAATGTTTGTATATATACCGACCAAAGCATCTTCACTTAAATAGTTTGGTAATAAGCTATAGTCGTGCCAATTTCATCTCTAGTTCCATCTTTTAGCTAGTGAACCCATTGGCAATGGATGCTGACATTACATTCATCATTCAATGATCGATCCAACTTTATCACTTTGTTTGTTCTTATATAAAATTTACAATAATTCTATTGTTACATTCGTCGTACCTGAATCATGCTGTAATCTTTGAATAATTAATTGATGGAATTGAGGTTGTGCGTATTTTTAAATTGATTTGTGTTGCTATTTGAGAGGTACAAGTAGTACTTCACGTTAACTATGTCTGTGCCCTTAAATGTCAGCTTAGACAAACGATAAAAAACATGTGAGAGTCGGAGATGATTGATGTGACATGCAAGAACTCAGAAGTCAGAACTTAACAAAGTATAACGCCATTGTAAGCTCCGTCCTTACTTAAACTTTGTTCTTGGTATATGATTGTAAGGTTGAGAGTTGTTTTCAAACTCCTGTAGGTCGAAAGATTTTGTCCTTGCTTCAAGATAACTACTAATACTGTAATGGTAAGTCTTGGATTGAAAGCTCACTCTAGGCCCCATGAAAAGCATTTTTATATATAACGTATTGTGCTGCTTTGGTTTGGTTTGGGTTAGGTTATTCATAATTATGGTAATGTGATCCGAAAGAACTTGTTTTACTTGTGATTGCCAATTCAACCGAGATGATAAATTTTTAAAGATTGGGTTAATTAAAACGAACAAACAGAGTTAATTGTTTGATTGTTTGGATTTAATGAACAAGCACACATATCACAACTATAAAATTATCAAGACTTTCACATTTGAAAAGCTTAAGAGTTTGGTTAGCTAGCGGGAGGGCTTCAACCTTCAACTTCTCGATAAGACCAATAACTAAGCTTCTTATATATATATATATATATATTATAATGGAACATCGGAATAGAAAACATCGACGTAGGGTTCCTTTATGTCTCATTCTCGACGATTAAATTGGGGCTCGGTGGAATCTATTACTTCCCATCATTCCCAAAGGCACAAAGAAGTTGAGATATTGTCGCTATAGTAACTGAAACAAGTTGGCAGTTAAAGCCCCTTGAACCGGTGGTTATGTAAACCTTTTTTGGCAGTAAATTAAGTAGAAGCTATTCACTGAAAGAGTTTGGTGAAGTGACGACATCATTACCGACAAGCAACGCAAGACAACTAGTCAGACAAATTTATTAAGATCAACTTTTTTGGAGGAAGAGATCTTAATTAGGGGTTTCAAAGGACAGTTTTGAGAAGTTAACATTTCGGAAACGGTTGGTGTAGAATCGACATTGATAGTAAATAGTGGGCACTGCTTATCTTAAACATTTTAGTATAGTGTCCCTCCCACCTGCCGTCTCTTAGGTTGCCTTTATTGGAAGTGGTCCTCTTCAGGAATTGACTTTTTCAGTTCTTCAATTTATAAGCCATTTTCCTATCTTCAGTCCATGTCTAGGTTTTACAGAGTTGCATGCATAGTTCACCTTTAACCTTAACAGGTTCCATGACCTAACGGTCTTGTAAGTATAAATAAATACTCATTCGACGTAGGGTTGCCTTAGGTTTAGCGGAAGACTGTGTATTGCATCACTCAAAATGGATCTTATTAATTATTTATTCTAATTCACACAAAGAAAATAATTGGTTCCTTCTAAACCACAAAGACCTACGTCATAAATTCAACAATTTAGTGATTAAGTTCTCACTATCTTATTCAAATTAAGGAATGATGGGGGCAGCAGGCTGAATGTCGCATATGGTATGCCTACAGCTGTGTATTAGATAATTCGTAAGATTGTCTTACATGTTAATAATGGTCCTACAGACGTGTAATATGTCTGACGGAGCCGCATACTAACTAAGTCATTATAATCAAGTAGACAACGACTTAGTCCTGTATCCATGCATGCGTAGGATTGTAGCCTGCACTAAAGGTAGCCCGTGGGAATACATTTGATCAACTCCATAGCTTTTCTTTTAATTTCTTCTTTTCTACATTTCATCCATTTAGGTAGTTAATTAATATTATGTATGTGTTAGGATCAAACAACAAGAAATCGACCATTATAGAATCCAGAGAATGAACCTAACTTCCGTTGACAGCTACCGAGTAAAAAGGTGAAATGCAGTGACAAAACTTCTCATACAGGAGGTGTTAGTTAGGGTGAATTGTTGAGTTTTGATAAGGGTTCATCATATCTTATAACTTTAATTTAGTAGAATGACCTCGCACAACTTCATGAAAATTCTTATGTATGATATAAAAATCTGTTTAATTCAAATTGGCATTTCAGGAAATAAAGTAAGCTGAGTAGGGTCATTTATATGAACTTACAGTTTTGAAGGCATTTTTTGGAGTTTATTGGTTGCAATACAATATATTCATTAAGATAAAGATTGTTACGTATGGTTCATATACATGAGTATAATCTTAAGAGTACTTTGGAAGAATATGGGTGTTTTTTGGGAAGTCTTAGGATGAACACGATTTGAGACATGGACGTGGCTCAAGGTTTGTTCTCTTTTTATGAAAATTAAAACTGACAACTTGTGCTAAAGACACGAGCAGGTTAGTATGATAGAAGTATTTCCATAAAAGAAACAATTTGTAACACTCTCATGTCTCAAGTCATCTTTTAGTGTGCAGCAAAGTAGGAAGATTTATAATATGTAGACACGATCATGGCCCAAGCCTATGTGTGACAAATAACCCTATATGAAAATGCGTTTTTGGTTAATTTCAAACTCTAGAAGGATTCTAGAACTTACTAAAATCATCTTTAATTTAGGCTGGTTTGGTAAGAGAATATTCAAGTAAAACTATACTAGGTAGATTTCATAATTAACATTTTTGTGTAAATCTAATCTATGTATAGAAAAAAAAATGTAAAGTTTCAGTGAGTTATCAATTAGTCAATATAAATGGGTTGTTTTTGATTCTCGATGACATTGGCACACCCAATTAGTCAAACTTCATTAAAGTATTTTTATTTGTTTTTGTTGATTCTTATTTATTTCTTTCTTTCATACAATCTATTTTTACTAGGGACAGCTTAAATTCTCAATATATGGTATAAGACCTAGTTTGAGGTAATAATTATTTTAGTTGTAAGATTTGAAGTGGAGAAATTTGATGGAATTAGGAACTTACAAATTATGACAAAACAAAGAGTGAAATATTTTTTAGTATACAAGGCTTGCTTAAGGGGTTGCGAGAGAACAAGGTGAAAGACATAGATGAGTTCAATTGAGATGAGTTGTAAGCGCTAGCAGATGAAATCGTTTGATTATATCAAGTAAAGAAGGTTATGTACCACTTTATAGATATTGCATTGCATGTGGAGATATGAAAGAAGCCATAGAGTCATTATATGTCGAAGAATCTCACAAACAAGTTGTACATAAAACAGAGAATATACAGGCCGAAGATTTATAAAGGAACATATTTTAAACAACATATAAATATGTTCAATTAAATAGTCAATGATCTATTAAGACTTGAGGTGACTATTGTAGATGAGGATCAAGCAATGATTCTTCTTTGTTCATTACCTCTTTCTTATGAACATTTCATGATCACGTTCATATTAAATAAGGACAATTGGTATGGAGGACATCACTACTATGTTATTAGTTCACAACCAATAAAGGCTCAGTATCGTGAAAGCTTTCAAGTTAAAGAGTTGCATGTGAGTGAAAACTAGGATAGTGGAAGAAAGTGATGGAAAGATGGTTCATCTAACTGGAGTTTTAAGTTGAAACCCAATGGCAGAAAGATAGTTTGATACTATAAACGTGAGTAAACTAGACATATCAGAGAGAAAAAGCAGAGGTGCAGTACAAAGAAAAGGGAAAAGGTAGAGGTGCAGTAAGAGAAAAGAGAAAAAGTAAAGATGCAGTAAAAAAAGAATCTTGTTATTATAGAATTGGTTCTTGTCTCACATATACTGAATATAAGCCTAAAGGAATAATACATATATAGCACTTGTACAAGATAAGGAAGAAAACAGATGGAGTTTCCTTTTTTTAATAGACTATCACATCTAATGAACTACCACTTTAGTAGGAATTTGTTAATCTTTGGAAGTCCTGGTTACCAACTATATCTCCTTTGATAATTTTGTAAGTACGATCAACCTTATCACTTCATGATTTGTGGGACTTCTTATGATCATCCTTATCACTCCATGAATTGCTCATAGTATCATCCTTATTACTCCATGATTTGCTCAAAGTATCATCCTTATCACTCCACGGAGGCTGTAGATTGTTAATATCCCCCCACAAACTGAGCCAAGGTTAAAGGCACAATTTGTTGCAAAAATATGCGAGGGCAGCCTTGGACACAGGATTAGTAAATATATCAGTAACTTGTTTATCAGAGAACACATGTTTAGTGACAAGTAATCCAAGTATAACTCGTTTGCGTACAAAATAGTAATCCAACTCAATGTGTTTGCTCTGAGCATGAAAGACAAGATGGATTGTATAGAGCACTGATATTATCACAGTAGAGGATTGGCGAAGATAAAAGAGAGATGTGAAGATCTTTAAGAATATAAATGAGCCATGTAAGTTCGGTGGCAGTGTTAGCTATAGCACAATACTTAGCTTCATTACTAGAGCGAGAGATTATGTATTATTTCTTAACACATCATGAAATGATATTTGTGCCAAAAAATGTGCAGTAACCGATGGTAAATCTCCTTTTTGTAGGGCAGTCAGCCCAATCAGCATCAGAGAAAGTAGATAATTCAAGAGTTGTATTGGAAGTGAGGTGTAAACCAATGTTAAGTGTTCCTTTCAGGTATCGAAGGATTCGTTGAGCCAATTTCAAATAAGCAACTGTAGGAGCGTGCATGAATTGTGAAACATAATTGACACTATAGGATAGATCTGGACGCGCCAGTGTAAGATATTGGAAAGCACCAACAATTCCTCGAAAATGATTGGGATCAGTAATGAGAGTAATATTTGTATCAGGTTTGAATTTGACCTCTAAAGGCGTAGGCATGGGCTTGCAATGAAGCATGTTGGATCGTGTAAGAATGGCCAGTGCATAGTATGACTCGGATCGATGTAGCCCATCTTTTGTGCTACAAATTAAATCTCAACACCAAGAAAATAATGCACCAGACCTAAATCTTTCATAGAGAACTCACAACTCAAATTTTGAATAAAAAAGGAAACAAGCTCTGTGGATGACCTTGTAAGAATCATATCATCAACGTAGAGAAGTAAAACAAGTGAACCTTGATCAGAATGAAAAATAAAAAGAGAAGGATTAGATAAACTACAAAAGAAACCATATGATATAAGAAATTCACCGAGTCTATCAAACCAAGCACGTGGTGCTTGTTTAGGTCCGTAAAATGCACGCTGAAGCTTACATACATGCATAGGTTTCTGTAGATCAGTCATACCTGGCGGTTGTTACATATATATATCTTCAACGATTTTACTATTAAAAAAGCATTTTTAACCTCGAGTTGACGAATGGGCCAATGTCTCACAAGAGCAATAGTTAAGATGAGTCGAATTTTACCTGGTTTGATTACAGGAGAAAACGTGTCTGTGTAGTCAATACAATCAATTTGATGATATCCTTTGGCGACTAAATGTGCTTTAAGACGATCTACTTTACCATCAGGTTGTAGATTGGTCTTAAAAATCCATTTGGATCTGATTATATGCATGTCTAGAGTGTATGGAACTAATTTCCATATATGTTTCATTTTGATGTAGTGCAACAAGTTCATCAAGCACAGTAGCTTTCACCCATGAGGCAATAAGGCTGATTTAATATTTTTCGATTCACTAAGTGTTGTAGCAGATGAGGTTACTGTCAAGACATATTTAGGATTTGGCTTAACAACTCCAAGTTTGGACCTGGTTATTATGTGAATAACTGGTGCTTCATGAGGTGACGTTGTATTTATAGAAGGAAGGGACTCAGGTGCAGGCACGTGTTCAAAACATAAGTCAGTCAATAGGGTAGGTAGATTTGGATCTTCAGAACTTGAATGATCAAGGACAGTCCTAACATTATCGAGCTCAGATGTGTCATGCGGTGAATTTGGTATAGATTCTGAGCCATGAATATCAGCAAATGGTAATGGAATTAAAGTTGTCGATGCAGATATTTGTGAATGAGTACATGAAGCAAGAAGATTGTTAGAAGAAGGTAACCAAGAATCAAATATGTTACGAGTATCTGAGTTAGAAGTGGAAAGAGATGAAGACTTAAAAGGAAAAATAGTCTCGTCAAACACAATATAACGAGAAATGAAAATTTTGCGACTAGGTGGATGGAAGCACTTATATCATTTATGCTTTTCACTGAATCCTATAAAAACACACAAGACAGTTTTAGGTCAAATTTATGGTTTTATGTATCCCATATATATGGAAAACATTTAGAACCAAAAACTCGAACTGATGTGTAGTTAGGATGAGTTCCATGTAACATGAAATATGGAGTATCAAATTGAAGAGATGAAGATGGTAACCAATTAAGAAGAAAAACTGTTGTCGTAAAGAAAGAGGTGCATGACTATGGAACAACATTGTCATACGTAGTTCGAGTATAATTCTATGTCTTCTCTCAACTATACATGTTTGCTCCGGAGTGTAAGGACATGAAATTTGATGAATGATTCCTGTTGCAAGAAAATGTGATGATAATCTAGAGTTAACAAATTCTCCTCCACCATCTGAGTGGAAGATTTTTATTTTCTTATTAAATTGTCGTTCAACATACTGTTCAAATGCTAAATAGGTAACAAAAAATCAGATTTATGTTTTAATGGAATAATCCAAGTATACTAGGAAAAATCATCAACTAAACATACATAAAATTTAAACTAGCCAACAAATAAAATAGGGGCAAGTCCCCACAAATCACAATAAATCTTATCAAAGATACCAAAACTAGAATGTCAGAAGGAGCAAAAGGAAGTTTATTTAGTTTTCCTAATTGATAACTATTACATAAATGTTCAGTTCATAAAGGACCTTGGACTTCAATTAATCAATTAATTTTTAACAACTAAACTGCTGAAGCTTGAGGATGTCCTAAGCATTGATGCCAAATATCTACAGTGCCAGACTTGAAACGATGAAAGTGTGCTTTTGGTACATCAGATAAGATATACAGGTCACCTTTCCTTTTCCCTGTTACTAACGGATGTCCTATTTTCTGTTCCTTTATACAAAAATCAACGTTAGTAAATTCACAGTTGACAGGAAATTGAGAGGTTAATTGACTTATTGAAAGCAATTTTTTTTAAGATTTGGAACCAAAAGAACATTATGAAGAGGCAAAATCTGTTCTTTTTGCTTAATATATGAATCACCAATGCCAGTTATAGGTATCGAACAACCATCTCTAGTTACCATTGCATCAGATTTGGAGTATTTATGAATATTAGTCAGCATACCTTCCTTTCCTATCATGTGATTTGAAGCTCTTGTATCAGAAGTCCATTATGTTTCGACAATGGAGTTATCTAAAGTGAGAGCTACAAGAGCTTGTGGAATTTCATCATTTTGAGTCATTCGTTTTGGTATCCACCAATAAATTTTAGCAATATGGCCTGGTTTTCCACAATATTGACATGTTTCATTGCGATACAAGTCTCGCTTTGTTGCTATCACACGTCGTTCTCTTGGAGGGTGGGTGGTCGTCATTGTTGTGTAGTTGATGTTGAGTCTTCCGGATAGCTTTGATTTTGGTTTCGAAACTATTGTGCTTGAAATCCACGACCTGAGGAAGTAAAGGTACTGTTGCGACTCCTTGAACTAGTACTTTGAGATTGATCCTGTTGCTGGCTATAGAAGGATAAATGTGGAGTGAGGTAGACAAAGACACATTTGGTTGGTTTAAAAACTAGTTTTGACACTGATCAAGATTTTGCAATTGTGAGATCAGCTCAGAGTAAGTTGGTCTTGGAGGTTTCAACATCGTTGTTGTAAAGGTTTCATATTATGGACCAAGACTTGTGCGGAGACAGAAGACTTTTTCTCTATCTGGTATAGGTTTTTCGGTAGCAACAAGATTGTCACACAAACCTTTAAAGACACGTATGTGATCTCCAATGGTCTTGTTATCATCCTTGCGAAGATAAGTCAGTTTTTGTCATAGTGTAAACTCTCGCTCTTGAGAGTCTTGTGCATAAGCATCTTTCTGTGCTTCCCAAACTGTATGTGCTATGTCTAAGCCAATGACAAGTCCAAGAGCTTCTTCAGAGAGGGTTCTGATGATCCAACCCTAGAGAAGGTAATCAGACTTTTACCAAGTAGTGAATTCTTTTGTCAACCATGGTATGGTGTTTTCGTTGTTTGAATCTAAGGTTACTAAGTTTATTTTGTTGGAACTGGTGTTTCATTAGTGAGATGACCAACCAAATCTTGGCTTTTTGCTAATCCTAAAGCTTGTTCTCTCCATAATGAATAATTTGATTGTGTGAGTTTTAATGTGACAAAATTTCCAACATTCAAAGACAACGAAGTCATGACTTTGATATTAAGGGAAAAACCATAGGTGCAATAAAAAGAAAAGAGAAAAGGTGAAGTGTAGTAAGAGAAAAGAAAAAAAAGTAAAGGTGCAGTAAAAAAAGAATCTTGTTATTATAGAATTGGTTTTTGTCTCACAAATACTGAATACAAGCCTAAAGGATTAATACATATATAGCCCTTGTATAAGATAAGGAAGGAAACAAATGGAGTTTCCTTTATCTGATAAACTACCACATCTAATGAACCACCACTTTAGTAGGAATTTGTTAATCTTTGGAAGTTCTTGTCACCAACCATATCTCCTTTGATAATTTTGTGAGTACGATCAACCTTATCACTCCATGATTTGTGGGGCTTCTTATGATCATCCTGATCACTCAATGATTTGCTCATAGCATCATCTTTATCACTTCACGGAGGTTGTAGATTGTTAATAATCAGGAGGGACAATCTAAATAGAAAGGAATAGAAGGGCGAAATAAAAACTAGCAATTCATCAAAGTTTGATAATGTAGCACAAAGCGAGGACTCAAGTAGTAGCAATGAACGTATGCTTTATGTTTTAACTAGTCAACTTTAGGACTTATGGATTTTGGATAAAGGATGTTCATATTATATGACACCAAACAAGCATTGATTTATGTCATACGTATCAAGGAACTTTGGTACTGGTCAATTGGAGATGATAAAGCTTGTAAAATTGAAACAAAATATTTCAAGATTAAGATGTTTGATAGTGTTGTTAGGAGATTAAGCCAATATCTAGCATATACCAAATTTGAAAAGAACTTGATCACTTTGAGTACCTTGCACACAAATAATTTTGAATATAAAATCAACGAAGATAACATTAACGCTATAAAGGGTCCCATGATTGTGATAAAATAGTCAAAACTAATGAAAATCTTGGATACAATAAGAAAGTAACAAAAAGATATAATCACATTATGAAACATGCACCTGAGTCATCTTAATGAGTTGAGAGATGACAAAATTTCAAAAGAAGAGTTTAATAAAGGGTGTAAAACATTAGAATATAGACTTTTGCAAGTTTTGTGGTCTTAGTTAAAAGTTTAGAGTAATCTTCAAAAATGTAATATTTGAAGAGCGATATATGTACATAGACGCATAATCTTATATATGTTTCTTGGAGCATGTTAGTTCAAACACGATATATTCACTAAAGCGGAGACAAATCGTTCATTATATAAAGAAAATGATTAATTAGAGTTTATAATTAATTATATTTGTGTGAAGCTAGTCTTTATGTAAAGAAAATATTTAAGTAATTTATTAAGCAATCAATAAAAATCAACTGTTTTCAACTCTCATATGTATGCATATTTAATAGATTGAACTTTGCCAATTTGTTTATTTCTTTCATTTAAATCTGTATTTATTAGACAAACCTTAATTTCTCAACATAATGTTTACTGATATTTATTATAATTATTTATAACATTTTTCAATATATTGAAAATGTAAAAACTTCACAGGATTGTAAGGAAAATTCAATTAAACAATATTGAAAAGTGCAAACTTTTAAGTAATTATGCATTCATCATACAGCTTTTCAGCTAACTAATGGTTACTGATTTGGGTTCCAGTGTAATTTTCTTCTACTTGTTAATATTGTTTACACTATTATTATTTTTTCAAGTTAAATGCCCATAAACAGTTATTTCGTCAACCTTATTTTACTAGGTTTTGCTGGATTATTCTATGCTATTAAATTGAAAAATAGGTGGAGCACACCTTTAAGCACAAATAATATGTTATTTTAAGTAAAAACTTTAACACTCCAAGCATCGAGTAAATTACTGCTAACAATTTCACATCTTCTCCAGTAAGCTGTAAATTGTCCATTTTTTCACTCAAAATCACCATGATAATATCAGACATGTTAGGCCAAAAATATGAAATTCAACAAACAAACACAATATGTAGATGATCACGTTTGCTGGGGACCAGTACAACCGAAGTTACCACACTAGGCAAATTGCTCTAGCCTTTGATTTTCTTTTTGCCTAATCCTTTGCGTAAGCCTATAGACCTACGGAAACGACCTAAATCTGAAAGGGTGTGACGTTTAGGCCCTTTAAGAGGTTGAGAAGAAAGAGTAGAGAAAGATCTGCGTTCCGAACTGTCACACTCACACCCTATGTTTACAATACCAAAATAGTAAAATATCATTTTACCTTGACATTTGTGTTCTTATGTGGGCCCCCCTTTTTCCGCTCTCGGATCCCTATAAGGCGACAAGCCGACTGATCCCAACTGGCACTATCACTTAAATAGTTAATTGGCCCATGCTAAAATGCACCGTGAGTTGGAGAGTTTGCAATGTACACGCGTCGGAATCATGACGCGGTGTGGATCTTTGAGAACTTGATGATGGAATGGGACTTCGGGGGGGACCACACAGTTAACAGCATATTGTGGAGCCCACTGCCGCCAACGGGTTAGGAATCTCTGTCGTAATGTCGTCATATGGTTGACTCGGGCGAGTTGACTCAAGAGGTTTAACTCTAACTCGTTCTGATGAAAATCTGTGGGTTGACGATGATGGCGATGGGGAATAATGATGATAATTCACGGAGAAGATAAAGCTAATCAGATCACGGCACCAAGAGACATGCCAAATGGCCTGCCTACCTGACGTTCACGTGGCCTGCATGTGAGCAACTTTTTGTAAAAAATAAAAATACAATTTAAAAAAAAAGAATCGTCAGAAAGCTTTCAACTTCATACATACCTTGCTTGGCTTTGATTATTTGGTTATTTGGCCAAAAACTTTCCAGGTGGATTTAAGAAAATGTTAAAAATTTTCATAAGGTTGAAGAAATTTTAGGCAAAATAATAAACTTAATATCAGAATAACATCGGACCATACCCTTCAGAATGAGAACAGAAAACTTAAATGTCCGTATGAAACCAACCTTTCTGCTTACCTATTTACCTTTGCAGACACCAATGGACAAGAGAGTCGCCGCAGGGAAGCACAGCACATACATGAAATTGAGTTAAAGATATGACCAACACGACAGCAGCAATCACACCGCGCTTGAATACGATAGTCTTTTTGCCCCGCAACTTAACCTTTACAATCCAGCAAGAACAGACCTAGCTCACGGATACTGAGTTTGATACCAAATTCTCAAACTCACCTAAACTTAAAATAGGCTTTGGTAATGAATATGATCTTACACCTAAACTTAAAAGGCTTTCGTGGAAGGCTTCGTTAGGATTAATAGGCCGAGTTTAGAAGCCACGTCATGACCAATACACGAGTATCACTAATTGCCATAAAAAATCGGTAAATACTAAGTCAGCTTCTTCATACATCCTCTGCATCAATTTGGTATTTACTAACTCTAGCCTTCATATGCTCACTGCTCCCAAGTATCGAACTCATCTAAGGCTTCTAGCTGTTATTTAATCAATTGTACACAAAGAACAAATAAACTGCAACCGAACGAGAACATACAATAGAAATTACCAAGATTCCTACTACAAATCTAGAGTTCCTACTAATAATCAATTGAATGCCTGTCAAAACGAGAGTCCCTCTCTTGCTGGTGAAGATGTTGCCACAGTAGCAGTTTGTGTCACCGGCGCTGAATTCCTTCCCGTTGCTAAAACTGTCCGGGTTCTCATCTCTAAAACCTTTCGGTGAGAGTTTGAATGCAACAACGGACTAAATGTAGGACTGGCAGCAGGTCGGTACTCTGGGAGGAGTCGCCCTGACCTGAATCGAACACCACAAGCATTGCAGAGTGTTTTTGGCCCCATTGGCCCTTCTCTCCACTGCGGAGTCTTCGTCACCTCACAATGGGTACATTTTCTAGTTTCAATTGCCTCCTGAGGCTGAGAGAACTGCTTCTCAAAAGCTTCACTACTGGAAAGCAGCATAAGATTCTTTCTCTTCTTCTCTCTTTTCTTGGCAGGGTTAAATACTTTCTCATCCAGGCATGAATCGCTTCCTGATTCAGAAGCAGCCAAGGGATACAAAGTTTTGCGAGTAGAGCAAGTGAAGACAAAGGGAAATCCACTTCGACGGCTACGTGAATGCCTACTACGAGGTCGCGTCACAGGGATAGCAGATTTTGCATAATTAGAAGTCAAATTTTCAGGGCAGCAGGAACTGCTGCTGGAGCTGCTTTCAAGGACAGATATTGGACTGGAAGTTTGAAAATGGTGGGACTGTTTGCGCTCCAAAGAGTCATCACGGAGGGAAGTTATGCTTAAAGATGCTTCAGCAGTGCTCTGCCACTATTTCAACCAGAAAATCACCATTGTTAACATCAGACAGAAAAATTATCGTATAGATTAAACGGAAAGAATAGGAATAAAATTTGCAAAATATTAGCAGTTTAATGGCAGCAGACCTAATAAACGAACATCAGGACAATTATCCAGCTGTTGAGACCAAATTTTGCGCTCAAATATAAATGTGAATTCACATGGATATATGGCAAGGGCAACTGTTGGATCCAAACCGTTTTAATTATCAAGTTTGGATTCAAGAGGGATCACCAAAATAAAAACTGAATGCTGGGCTTAAGACTTCAAATTTCTTAAACAGTATAGTCTGGTGGGTAATTAACCAGAAACAAAAAGCACATCCTTACTAAAGAAATTGGGACTTCTAAACAGAAGGGGAATCTTTTTTAATCGGGCCTTAGATTATATATATAAGGACGCTCATTGAACTTCATCTAATACACTTCCAATGAATTTAAGCCTTCCGATGAATGGCTAGCAACATCATGAAACTTTCCAATTGCCTCTCATTTCATTCTTCATAACTAACAAATTGGTTTAACTGGAGGACACTTTATTTCAGAATTTCATGCGACTTTCTGCAGATTTAGTTTCAAAAGTACCAAGCCAGTTTTTTGTGCTAAAGAAAATCTTAAAATGTTACTGCTTCTGATAAAGAAGAGCATAGTCTATGACAGGCTGAATCGAAGTGGTGAATAAAGAATAGCACAATCCATAACTGGGACAATCTTTTTCATACATTGTGGATCACAACATCATCATTTTTGGGGTTCCACAAGGCTTATAGCCGTGAGGATATTGGTTTCTAGAGTGAAAGAACGAGAGAGATGACAAGTAACCTCAAGAAAAATTAGAAAGTTATGGCAACTTTAAGCACAAAAGGCAAAATGAATCATACAATATGTATGAAAAGATCAAGCAATACGCATAGCCAATAACATGATCAACCTGAATAAATTATGCTTTACACTTGCCCTTGGTCTACATCGATCAACAAACAATAAACTTCAAGTTTATCAAGTCAACAGGTTCCTAAGCATTTGATTACTTTACTGTCCATCAAGTTGCAAGTCCAAGTTTGCTTCTTGCTTGCTCCAGTAGACTTACGGTGGAAGTCAAGAGAACAAACAATCACACTAGGTAATCAAACAATTCAAACCATTCAATATTAAATGCACTTCTATTGGCAACTCACAAATTCAAATATTCTTTGGATGTCAAGTCTTCAATCATTTCTTGCTAAGTTTTTTGCATTAGGACTTAACCACTCAGTCAACGCAAAAACAAAATCAGAGTCATGCCATCTAATACAATAAAGATGCTATAAATAATGAATGTAGCACTAACATCCAATCCTAGACAATCCAATATAGGATAAAACTAAATTCTTTTCTGAACATCTTATTCTCATCCTTGTTGAATCATTCACCCATTAGTTTCAAACTAACAGTAAAGCACATGAAGGACATCTTTTTCTGGCTTCAATTTCATGGACATTCATCTAGTTTCTAACCTTTCCTAAGTCAATGGGAATTGAATCGTTATTTCCTTCTGATGTCTTTATTCAAACTCGACCATCAGCATTGTGTGGTCCTATTTTTAATTGAAAATGGTAAATACCAAGATAAAAGGTTCTGCAGAAACAACTTGTTTGTATGATTTAGTGTAATGCTAGTCACAATGCAAATAACACCAATGATTATGAGAAAAGATTATCATACAAACTCTATTGGTAGCCATCATTATGCCCCACTTTAAGGAAAACGGTAAGAAACGTTACCGGTTAATGAAGGATATCCAAAGGTGGAAAGACCAACATATAATCTTTGTTTAGTTACATAAATTCATGAAATCCAACAGAAGCTGACACAACGAAAGTAATTCATTAGTGGATATACAAGAACTAAGGAACTCACAGAAGAGTTTAAAGAAGCAACAAGGAAGTCAAAACATACTACTGCGACAAACAGGTCTCGAAGAAAAGAATTCAAAATGAAGTATTAAACCGTAAGGAAAAACTTCAAAAAAGCCTATATCGCCACATGATCCAAGTCCAACATATGTGAAAACCAGAAAAGGCTATGGAATGAAATCTGCAAAACTCACAGAAATGGACGAGCTTTTCTTTACTTTGGAAGCATCATTGCTAAACCCACTTCCAAAACCTGACGACAAACTTGTCAAAACACTGGATGGTGGTGGATCAAGGTGTTGAAATTTAGCTGCCCAGTCTTCACCATCGTTTGGTTCCAAATCCTCGTGTGGTAAATCGAGATACTTGAGGGCATCATCAAAAAAATCATCGGGGACCCCATTAAAATTCTCGTCAAAAAACCAAGAACCATTCATGATATCGTCCTGTACAACATAATATCCCCAAGGACAACGAAAATATTAGACTAAAGAACTCTGCCGCTGTTAGAGAGACGTACTTTACCTTATCCAACAAAAAATTCCACGTAAATATGAAGACATATTAAAGTAACATATCTAAGTGATAAAGACGTTCCAAAAACATCAGCAATTCAAAAATTTACTCAGATAAGCACCCGATCACATATAGTCTTTGGTATATTTGGATAACATTTATTTAAAACAAAAGTCATAATAAAGGTATAAATATTGCAAACAAAAATACGTCCTTTTCAACCAGATACGACCAGTCGTTTTCTGTTCTTTCCCACTTCAAGTATACACAAACCATTTATAAAACGAAATGAGAAGCCGAGAACGAAAGAACAAGAAGAAAATTACGAAATCACAAATCATAATATAATTTTTTGTAAAAATTCAAAATGTTAAAATTTTGAACTGCACAATTAAAATCAAAGCTTCCGTTAACTAAAACAACAGGCCTTGTAAATTCCTCAGCCAATTTCGTGGTGCCATTTTCTGTCATTTTCTAGGGAGCCAAACGGAGAGAGCGAGAAGAAAGGAAGGCGAAGGCAATGCAACGGAATCATTAAGAAGGAAAACCTCAGAGTAACAACAGAACCAAGGATAAAGAAGAAGAAATACCGAAATGGAGTAACAACAGAACCAAGGATAAGGAAGAAGAAATACAGAAACGGAGCTCCGAGAGAAACAAAGGTGTGAAATCAAAAAGCGCTAAGAAACAGCACTCACCCGCATTCAAACCCTAGCGCTTCAATCACCGTATACCTTAAAACGACGCCGCACTAGAGATTGAGTACGGACATTTCGATTTTCGTTCAGAGTCTCTGCGTGAGAGAGAGAGAGAGAGACAGTGAATGTGAGATTCCTTCTGAATCTGGCTGTGTCTAAGATTGGGAGTTTTAGGTTTCTTATTGATTGTGAAGGAGCAAGTGTTCTGGTGAGGTAAGGTTTACGGGAGTGGATGTTGTAGCGTTTGCTGGATCAGCATTCATTTATCTGGTAATTGCTGAAACTTTGCGTGTAGTTACATTATTTAAGAAGGTATAAATAAATTATGCAGCGTTAGTAAGCAAATGGAGTAGTTTATTAAACGTCCCAACTCTAAAACTGCTAAAGACCAAGAATGGGCTACAAATTTATAATTATGATTACAAAAAAGGTTATATCTGTTATAAGGAGTGAAAGGTCAACCAATCAAGCGGCAGTGGAAGAATAGGTGATGCCAGAACGGACAAGAACGGAATTAGATTTTGATTACAATGTTTTTATTTTATTCTATTAATAAAATAAAATAAAAACAGAATAATTAGAAGCAAAGGTTTGCTATGCAAAATTGAAAGAACAGAGCACCGACGAC
>JANQBM010000221.1:7882911-7894731 GCA_025594535.1 Erythroxylum domingense | reverse complement strand
AACAGTCGAACATGGGAAGAACATATGCAGCATATTCGAGTAGTTTTTGATTCACTGTTTGCTCACCACTTATTTCTGAAGAGATCAAAGTGTTCATTTGGGGAAAAGCAGTTGGCATATTTGAGACATGTAATTCATAATGCAAGTGTGTCCACTGATGCTGGCAAGATCCAGGCAGTGGTGGATTGGCTTATACAACACTCAGTTAAAGCTGTAAGGGGATTCCTAGGCTTAGCGGGATACTATAGGAAATTTATTCGAGAGTATAGGCTAATAGCAACTTCCCTCACAAGCTTGTTGAAGAAGAATTAGAAGCTGAGACAACCTTCAATAATTTGAAGAAGACTCTAGCAACTGCTCCAGCATTACAACTACCCAACTTTGAAGAGACATTTGTGGTGGAGTGTGATGCTTCTGGATGCGGAATTGGAGCAGTACTTCAACAGAACGACCATCCTATCGCCTTCTTTAGCCGCAAATTAGCCCCCCACCACTTCAAACTTGCTGCATATGAAAGAGAGCTAATTGGCCTCGCTAAGGCCATCTCACACTGGAGACCTTAATTATGAGGGAGGCCATTTCTAATTAAGACTGACCACTAAATTCTTAAATTTCTCTTAAAACAGAGATTAACAACTTCTCCTCAACAACATTGGATGAGTAAATTGTTAGGTTATGATTTTAGGTTGGAATACAAAGTAGGAAACTTAATGTTGCCGTTGATGCATTATCTCGAAGAAATGAGAAAGAGGGACAGTTGAATGCCTTATCCCATCCGAAATTGCATTATTTGACGCAATTAAAGAGGAAATTGCCACTGTAGCAGAACTGCAATGCCTATATCAGCAATTTGCCGCAGGCCACGCAGAGGCTGAATGGAGAGTGAAAGACAGCTTAATATTCTACATTGACGAGGTGTATTTACTGCCTCATTCACCACTAATTCAGATGATCCTTAACCATTTTCACAATATGGCACATGAGCGGATTCAAAAGACATTAGAAAGAGTGAGGGGAGATTTTTTTTGGAAAGGGATGAAAGGTGCTGTGAAGGAATTTGTGCAGAAATGTTTAGTTTGTCAACAAAATAAATGGGAGAACCTTCACCCAGCAAGTCTACTTTGGCTCCTATAGATCCCTAAGAGTGTCTGGGCAGATATTTCCATGGATTTCATAGATGAACTTCCAAAACTGGGAGGTAAATTTGTCTTATTAGTGATCGTAGATAGATTCTCTAAATATGCTCATTTTGTGCCTCTCGCTCATCCTTATTCTGCTCTTAGTGTGGCTCATGTATTCTTTGAAAGTATTTTCCACCTACATGGTCTTCCGAATCTATTGTATCAAATAGGGATCTAGTTTTTACTAGTTTATTTTGGAAGGAGCTTTTTCGTCTGTATGGTACCAAGTTGGCCTTATCTTTTGCTTATCACCCTCAGACTGACGGGCAAACTGAGGTGGTAAACAGAACGATTGAAATGTATTTGAGGTGTTTCGTAGGGAATAGACCAAAATCTTGGGTGGACCGCTTACCATGGGTAGAGTATTATTATAATACTTCCTACCATTCTTCACTTCATACGACTCCATTTAAAGTGGTTTACGGCAGGGAACCAGCTCGTTTGTTATCTTATGTGGAAGGAAGCACTAGAGTCGAGGCAATTGACCAAGCATTGAAGGAGCGAGATGACTTTTGGACTAAAGCCAGGTTGCTTTTAGTGCAAGCACAGCAGCGAATGAAGCATTATCATGATACTAAACGACGGGAATTGTCATTTGAGCCGGGGACTTGGGTGTGGCTTAAGCTCCAACCCTACCGCCAACAGAGTGCTGCAAAACGCAGGTATAACAAGCTTGCTCCTAAATTTTGTGGACCCTTCAAAATCTTGGCGAAAATAGGTGTTGTCGCCTATCGATTGGAATTGCCTCTGGAAAGTCATTTTCATTATGTCTTCCATATCTCTTTGTTGAAGCAGTTCTAAGGTAATCCCCCCACCTCCATTCCCTCCTTACCACCAGTGCGGGATGGCAAAATTGTGCCTCATCCACAACAGTTGGTGAAGTCACGATGGAACAGGGGATGTCAGGAGTTGTTAATCTAATGGGTAGGTTCTTCAGGTGAAGATGCTACTTAGGAGGAGTTAGAGGCTTTTACACAAGCTTATCCTGAATTCGAGCTTGAGGGCAAGCTCGATGTCGAGAAGGGGAGTAATGATAAGGATGCTTTTGTGGGTAGAACTTATCAAAGGAGAGGGAAGAAGTTGGGTAACGGCTGATAAGCTGGAGAAGACTGGAGAATTTAGTTAGATAGGAGAAATAATAGAATATATATTAGGATAGTATTTGGATAAGGATAGTTAGCTTTTGAAAGATCCTTGTTTCTTAATAGAGTTCTACTAGAATAGGAGTCCCAGTTAGATGGACTGTTATTTTCCTTTTCTGTCTATATAATAGCAGAATTATCAATAAATAAAGGTATCGAAATCATTAAAAAAAAACATTAGTTACTTTAGCTATAATTTATTTAGCTAGCTCTGTCAAGAGCTAGCTAACCTTCATTCAACATCGGCTCTTCCTCCAAAAGGAAGAACACCAATAAGGGAAGGAAGGTGGATTTCTCTCGTAATCGTCCAGTGACGATTTCATACAGTTAGGCCCTTACCAACCAACAGGAGCAGTTAAGGAGCGAAGTTGAAAAACTAAACAGTGAGATTTATGAATCCTATATCAGGATGTTAGCCATTAATAAAACTCTGTCCAGATAAGACTGAAGTTTGGATAACATATATGTGACAACTAGATACATAATTAAGCCACAAGCAAAGTGTGCATTCACAGATATTAAAAACATGTAGAAACTAATTTAGGAAGCAGTTCCTCTGCTCACCAATAACCCTCTTATGGATATGCGACGTTGATCTTAGCATGCTTATTGTACCCATATAACTAATTAAATTATGATCAGAACCAAACCAGTTGAACAACTGCTTTGAAGATTATCCAAGATGTTCCTAGAGAAAAATCCAAACATGCCTTGTATGGGAGAGAATAAAGGAAAAGAAAAAGAAAGAAGACCAAGAAAAAGACAATTTGTTTACAATACCTGAGAATACATTTCTGGACTAAAATCATTATTCCACCCATTTTCTATTTGTTCATTATCTAATGGTTCTGGAACATCAAAAAACTCATCAGCAGGATCATTCAGGCCAACTAGGCTGGCATGTTCTGAAGGCGAATTAGCAAATTCTTCACGTGCATATTCATTGGCCTTCCCATCATTTGATGATATTTGAGCATCAACTCTATTTTCTTCTGCAATCTGATGCAACATAAAACTGCTTGCCAACTCCCCTGAAGAGAAGTCACGAGGAAAGCTCCCTAGTTTTGCTCCGAACAATTCACGCAATGCTGAAAATCCACAAACTTATACTTATAATTCAAAATATTGTACAAAAAAAAAAACAAACATCAAAACTCTAAATCTAGATCAAAAATTGAACTCCACCAGAAATCCTTCCAAGCATTCGGATGGTTATAGATCGAGCTGCAGAAGTTCTTAGATATGATCTCCAGAATTTCCAGTCAATAGCAAGCATATGCTTTACCACAGAACGTTTTCCTTTGTCCAAAGGAGATATGACATATCCTCCACCTGCAAGATTGTGCAAAGAGGAGAAAAGTTCCTTAACATCGGTAGTGTATGAGAGTACATGAAATTCAACTAATTGGAACAAACTCTACTCCTAGATGGTGAAACTTATGCCTAGGGAAGAAGAGCAAAACATATCTTTAAGGATTCATAACTAAAGTACCAAAACAATAAATGCCAATGCATGTCTGCTTTCAAATTATATTAAGCGAATGCACAGACAGTGTGAAATGTTGAGATAGCATGTGATTCAAAGACTTTGAAGAACCAGGAAATTTTATTTCCACTTCCTTCTTTTCTATTTTGATTACAAGATTAGTAACCTTATGACAAAAATGAGAGAGCAGAAGGAAAATAACACATCTTTTTACTTCCAAATTTCAAGCATACATTACTTTTAAGGCAGGCACGGACATAGCCTCTTTGGGGTGGGCACTTCTTGTTAAACACAGAATGATAGAGAATAACTGCAGCAATAAAAACCCAGAAGTTATGTTCTTGTACAAAAAGTTCTCTCATTAGTGTAATTTATGATATTGATACATGGGTCTCACTACCATATGTTCCATCATCTTCCCGCCTCCAATAACGACGTAACAGAAAATCTCTTCGCTTCATTCCCCTGTAGAGTATCAGTTTTGCCCAAGATGGGTAAAATTAGGACCTCAAAAGGAATTGTTACAAGCATATGTACAAAAGTGTATAAGTCTTGTTCTTACCAAGGTAACCAATCACTATATAACTGCTTGTGAATAATATCAGTATGACCATCGAGGTGCTCAACCACACTGCCTTTGTAGAAACAGAAATCCCATCTAGAACGCACAAGGTAAAGTTAACCTGGTAAAAGAATGTATTTTCTGAACAAAAATAAAACTAAGAATTCCTTTAAGAGAATAACTTCTAATTTTTCTTTTGGCACGGGCTGACAAATAATATGAAACATAACTGACATCTGAGATGTAAAATGTGGATCAAGTTCCTTCTATTTGGAACAATAGATTCCCCATGATAAGTCATGTCTAAATAATCTCTGCAAGTGGTTTCTAACTATAACTTTCCTGTTGTTTCTACTCTTTTCCATCCTGCTCATTCACAAAGTGAATGCATCAGTTGCAAGATGGTCAAAAGACTTACTCCGATCTCGAGGGACCAAGGGACATAAGAGTTTGGAAAATAGCTTCTGAGGTCCCATCAACCACACCCACTGCCATTATTGCAGGATGATCATCCCACTAACAAGAAAAGAAACAACATTACTCAAATGACTGATAAAAGGACCAAATATATAGAGGACAAGGGATGTGCCTACTTTTCTGTGAGAATCTCTATCTTTTGCTTCTTTAAAGAGTCTCAAGCCTACAAGCATCCATTTTGTTACATATGGAATTCAACATGCCTCAAACAGTTTATTTTAAAACAATACAAACCATTATGACACCCAAAGATGGTCCAGGATGATGGTGCAATCACATCAGTCACTTGATCTGTCTGTATGGATGAACAAAGAGTCCAGTCTATCGATTTTACCCGACTGGAACCAGTCAATCTGACAGTGATTCGGGAAATATCAGAAAAGGAGCATTTTGAGCATCAAATAAGAGAAAATTTTAAAAGGTCTACAGCTTTAAACAGTTGACATCATAATGAGAATATTTAAATTTTATTGGAATTTGCTGGAAGATCAGGTGGACAGGCAGAAAATTGAAGGTAGGTATGTTGCGCACATTTTTCTAGGTCAGTCCAACATATATCGGATCGGGTTATTATACCTAAAAGACTGCCAGCGGCTCTTTGAACAACCAGCAATGTTAGGACCACCCTGCAGATTTGCATAAGCTTTAGTCAATCTTATACATATAAATGTCAAATTAAAATCAATAATAATAAGTTCAACAACCTTTAAAGCTGTTTCCTGAAAAGACTGAATCCATCTTGCTGCCTCTTCAGGACTGGTTGCTCCCAGCTAAAATTATTTAGATTTCATAACATAGTCAGAAAGATTTAAAACATAAAGAGAATCTTTTGATAAAGTAGTCAGCTTACCTTAAGTTGATCATTGTGATTAGAGGTATTATAAAGAGTAAATATGAAGAATACCTGCAAGTTTGACAAGACATTTAGAAACCATCGGTGTCTTAAACAAAACTGAATGTGTAACCTACAAAACAATGGTGAACATATAAAGCTTTCATACTTTTCTGTGAATGTTCTCTCTTCCATTATCAGTTACCCGAATGCATGAATCAACAATGGCACTTCTAGCAGGACCCTGAAAATAAAATAACATTCTCTTGCTCAGAAATTTATCATCAATTCTAAATCTTTCAGTAGATTCTCTCTCTACTGTACATTTGATCATTTGGTCTGAAACAATACATAATTATCCAGCATAGTTCTTGATCCAACTCACCAACGATTCTTTTGTTTTATTTCAGTTCTTAGTTCATTGTCCTCATTAATAGGATACACAATGATATTATATGTTTTGCCCTTACAAGGTGATGACATAAACAATGCCAGCATGCAATAGCATATTGGAAAGCAAGTTTAGAGGCAATTTTCGCTTCAGGGCAAAGCTTCTTACCTAGAACCAACTCATTTGGCAAAACAAGAACCTCAACACCCCACCCAAAGATTGACAAAAGAAAAAGAAAAGGGAAAAGTGGAAAAAAGAAAAGCGGTGCCTGGAGTGATATACACCTACTAGCTGGACATGTAGACTACAGATCAACTGACGTTGACCGACAATACTAAAGGGAAAAGAACATTCCTGACACGGGAAATATGTACAAATATCACTGATAAAATATCAGAATGGCTCTGCGATTCTATCGATTTTATGGTGACAACTTGAATAAAGCAAATCCAGCGTTTAAAGGGAAATACTGAATCCCAAGAAAAATTAAAGAGGGAAATTGAAAAGAGAGAGAGAGAGAGAGACAAAGTTAGTCGAACACATTTCTACTTTTATTAAGCCTATCTCCGAATGAAAGAAACGTTTGAAGATAGCGATCCTTGCATTAGTCTGACAAGCAGGCCAAAGGAATGACCAGAGATTTAATAGCTTCATAAGTCATGACTATACAACCACCAAACAGTTAGTGAAATATAATGCTTAAATAATTGCAACCAAAAACTTCGGCGAACAGTTGTTCTGTCGAGCAAAAACAAAACCTCCCTTGTTACACACTCCGATGCTATTGTTTAAAGGCAATGTTTAACACACAACAATATACTCTCAAAGCAAAATTCTGATAAGGTGAAAGAAGCGGGGGGGAAAAAGAAAACTAACATAAAAAATAGTCCAAAATGAAGAAAGGATGTGTAAATTAAGAAAAACCCAATAGAAACAGAGACAGAGTTCAATGAAACAAAAATAGAAACATCACACTCAGAAACGATTTTAAATTCTTCACAAGAAACTCAGTGCATGGATAACGCAACAGCAAAATCAACAAAGAAACGTACACGTTAAGATTCACAAAACGTAACAAGTCATTACAAAATGCATTTTAACCAAGCAACAGGCAAACACAAAGCGACAAAGCGAGACCTCATCTTTAGAAGTGGGAATAGACTTGAAGCTCTTGAGGACGTGATCTTCAAGAACAAAGTAGCGCTTTCTAGAGTACTGCAACCCAATCCGATTCGACCGTATCAGATACAACCACCCTTCCATTCGTTCTTCTTCTCGTATCGACGACGTCGTCTCCATCTCTTCTCCTCTTTAATACACAAAACCTAAATTTCCAAATGATCTCAAGCCAACCAAACAGACAAACACAATTCTCACTACATGACCAACATAAATCTATACAAAACCACCCATCAACATATCATCATCATCAACACAAACACATATATGTATATACGTATATGTATGTGTGCTGCGAATGGAAGATGAATGTGGGTAAAATGTAGGCAAATTTTGGGTTTTGGTTTCTTATGTAATTGTGGTTTTGTTTGTGTCGTGTGCAATTTCCTATATTCTTCTCGTTTTCTTTTCTTTTCTTCTTTTTTTCCTCTCCGGTAAAGTAACTGATTTTCGATTGGGTGACGTGGGTAATGAGACAAAGATTGACAGGAGCGAATATTGGTTCATCCCTTCTATTTTACCTTTTTACCCTTGCTATTTTCTTTGCTTGGTCTAGTTGTTGAAAATTAATTTCATTTTAGCAAGAGGTTCGGCTTAAGGCTGGAGCTGGGTGGAGGTGGGATTTGGGTAGGGCAGGCATGAACGATAGATCCAAACGATTCAATTTCAGAAGCCCATCAACCATGTACAACTGTCCCCTGCTTTGTCAGCTGTTTCACGTTTCATTGCAAGCACAAGCAGAGACGGCAGAGCTGGATTCGACGTGCCCAACATCAACCCATAATTAAACGATGTCGTTGTTATTAAAAAATAATGTAGTTTTGAAATTTCAATAATCAGCTTTTTTCAAGGCTCATTCGGCAAACTTTTTTGGAATTATTGTATCTTAGAGTTTGACGGAAAATATATTCAATTCCTAATTTTTTTTCTTTTATTATTTGGAATTATATTTTGAAAAATGTGTCGGATTATTTATGCATTAACAAACTTAAGGAGCAATCCATTGGACTCGGACGATGATGTTGTCCAATTCCAAATCCAAGCTTAAGACTTTAGTATGAATATTCTTTTAACAAAAGGGGTGGGAGGGTATCAAAATACGCTATGGTTTCAATGTCGATGTACTAGGGAGAATTACATGTTTACTTTGAGAGATTTAATCTATTGGTTATTGGTTAGGTGTGCATAGTCCCCATGTTAAATATGTAATCTGTTTATTTCCTTGTCACCTTAAACTCCTTACCTTTAACTTGTGGGAAGAGATTAATTATTTAAAGTGCATCTAAAATTGGTTAACAATCCCTTATCACTTTTTCTTTAACATCTCATCTTCTTTACTTTTGCAATTCTCAATATTTTGACTTAATGATTAAGTAAATATATATTTTATATTAATTTTATAAACTTGAATCTTCTGAACAAAAATTTTTACATTTCTGTCTCATTTTAGATCTTATTTTTCATGTATTTTATATCTTTTATTCAAATTCATTATGAACAATATATTTTGTTTTTTAAGTAAATATTTATTTTCCTTTTCAATATTTAAAATTTTTTTATAGAAAATTTAAAATCACAATCAAACCAACTTTAATAAAGGGTGAATTAACTAAGTCCACCTTCAATAATTACTAGTAAATAAAGTTATTTTAAATATTTTCAAAATAAAAATAAATAATGATAAAAAATAAAATAAAACTTAGTATTTAAAAGCGAAAACATAAAATCAAGAGTCACAATAGAATAAAAATATAATAAAATAAAAAAAATTTCTTCTGCTTGAGATTGTGACGTATGGTTTTCAGCTATGAAAGGTTAAATGCACCTTCGAGGCTAAGAAAGTAACTATACATACAATCTTTGCCTAGTGATTAACCTTTTTCTTTCATTGCATCAATATTCGGAAAATGAAACAGAAGCTTCATTGGAGGCTCGGGTTAGATTGGTAAAATCATGTTCTTCTTTTTAGCTGTCGAGTATAAAAATGAGAGCTTTTCTCTGGCTGGACTTGAGACTTGACTGCGAAGCTTTGGATTATTTTGCTTGACAAGCCTTAGAAACGAAATTAAAAAAGAAAAGAGCGCTGGAAAGTGTTACAACCGATATACATATAAAGCGAGGCCTTTATGACTTGCAGTCAATAAAGAATTTGTAAGTCAAGTCAATGTCTTTACTGACGCTGTCCTATCTCTAATTTAAGAATTTGTTTGTTATTAATTTTTTTTAATTTTTTAATTTTTTTAAAATTTTAGTTTACTTAAAATTTTAATTTTAGTTTCTTTGGTTTTTATAATTTATAAAAAATATGAAAATAATTTCTATTTTCTGGCTTTTTCATAATTTGATTTAGTATCAACTAAAATATATTATTTAATTATTTAATATTAATTATTAACAAAAATCATGAATAATTAAATTTAAGATAATATATTTCATTATTTAGAATATGAATAATTTAATTTTAAAATAATTTAAATAATTATTAATAAATGTAATTTAAATATTAAAAATAGAAAATTTTAAATAAAATTTAATTTAAAAACTTAAATTAAAATTTTAATTTAATAAATAAAAATTATTTATTAAATTATTAAATTTTTACTGATAAATTATTATTTATCTTTATATTTTATCTAATATATAATTATTGTCCATAATAAAATATAACTACATTTATATTAACAATCAACCAATTTTTTATTTTTATTTGAAAATAAAAATAAAAAATTACAAAAAAAAATATATCTGTGTAAGTTAAAATTGAGAATATACTTCTTAAAAGCCTATAACCATTTATTACCAATCCTACTTTAGGCCTTCCCCTGCAAACTCCGAAACCAAATAAAACAATTTGATTATTTAAAATTTTTAACTTAATTTAAATATTGAGAGGATTCCAAAAATATGTGAAAATGAAATTATAAAATTGTCACAGCTAATTTTTTTTTTGAAAATAAAGGAAATTTTATTAAACTAGCGAAATTACAATAAAACTCTAATCTTAGCCCAACCATTCTAATCAGAAGCAACATTAAACACAAAAAGACACAAAAATCAAATTACAACGTCCAAATTCTAGTCAAATTTTTGGCTAATAGATATTTTCTATATTAGATTCTCGAATGTAGTTGACAATTTGTTCCGCTAACTGATGTTTGCCCTCTTCCGCTTCTGTGTATATATCCTGTCCATCTTCCAACATGCTCTCAAATTGAGCAAACAATTGAATATCCAAGAAAAGCTGCCAAAATTTCCTTTCTTTTAAATGATATGCACCCACCCATTTAATCCAAAGATTCCTGTCTTTTAAATTAATGAAGTCTCGTGTTTCATTTTTATCACTGTATGATGTTGTTACATATAAAATCAAATGCTCAAACTTTTGTTAAATGTTATTTACTAATCAAAATTTTAAGAATATAACATTACATATTTAGGGATGGCAATGAGCCGATCTAGACTATGAATTGCTCGACTCGTGGGCTAACCCACAGTTGAAACGGTCAGGACGAGCCCGACCCGATTTATTAATTTTTAAAAAAGATTCAAAAAACAATGTCTTTTTTAATAAAACAATGTCATTATGTCGCTCTCGGTTGAGTCACAAATTAGGTCGAGCCTAGATAGTCTTGGTTTGAGCCTAACTAGTGCCCCAGTACGGCCAAGAAATCCTAAAACATAGGTCATGTTTGACAATCAGCTGATTGCCTTAGCTATTAGCTGATAGTTGATTCTATCAGCTGATTTGACCAGCGGATCACATTAGCTGTTTGTTAGAAATGTTTGATAAAATTAATTGTTTAGTATTGACTGTTTATGTATAAAATGACTTATGAGGACATGTCTTTAAAAAATTATAAGGGTATGAATACTATATATCTTAGTATTTTGTTGAATATTCTGATAGGAATTTAGATTTTAGATATTTAATTCTACAAAAATTAAGTTTATAACTCTAATTAAAGTATAGAACATATAATAATAATAATAATAATAATAATAATAATAATAATAATCATGACGACGATGATGATGATGATGATGATGATGATGATGATGATGATGATGATGATCATGATCATGATCATGATACATCCAAAATTAAAATTTAACAATCCAAATGAAGTTTAACAACACAATTTAAATGGAACAAAAGAAATGAACACCATCATTTAAAACAAAGGTTTATAACAATTCAATAATGACGTCTAACTGCTATTAAATTAGAAGCAATATTATCACGAATAATTGTCATCTCCCTGGTTCTCTGTTCTTCAATGTCTTCTTGTGTAGAGTTAACTTCAACATCTTGAAATACATCTGGAGGTATAAACTCAGGATCTTGATCGATGATGCTAAAAGTCGGGCCACCAATTGTACTTCTTCTAATATAGTTATACAACGTAAAAGCTGCACAAATTATTTTATTTTGATTCATTAATGAATACTTAGGCATTTTCTCCAATATCTTCTATCGAGCCTTAAGAACACCGAAAGCCCTCTCAATACAACTTCTCAATGATGAATGAGCTTGATTAAAAACTTCTCGAGATCCTCTTGGATTTGCACC
>JANQBM010000221.1:7799588-7812693 GCA_025594535.1 Erythroxylum domingense | reverse complement strand
TGACTGCGGACTTTTAACCTGCACAATCCATTAGTGCAATTCGTTGCACACATATTAATAATTTTGCACAATTATAAGCATTTATTTAGGCAAAATATATACGATGCATGTTCATGACAATCCCGGTTTCAATCAAAAATTTAATCTGAAAATATTTCTTTAATCGGTCCACTCACTTGGATTTAATCTATCACTTCCCAAAATTCTCAAAAAAAAATCACAAATTGATAAGGAGAGGTAAAGGACTATTTTAGGAGTCCAACGCTTCGAAAATAGGGTCAATCGGAGGTTGGATGCAAAAGTTAGAAGCAATTGAATGTCAAAAGGTTCGGATGACAGTAAAATTACCAAAATGTCACTCGCCATTCGCAATCGCGACTGCCTCGCGGTCGCGTTCGCGTTCGCGAGGAGCACGATATGCTCCTGCACTCGCGAGCACAGAGGCTCGTCGCGATCGTGACGCTTCTATATTGTTGCGATCGTTCTGTGGAACGATCGCAACCTTCCTTTTTTTTTTCACTACCTTTCTCATCCGAAACCTATGCATTTTCAAAACACATAACTTCTCACACGGACCTCCAAATTTTACAAACTTGGTATCAATATAAATCTAACAGCAAACCCTACAATTTTCATGAGGACTCACAAACAAATTCCACATCTAAAGGGGTTAAAAATTACTTCAAATAGTTCTGTCCTATCAATCTTATCTCAAAACAATAACACAACTTTTAAACATTATAACTTCCTATTCCAATACTCAAAGATTCCATGCTTTATAGAAATGAAAAGATCAGAATATGCTCTACACTTCTCATGAGCACTTAGAAGCAAATTGTACCTCTAACTAGGTCAAATTTGCGATCAAAGTTTCTACCCTGTTACATTAGCACTTAAACCATATCAAAACTTCATAAATTTATATCTTTCATTTCCTACATCCAAAAATAGCATATTATATATCATTAAAAAGCTATAACATCCCTATAAAACTTTCATTAAGGATACTTACTCTAATTCAGACCATAACAATCCAGAATTGGCCTCAAAACACAGTATGCACAAAATCTTCACTTATAGGCATTTCCACACAACAAAGCACCTTAATCTTTAAAACACATCCGAATTTCAACAAGTCATAACTTTCAATCCTTATATCGAAAAATGTCATACTTTAAGGCGATAGAAATATAACAAGAAAATATATAACTTTCATAAAGACCACTTTCACTAAATCTGTCTCATTCAACCCAGATAAATTCACAAAGTTTTAGATCATCACTAAAAATAAATTCTTCTCGAGCTACTGTTCATCCTGTACATACACTACCACCTTCAAATCAAAATTTAGAACCCTTAAAGCCAAAATTGGACAGCACTTCCTTCACAAGAATTGTAGCTAAACTATTCAAGTTTAATTCAAGCTAAAAATCATCTCAATTTCACAAACATGTAAAAAGTTATGGCAGAAAAACTGAAATACATACAATCACAAAATTTCCAGATTTAATCCTAACTCACATTCTACATCTTCCATACCATTTCTAAACCAACTAACACTCAATTCACTTCATAAATTTACTAGGAACCATCTTACAACATATCCTTAACCATTAGGTCACAAAATCACAGCACACACACACTCAATCATCCTTTAATTCCAATCCATCTAAAACATCCTAATCCTCCTAAACTACATAACATTTCATTCCTTTACTTCAAACTCATCCATCATCAAACAATAACATACCTAATTTAATCAAGGCACAAGTTCATGCAATTAATTCACATCATACCACAATTTATACATGTGACTATCAATTAAGCACATAATAATAAAATTCTTACCTATTAAACTTCTCACTTCTTCAATCCTTTCAAAACTTCTACTCTTCAAAATCTTACAACTCTCTCTACCCTTCACTACCTCACACGACCATACCATCTTGAGGGGCTGAGATTTAGGTTAGGCTTGTTAATGAACAAAAGAAGAGCAAAGCTAGGTGAAAGGCGTGAAAAAGAGGGTCAAAAATTCAAAGAGAATAAGAAAGAAAAAAAGCTACGATAATGATGGAGGGAATTCTCACTTAAGGCACCAAAAGCCTTTGACAAAAAGAAGACAAGAAGAAGTGTCGTGAAAGACACAAAGAATGGATGAGTTTTATTAATGACTAAATAAGGTGGCATGGTAGGCAAGTGACACATGTCACTTGCCACATGTCAACCTCTCACTTATTCACTTAATTTCTTTCCAATTCAATTCCAATATTTTTCCAAAATTTCAATGGCTTAATTCAAAAATTCTTAAATTCATATGTCTAAGTTTCCAGTACCATTGGACAGTCATTTCCACTACCGGTAAACTCTTATTCTGTCACTTGACAGTTTTCCTAGTCCGAAAACGACCCCGAAAAATTTTCGAAAAATTTCTAAAATTCTCTAAAAATCAAAAACCACTATAACCCTCTCCAATACAATTTTTATACACAATTGATATTTTTTTCATAATTCAAATTTATTCACAACTATACCGAAAAAATGTCATGAATGCATTTACAGTCATTTTTCATGTGCAAAAATTACTGTTCACGTGTATATGGATATTATATAATGCATGACCATGAGATGTGTTTTCCTAATTTCTCCGATTGATCTCACGTGTATCAATTTCCTTGTGGTTCGACCCTTTGTATGAAAACGGGATGTTACACATAATCATAATGAGCAGTAATAGCCAAGAGTATCTTAATGGATTTAAGCATGGCTACTGGTTAAATGTTTTGTCATATTCAACTTCTTGTCTTTGACGATAACGTTTAGCTACAAGCCTATCTTTTTAGGTAACTAAATTACCCTCTATGTCGGTTTTCTTCTTGAAAACCCATTTGACCGTATGGATTTTATCTCTTCGGTGGGTCAACCAAAGTCCATATTTGGTTTTATACATAGAATCTATTTTGGATTTCATGGCTTAAAACCATTTTTCAAAGTCTAAAATATTTATAACTTTTTCATAGGTAGTGAGCTCATCGTCTTCTATGAGCAATACGTTATTATGCTTACTTATGAGAAATCCATATCTCTCTGGAATATGACGTATCATGCTTGACCTACGAACTTCTTGTGTATCAAAAGATTGAAGCACTATTTCATCATTATAAACAACAGTCTCGAGTTTAGGTAGTTGATCTATGTTTGTTTAAGTATCTTAAACTTCCATAAGTTTAATTTTGCTCCCACTATCTTCTTTTAGAAGAAAATATTTCTCTAAAAAGATAGTATGCTTTGAAACAAATATCTTTTGTTCCAAAATATTGTAGAACTGATATCTTATCGTTTCTTTAGGATATCCTACAACCAGACACTTGTCAGATTTAACTTCTAGCTTATTTGACTGAATTCGCTTCACATAAGTTGGACAACTCCAAACTTTCATGTGAGAAATATTGGGTTTCTTATTAGTCCACATCTCATATAGAGTAACATCAACTGACTTTGAAGGGACTCTATTTAACACATAAACAACAGTCTTGAGTGCATATCCCCAAAAGAATTTTGGCAGATCTATTAAGTGCATCATTGACTTTACTATGTCCAACAAGGTTTGGTTTCTCCTTTCTGCCACACCATTGTGTTGCGGCATATAAGGTGGAGTCCACTGGGATATTAACCCATTATCTCATAGATAACTTAGAAACTCTTGGCTTAAGTATCCGCCACTTTGATCTGATCGAAGTGTTTTAATACTTTTGCCCAGCTATTTCTCTACTTCATTTATGAATTCTTTGAACTTTTCAAAGGCCTTAGATTTGTATCTCATTAGACACAAATACCCATATCGTGAATAATCATCGATGAAGGTAATAAAATATATGAAACCACCTTTAGTATGTATGGATATCGGACCATATACATCTGAATGTATTAAGTCCAATAGCCTAGTAGTTTGTTCATCCTTTCCCTTAAATGGTAACTTCGTCATCTTTCCTAATAAGCAAGATTCATACGTGTCATCTGATTCATAATCAAATGACCTTAAACTACCACACTTGTTTAGTGTAGTCATGCGTCTCTCACTTATATGGCCAAGGCGACAATGTCATAAGTACAATGATTTCATATTATCTTGTTTTTGTCTTTTATTGTCATTAATATTGAAAACTAGATTGGACATATCTAATATGTATATTCCATTGCATAATGTACCCATAGCATAAAGCATTCTATTCAAACTAATAGAACAACCTTTGTTACTAAAATTTAAATGGAAACCAGAGTTATTAAGGCTAGAAACTGAAATAATATTCTTAGTCAATACAGATACATAATAACAATCATCCAATTCTATTACAAGCCCATTATGGAGTGTCAATACATAAGTTCCTCCAGATAATATAGTAACTCTTGCTCTATTGTCCACGCGCAGGTCCGACTCTCCTTTGTTGAGTTGTTTACTGTTACTGAGGTCCTGCATATCAATACATATGTGTGAGCCACAATAGGTATCCAATACCCATATGTTGTTATTAGAAACAACATTAATATCAATAACAAACATATTTGAAATAGATGGGGCATCTAATGCCTTCTTCTGCTTTAGTGACTCTAGATAGGCTTTACAGTTCCTCTTTTAATGGCCATCCTTGTCACAGTGGAAACATGTTCCCTTAAGGGCAGTCTCTTTAGCTTTCTTCTTGACCACACCTCCCTTAGGCTTTGTGGACTTCTTCTTCTTTTGGTTCTTCCCCCTCAAACTAGAAGAGTCCACCAGCATCACAGCCTTATTGTCCTTCCTGACAAATGGCTAAACTATTTTGAGCAAGTTAATTAATTCATGAATTGTGATGGATATTTGGTTCATCCTGTAGTTAAACAAAAATTGTGAATAACTATTAGTCAAACCAGTCAGAATTAAGTATATGCTTAATTCACGATCCATCAGGAAATCCAATGAGGCCAACCTCTCAATATAGCTATTCATCTTCAGTGCATATTGCACTAAAGATATCCCCTCAACCATCTTAGAGTGGAAGAGCAACCTCGAGGTCTCGAACCTTTCAGACTTAGCTTGCTCATCAAACAACTCCCTTAGATGATAGATTATGATTTGAGCATCCAAATCCTCATGCTACTTTTGTAATTCCGGTGACATAGTGGCCAGCATTATGTAGTTAGAAATCTCATTATATGCTTTATGTATGCCCTGATCACTATCAGAGGCATCAACAGTAGGGAGATCGGGAAGTGGTTCTTCCAAGACGTAGCCTAGTTTCTTCGACTTGAGAACTATTCTCAAGTTCCTAAGCCAGATTAGGAAGTTTGGTCTAGTCAACTTATTGGTTTCCATAAGTGAGCGTAGGTTTACACTAGTGGTCATGGTGTTGATTCTTGCAACCTAATATCAAAGAGAGAAATTAAGTTAGACTGTACGTAAATGCATGTCAATTAGGACTTTAATAACATGCAATATCGCTCCCACTATTTTCTCACAAATCTATAATCCTCTATATAAATCCAAGAGAACTTATATAGAAGTTCTCCTAATGGGTCGATATCCAATATCCCTAAGAATGACCTTGACTTTGCCCAACAAAACTCCACTTGCCACTCACTTCAAGTTGAATAAGAAATCCTACCCATCAACGAAGAAAGAAAGAGATGATATGTCAAATGTACCATATTCTTCAGCGGTCGGAAGTTTGATGTACGCAATGGTATATACAAGACTAGATATCGCTCATGAAGTTGGCGTTGTGAGTCGATTTATGTGAAATCCCCGGAAGATACATTGAGAAGTAGTGAAGTGGATCTTCAGATACCTGAGAGGAACCTCAAAATTATGTTTGACTTTTGGATGAGAAAAACTTGCACTTGTTGGCTACACAAATGCAAATATGGCCGATGATCTTGATGAAAGAAAATCTACATCAGGATATCTATTTACATTCTCAGGGGGAGCTATCTCATGGCAGTCAAGATTACGAAAATGTGTTTCCTTATCAACTACCGAAGCAGAGTATGTTGCAGCAATAGAAGCAGGAAAGGAAATGCTTTGGTTGAAGAGATTCTTTCAAGAATTGGGTGTGCATCAGGAAGAATACATAGTTTATTGTGATAGTCAAAATGCTTTAGACTTGAGCAAGAACACTATGTATCATACACGGACGAAACATATTGATGTAAGGTATCATTAACTCAGACTTGCCGTTGAGGAGAAGGCATTTCAGTTGCAGAAGATTCACACTGATAGAAATGTTGCTGATATGTGGACGAAGATTGTTCCCAAGGAGAAGTTCGAGTAGTGTGTCGAACTCGCCAGGATGGACTCTTATTGAGAGTAGGATGAAGACCTCCTCTAGTATGTGATAGTTAGGGCTAGAGGGACAGAATTGATGGGTCCATCCTAACATCCTACCACCGACCAGGCACAAATTGTGGTAGATAAGTTTGTTGTTGTTTTCTTTTTAGTTTGTGGTATTTGGCTGGCTGGAGATGTGGCCAAAATTGAAGCTACAAATTCATAATGCTTGGAGCTTATAAATAGGCTTCAGGCTTGCAGCATTTAGTACAGAAAAGAAAAGCAACAAAGCTCAATACACAGAGAGAGTATTGTGTGAGTCTTGTGCTTTGGATTATATCCAGAGAGATGTGAGATAAAAATAAAGCAGTAAAATTTGAGAGTTGCTAGAATTGTGATCATATTTTAGTGAATGAGAAATTTGAGTGATTATAAGGACTTTTCTCCGTATATATAGTGAAATTTTTAACGACTTGGCCCGTGATTTTTCTTTTTAATTATTTAGGGAGTTTTCTACGTAAATCTCAATGTCCTTATTTTTTTGGCATTATACAGTCATTATTCGATTTTTACCGTGGTTATTATTTCTGGTGGATTCAATCGTCAAGTAATTATTGAAAGTAAAGGTGTTAATAGTAATTTAATATTTACCGACGCTATTAACTTTTTTTTTACCGCCGATAATTTTATTTTATTACATTCTCCAGCGGGGCCCACTCGAGATTGAAGGGTACATCCCAACAATTATCACCAAAATTGTCCGTGAAATAAAAAAGTGATTTTGATAAAGCAAGCTCATAAGAATCCATCATCAAGAATTAAAGAAGCCAAGAGATTAAGTTGGATAAACACATTCATCACTAAAACTATCCATAAAATAAAAGCAGTGATTTTGATAAAGGAAGCTCGTAAGAATCTATCGTCAAGAATTACAGATGCCAGGAATCTTACAAAATATATCTTTGGGAATTTTTCTGTTGAAGCTGTGTGCTTAGTTTGACATAGGTTAATTTGGTATTTTTCGTGAAACATAGCTCATAATGTGCTTGTTCAGGAGCCATGCTGGAACTGCTTTGCAAATATTGTTTTATGCATATATATATACATATATAAAAGCACTGCTCAATCAATCATTTTCTGCGAACGCAGGTAGGGAAATGCTGCACCAGTACTTTTGCCAACACATCTCAGGAGAAGCAATTCACTGATTCTTTTGGTCCACTTGCCTCATATGCTTATATATCATCATTCATTTCTCAACACGATAATGAACACATGGATGCTGCTAAATGATACCGATTTTGGAGAACGCAAAAAGGGGGTGATCTTGGCATTACGACACATGTAATCGGAAGAAAAGAAACATGGGATATTTAGAAATAGGTGCACAAAAGGCAAAACTAGTTCCAAAAAATTTTTGTACACAATATGGAGATTATTTACTCCTACGGACACTCATAATTTGGTAAACAAAACCATATATCCTGTAATCATGTCACTATAACTGACAGCTACAGTTTCTTAATTGCGAGAAGCTGATGCTGCCTCTTTCAAACATGATCTCATTATCTTTGCAAGTTTTGAGCAAGCATCAAGACAAAGCTGCATTGCCTATTCAATAAAAGAAAAATTAGAACACCGAGTAATGAGTCGAACGTAACTCTGCCTCATAATATTTGAGAGCCTCAAAACAACATACCTCATTTAGATTCCCTGTTGACCATTCCCCGGTAACAGTAAGCTGAGAGACCTCATAACGAGAAGGCATACAAGTAATCATTAAGCTCCCATCCTGACAGCTTTCTTCTTCCAAGATCGGATCAATGACTAGGTTTTTACCCAGACAAGACTGATCATCACAAGCAGTTAGAACCACATGAAAATTTGACAAAGTAAATCAATTCAGTTGTAAGCAGCCAAAGGAGTAAGAATGACCATCAATCATTGTATTACACAGGTATAATTGACCTTCACCACAGATTTTATCAAAGAGAAGGACTATGCAATTTAGTCAAAGCAAAAACGAATATTTGAAAAAGGCAATATACGTTAATATGGTCCAGTAAAGGGATAGCAACTAAACAATCAATTGCAAAGATCCACAAAATGTATAAGGAGTACAGGAAATTATATCAACATGAAGTCAAATCTGAAAAAGATTTAAAAAAGCTTTCGCAAACAGAAGCTTTTATGGCACGCCGATGAATAGTTCAAACCACTTTTATGGCTTGAAGCTTCAAATCATCCAGTCTTTTCTGGTAATTTCCAGGTCAAAACAATGTAAAGTAGACAACATTCAGGTGCTGGGAGTTCCAGCAATTTGTTAAGAGGGATCTCTAAAAATCAGTACTGTAGAAAGTTTTCTTGATTCCCTGGAACAACTGACAATATGTAATGTCATGTTTACTAGGAAAAAAATGAACATTTTCAAAAAGACACAAACACGTTTCAGATGCATACCACAGACACTCCAGCAACAAGGTCATACATCATAATTCCAGCATCTGCCAAGGCAAGGCTTGCGCATGAGATCACAACAGGCAGATCACCTGCACGCAGAAAATAAGGTTTATCTATAGGTGCAAAGGGGAAGTTTGGCCTGAAAAAGAGAAACTACAAGAACATTAAGAATGAAATTGGTTTAGTCTCTTAGTGTTCTCAACAAGATATCTTTTCTAGGCTAGAAAGAATCCTAGATTAGAAAGGGAGCAAAACTTACTGCCACCTGACTCCAAGACCAGGGCAAAAACATCTACAGTTGTCTTTGGGAAGGTTTCCAACATTATTGCACCTTCCAATGCTTTATGAAGCATTGAAGAAAATTCTTTATGGTCTGATCCCTAACAAAAAGAGCATAACAAATTGGGTAAAACAGCTGAAGAAGAAATTTGAAGCTTGAAGAAGTGTAACTAATTTCATATATCCCCTCATCTAAAGTACCTGTCCACGAATGGGGGTGGCAAAAGTAGTATAAGTTACATTGCAATTAAGCCGTCCCACATCACTATACATCATTGCCTTTTTACTTTCTCTAGGTCCAAATCTAAATCAAGATCATCAGCACAATTAAAAACAAGTTCACAATTTCATGAGGTGGAACATAAAATATTGTCAACTTTGCCAAAAAATTTCAATAGAATAGAAAGAAAAAAGGAAGAGAAACTGGTGATCAAGCAAGTTGAGAAAGATAAGTTAATGATATACTCACACAGAAACAATCACTTTGGTATTGCCAAACTCAGCGTAAGCAGATCCTGATGCAGCGTTCACAGCAGCAGTCCTGAAAACTGAAGTTGAAAGCTATTCACTATTCTTTAGGTAAAACAGAGTGCATAACATAATTTCCACACAATCTGCACACATTCGTAAGGTAAATGAGTGTATCTGTATGTGCAGGTGTACAGGCATTAATGCATGTAGGAACTTGAAGTTCCATCCTGAATTGATTCAAATGCAACTTCCACCATCTAAGGAATTCGACATTTGTCAAGATCGTAACAATTTCATATAATAGAAGAACCATTATTCTCAATTATGAAATGGCCAAGATGATCAATGGATATGGTGTTGGTCAATAACAAGAGAAAGAGAAACAATAATGGATTAGATAAATTTTTACAAGCTCTTACAAGGCACCAAAGGCATGCAGTGTCATAATTAAAGACCGACATTTGAATCCCAAACAACACGTATAGCTTAATGCAAAGTAAGTAACCGCAGCTCCTTCAATGTCTTCATAGTTAATCAATTAAAACCCACTTACATAACAAGACCAGATGTTATCTTAGTTTCCTTTCTGGATTCATAATCAAATTCAAGTAATATCCATTTTTTAAAAAAGCCACCAATTCAATTGGATCGGCCAATTGCTAGAAATTGAGTGAGATATGGGCAATGAAAGCAACTCACACAGTCACAATATCCACAAACACCCACCGAGGAGTGAGAATTCACACCTAACCGAGAAAAATCGATTATTCCATCTATAATTACTAAAAAACATTAAACCATTGGGTACTTTCCTTCAAAAAGCGGTACGAGGAATCAAGAAAAAGAAGAGGAACCACATACAGGCGGGACGGCACTGGTGGAAGCCACGGCCGTCGGGTCGGACCCAATCGGCATCAGTATCGGAGAAGACGGGTTGATGGGGTTTTCGGTTTGGAGACGGAGAGTAGGTTGTCGGAGGCGCACCATGTTTGGAGGCCATTCCCAGCAAGAAAAAACCGGGTTTCGATACACTCCTTGTCAAAAAAGATGACGAGTAAGGTTAACACTCACCCGTCGTTTCTTTTATTTATAAAACTAAAAAGGTCAAAATGAATATTACGGTACCATTATAATATTACATTTTATGGAGTTTTAAACATTATATAAGTTATTTTGATTTATATCATTAATAAAATTTCTTATTATTAGGAATGATCTAAAATAATCATCTTAAGATATGCATACTATTTTCAATTTTATAAAAATTAGATTTATTAAGAATACATCAAATTGAGGCAATCCTTGGTTATCATAAATGTTCTCAATATTTATGTTAAAAATTTAATATTAACTTAACTGAATTAATCAATTATTATTTTAAAAAATAAATACGATCAAATTTAAGTGAAGTAACAATCATAACTTACTAGTTATTTAAAGATGAAGTTTATTTCCCTAAACCTACAATATGTAATTTAAAAGTCAATTATAATAAACTTTTGGTTCTAATTGGAATTATATTATTGTTGTGATTATTTAATAAATATAACTAATTTTATTTTGAACACTTTATGCATTTTCATACACAGTAATGGTCCTGAATTTATTTTATTTTGAATAATTTAAAATATGGATAAACGGATTATACATGTTAAATTCCAATATTATTTTTGGGATTTATTTAAGTGAGTCTGATGTTTGAATGACGAATAGGTGCAGTTTAAGGTAGAAAGCATAACATAATCAAGTATTGCCGGCTAAAGTTGAATCCAAAGGCAACGGACAAAATGTCTAAATCTTTTGCCTTTCACTAGTAAACAAATTGTAACTTTACTTAGAGGCCTTGCACGTGAAGAAGTGTTTGTTAAACCAATACCCTAGTCATTGATTGAGTTTGTAGCTAGCACTGGAATCATTCAACCAGAGATAGTTCCTGCCATTCTCTTCAAGAAACATATGAAAAGTAGAAAATATAACATTTCTTGAGAGTGGGGGGGCATGCCATGCGAGCTAGACTATAACGTGTCTTTAGGATACATCACAAACTAATCAAAAAGTTGCCAGTGCAATCTGGGCTTCTGAGTTCTGATCCAAGCTCAAAGGGCAAATAAACGAGAATCCAATTCACAACTACTTGGGCATCGGGTAACAAATGCAGAGTTGACCTTTTAAATGTGGTCACATAATTTTTTTGAGGCAGATCCGAAGATTTAGACGTCAATTGACTTACCTAAGTACTCTCTCACGTACACAAAACTCACAAAGATCCCTCAAATCACATTGAATGCTTCACAGAGGTGGAGGACCAGGCTCGAAGAGCGGAGGACAGCAGCTTCTAAATAAGCCACAGCAGCACAGAAACCATAAACTGCAAATACAGATGCAATGACGGATATCATTTGTTGTTTAATTTTATTGGAAGAAAAAGAGAGAGTGCAGTCACCCACTTACCAGCAATCCAAACAACCACCGCCAGGGGGCGGAGCCGGGTCGAGCAGGGGTGCACTTGATGGTGGAGGAGGAGGGTCCATTGATGCTTCACAGCAGTACTATCAATCTTCTGTACAAGCCAATGTTATAGAAAGAGACATACTGGTCAAATTTGTGTAACATACTTTCTTCGTGGTCATAGCATCACCTACCATTCAAAAGGGAAGGTTTCAAGATTTCAAAGATGAAGGACGGCCAACTACCAATCACATACTAAAAGGTCCAAGTTCAGGAACATAGTTGCATCCGGCTAACAACTACTTACACTGATTTGCTTACAATACCAGAATAAACAGCTCAAAGAAACCTCATCTCTCAAGTTGTCTACTCTGGATTCTGTACTCCATGAAGTCCGTTAGATATTGACAGGTATTTGTTAAATGTCAGGCTGGCTACAGCCTACAGACATATTTACCCCTAAGCTCTCCGTTTTAATCCCTTTCTTCAAATCCTTCCTACCAAAGTACTGTTGAGAAAATTGACCAAATTAGAGTATATTTGCAACTAAATATGATTGAAGGAATAATAATGAAAAAATAAACATACAAATTTTACATAAAAAACCCCAATTAGGGTAAAAATCATGGGCATGAAAAAAAAATCACTATAAAATTTAGAAGTTACAATTTCTTTCTATTTTATAAGGAGAAACACTTAACTATTTCAAAAAATAGGAAAAAAAACTCTCTAAATTGTGAAGATCAAACTGAAGAAGAGAGACTTTTGGGATAATTCTAGAACCGCCTGGGAAGGCTTATTTATAGGCCTCCCAGACGCGTTTACAACTGTGGGTAGATTGTTCACAACTACCATCTTTTTTTTCCTTCTTTCTTCTTCATGCTTTTCCTGACCTTGTGTAGACGACTGCCTTCCTTCTTCACTTTGGTGCAGTCGGCATCAACTTTTCTTGACTTTGGTGTAGTCGGTAGCAACAATCTCCCACTTGAAGATTTAATTAATAATCAATCAGATCTTCAAACCATTCTTTTTTCCTTGCCATTTCCATATTGCTCATGTCTTCATCAGGCTGGAAGAGAATCAACATCAAAGTCTGATCCCTCATAACATAATTCATCATCTAAGGTCCCTTTAATGTATCTAAGGACC
>JANQBM010000221.1:7727109-7737680 GCA_025594535.1 Erythroxylum domingense | reverse complement strand
ATACCCCGATTGTAGGCAGGAATAAAGAGAGAAATATTGTCTAGGATCAATTGAAATCAAGTATCATTAGTGTACTAGATATAAACTGGAGAATTGTATGAAATAAATCTCGGGATAGAATGGAATGACCTTGATGATACACATTTAAGTATATGTGACAATAATCATGTCTACTACTTCATCGAGATTTGGCAACCAGAACATATGACCTAGTAAGAACGATAGAAATTGGTCTTCTTGAGGTATTAAAAATGGTTCATAATGCAATGATGATAACAGTGGATTGATAAGGATTATATGAACAATATAGATTAATGTAGCATGAATTCTTCCTTGGAAGAAGAATTTCACCAAATTAGGTTACGTAAACTAGATAGTTTATTTTAAGAATAATCAATGAAGGAACAAATTAGAAATGAATCTGCAATAAGTCAAAAGTGAATATTGGAGTCCCATTTCTAACTGATACTTAGTCTTAAGAGGTAGAATATGCTACTAAGAGAGCATGCATTTTGTTTGATGTAAAGTATCCAACTTCATGAACGGATTCTTGAATTTGAGGTGACATTATTACTAATTTGAGAAGAGTTTAGGTCCACATTATATTCTCTATAAATATGTAAAGGAGATACAAATTAGATCTAATGAATGTGTTTCCAACACAGGAAGTTAAGTTTGTAAATAAATTGAAATGAGTGAAGAAACTAATATGAATGAACAAACATTAGAATAAGTCAATGAGAAATCAGAGGAAATCGAATGAATGTATAAAATCATTTGAGAAAAGAAGTCAATGGGGAAAACTAAAAATATCATGAGAAAATATTATCTCATTGAGGAATTAGTTACTTAAGGGAATTACGAGAATTAATTATAGACACATCAGGTTTTGACTATATCTGTTTGAGTTAACAAATGCCCTTGATAGTATTGTGGTATTGAAAATCTAGGCGATCCAATCAAAATGGGATTGATTAGTGACTGTCATCATAGAGGACCTATTAAATGTATTCAAAATGTTAAGAAGAATATTTTGAATACTTAAGATAAATTTTACATATCATAAAGGTAGAAATAATTAGATGCCTAGTTTAATAAGAGTGAATCTTAGTTTGATCGAATAAAATGTTGGGTCGTATAATATCTGAACATGGCATATTGGGAGACCCAAAGAAAATTGAGGTAATAATGAAGTGAGAAATTCCAAGGCATATGTATAAGAGATTTGTAGTTCTCTGGAACTAGTTATATATTGGATACCACTAGAGATTGTTAAGGAGTTTTTATTAATCTTAGCATTTTGACAAAAATGTCTGAGGAAAAAAATTGTGTGTAAATCATATGAGTGATTAATGTAAATAGACTATTAAGGAATTATAAGACCGATGCTAATTATATCATGTGGATTTGGAGATTTTGAAGTATACAATGATATCTCATACCAGAGATTCGACTGCAATTTAATGCAGTATAATAAAGTGATTTCTTATCCATTGAGGCAATTCAAGTCTCATGAGTTGATTATTTGATAAAAGATTTTGAATGTGTTGCTATAGTGATTGCTCGAGCGCTTGGAGACATAATATGTACAGTGAAACAATTTGGACATATATAAATGTACAAATCAATAAAGTTTGAGGCATTTATTGAGTTTGAAAGAATTGAACATAAGACAGAGACAATGGATAGAATTATTGAAAGATTATGATGGTACAAATTAGTAGTACCTGGTAAAGATAGTGTTGTATTTGATGCTTGAACATAAAATTCCATAACGGAATGGCACAATTCAAATATTGAGGTTACCAAGCCTAATGCAATAAAGAGAATAGAATGTCGAGTTGAATTTTGGGGCAAAATGAAGTAGTATTGGCTTCATTGAAATTTAAGATTAGTTTCACATGAAAAGATTGATAAAGCCCGAAGTGAGGATCCAAAATTGTGAATCTTATTAAGGAATTGAAAAAGAATAGGAATTTCGAGTTTGAATTGGAAAATGATACTTGTGATTGAAATAGAAGTATGTGTACCTGATAATGATGATTGAGCAAAGAGATTATTAGAGAAACTACTAAGAAAAACCTAGGCTATACATCCTAGTAGGAATACGATGAACTAGTACTTAACTACCATAGATGTAGAAGTAAGTGACTGCATATATAAGTTGCCAACAGTCTTAACTGTTGAAGATATGCTTAAAGTTTATATTTTGGAGTTTATAGAAATATGAGGTTAATGTATAGTTTTAATTGACTTTCAGCATAACAATCATTATCACAGTGATATCATTAGAATATCGTATGTGATGTTATACGACAGAAAGAGTCGTATGCCTTTATATTTGGATGAATAAGGCCTAAAATAGTTGAAGGCCAGAATTGATTGGAGATGTGCTAGAAATTAAGTGATTCAAGAAAGATGAATGAGTTACGTGGATCAACACCGAACATATGGAATATACTGAGATGGACATACGAGTTAAGTGTATTAACACTAAAGAGATGTGAATTATCAAGGGAAAGATGAAATGTCTCTAAGAGTATCACCTTGCCAAGATGTGCTTAGATTGAGAAAAAGGTGTGCTCAGATTAGGAAAAAGAATGAACTAAGCTTGAATTGTATTGTTCCATATGAAGTTATTGAGAGCATATGACTATTGACTTAAGTTGTCTCACCAACAAAGGTATATCAGACATACACTGTGTTACATGAGTAAGTTAAGAAATATCGATATGATCTGCCATAGATGCATTATTAGCACAGAAAGTGAACTTGTGAATAATATGAGATATATATTGAGGCATCAGTTAAGAGAGAAGGATATAAGGATAGCTAAATAAGTAATTGAAAGACCGACTGATTCTATTGACTATAATCAATTAGAAGCAATTATTCGAGTGATAAAGTTAAATGGGAAATGGAGAAAACATTACCCCTGCCTTTGTTTTTGATGATTCAGGTAACAATTTTGAGGACGAAATTTCTTTTAAGAGGGGGAGAGTTGTAACATCCCATTACCCATGTTGAGGTTAGAATAGTAAATATGAGAGATTATTGAGAAGTTAGAAATTACATTTCATATAGCATACACACCATGTGAATATTAAATTTCTGCACATGAAAATAATTGTACATGCATTCATTGACTTTTCTAGGTATAATTGATTTATACATGTGATTTTTGATATGAATTGTGGTTTTTATGTATTGGAAATTGAATTGGTGCGTATAGGAATTGATTTAGAAATTTTGGAGAAATTCAGAAATTTCCTGAATTTTTGGGTAACTTTTATACTAGAAAAAATGCCAAGTGGCAGGACAATTGATAAATAGCAGCAGAATTAAGAGTCAAATGGAAGTGAAAATTTTTATAAATGACATTTGGGTTTTGAAATTTGTCTTAAAATTGAGTTTCGGATTATGTCTCTGTTTCTGAACAGTATGTAGTAAATTGTGTATAACTTTTAGAATACTAAACCAAATTGTATGAACTTAGCTTCATTAGAAACTTAAGAAATATAGGAACAATTTCTTAGAAGTAGGTATTACCAAAAAAACCTCATTTTCTAGGTTATAATGGTCATATAAAACTGATCTGAAAAATAAAGTTGGAAAAACTAAGAATTTGGAAGGATTTGGCTGGGAGAGTTTCTGCCAATAAATCCCACGTCCGTGGGAAAATGGGAATTTCCCATGAACTTGGGAATTAGTTAAACGTCACATATGTTTTTTTTTTATTTTGGATTGAAGTTGCAGTTGGTTAAGGACTTTCATATGATGCTTCTAGGCTTGAATGAAGCTTGAAATAAGCTTAGTATGATGCTTGAACAAGTGATTAAATGAGTGATAAGGTTAGGGTGATGCTTGGGGATAGAATTGAAGGATGAATTGTTATTTATTAAGTGTTTAAATCTGAAATTTTGAGACGATATAGGAATGAAAGTGAACCTATGATGACTAAGGTGATTCGATTAAGATGAATAATGAGTATTAATATAAATGAATGATGAATTGGATGTTTTGTGATCTTTAATGCTTAAATAACCTTGAGGAGTGATTGAATAATGAACTTAGAATAACTTTCTACAAAGGAAGTGTTAACCTAAGTTTTATTTGGACTTATGTAAGCTTTGACATATGAATGATCTTAAGATGTGAAATTTGACAATATACCCAGGATTGTCATTGAGCATAAATTGTACATAGTCCATATACACATTTATGCATAAATGAATACTTAAGATTGTGCAATTATTAATTTGTTTACAACGTATGTATTGCATAATATTGATATGTAGGATAAAATGTCCACATCTAGATGTTTCTAGATCTTGGAAGCAAATGCTAATCTGGAGCATACTGTAAGTAACCTAGACGGTCTCACTCAATTAATTGTTTCTTTTATATTATGTTTGAATTATCGAATGAATGTGATTTGATTGTGTTGATTCTGAACAATGAAGGTCTGATGATTCTGATGAATGAATGTGATTTAATTGTGTTGATTTCAAACAATGAAGGTTTGATGATTCTGATGAGTGAATGTGAAGAACTAAATGCTTCATGACGTGATTGATTGATTATGAGAGATGCATTCCATACATGAATACATGATCAGATAATCAGAGTTGTGACCTGAGTAGCCATCGAAAAAAAGCTTAAAGCTTAGATTATGAAAAAAGAGCTTAAAGCTTAAAATGAGTCTTGTATCCCCAATGGATAAGGGACAATATAAATAAGCCCAGTATCTACAATAGATACGGGACAGTTTAGGCACTCGGTCACAACAACGTAACAATTGGAAAAGAGTCACATGAACATTTCATATACATTTTAATAAGTATGTTTGATTGTTGAAATGCAAAATTGTCTTACCCTTAAGTGATAATGTGATATGCGATAATTTATGCAAAATGCAGAGATGTGAATTATATGTTATGTGTATTGATGTGTGGCATGGATTGAGTGAACCATCGATGAAAGTTACCTCATTGAGTTCGCAAAACTCACCTAAAATTTGCAATATTTTTTTAGGCTCAAAAGAGTTACCCCGTTAGGCAAATGGGAGTATAGCCACTGCATTCAAGTAAGAGATAAAGGTCAGGATCAGTTCACGTCTACATCTTTATTTTCTTATTTTTGTATCAATTTGAGTATTCCGCGATTTCTGTACAATTTTTTATATGTAATAACTTCTAAAATTGGAAATGTTTTCAATGAGAGTGATCAAAGTGTAATAATAATTGTGATTTCGATTTTTATGAAATAAAAGTATAGGCCTGAATTTGATTATTGATTTCCGTACATGCGAGTGATTTTGTTTAAAAAATTTGTATAAGTTCGAGTGTTTGACTAATTGATTGTTCTAGCATGCCACCCTCGCGGGGTACGCACTCGGATATTGGGTATGCATCTTGCGAGAGTGGGGTGCTACAACCCGTACCCACTGCTGATCCATGTCCAACTCCGCTACCACCACCTCTGCTACTAGTTCTACCTGAACCTTTGCCCGAACCAAAGCGCCACTTTGACCCTGTACTGTCTCCTCATCCCTTACTCCTGGCCTCCTCCCTACTGCCAGATAACTCCTCTGTAAATGCCCTCACTCTCCATAAATATAACATGCCTGACTAATCCTAGTAGGCCCCCTACGTGGTCCTCTGTGAAATCTTCCACAAGTGGCACAACTCAGATATCCTCCAAATCCTCTATCAAAAGATCCTTTGAAACTCTGACTAGCCCCTCTATAAAATCCAACTGATGGTGCACTGGCAGTGCTATACTGTCTCGAATCCCTACCAGTTCCTCCACCAGACCAATAGAAACTACCACGCCTGCTAAATGTGGCATCGACTCTCCTAAATCCCCCAGCATCAGTAAACCATGAATGAGTAACTCCCCTGTTAACAGACCGACTCTCCTCTCCATAATGACTCTCCGATCACCTCTTTAACTCTCTCCTCCTTTTACCTTGTTCTATTACATCCTCCACTCTAAGTGCAGTCTCTAGTAACTTCTTGAAGTTAGAAGTAGCAGCTCCTAATCCCAAACGAATATCTATCCTCAGACCCTACTCAAATCTATAACATCTGTCTTCAGGATTTGCCACAACCTCCAATGCATACTTGGAAAAGGTTGCAAAGCGAGCTTTATAATCAGCCACTGACATCTCCTCTGTCTGAACCAAACTCATGAACTCCACCTTCTTTCAATCTCGATATATTTGCGGAGTGTATTTATTTCTAAACTCTCTCTGGAACTCCTGCCAAGTCATCTTTCGAGTCTCATAGGATCTCTTCACTGACTTCCACCAAGTCAGTGCATTGCCCTAAAATAAGGAAACAATGTATTGCAACCTTCTTTCTGATGTACACTCCAGACGATCTAAAATTATCTCTTTCTGCCCCCACCATGCCTCAACCTCCTCAGGATCTGTGGTACCTTGAAAATCTACTGCACCCATCTTACAAATCCCTTCATAGTTTCGATCCACCCTAGAATCACCTCGAGCTGGAGCCACAGTAATAGCCTGCTGCATCATCTGAAAGAACTGCATTATCTGTGGTGGCCTTGGCACCTCTCCTCTTACCCTATTTGCTTAGACATCCCCCTAATCCTGCACATTCAGAGAACGAATCAAACTCCTCGATTCCCCAGGTGACTCAGGGCTAGCATTATCCTTTGCTGAAGCCGTCCTAAAAGAGATAAGAACAACACATTAGTTTTTTTTTACTCAATATGTCCTTAAAAACGTAAACCCGTTTTAATACCACCTAATATAACGCTCCAAAAATTCTTAAACCTTAATTAACCAAATAGTTCCCAAAACATATCATTAATTATCAAATTCCTCATTAGTTTCAAATGAGAGGATTGTTTGTCAGATAAAAATGTATTCTACATAACACAACTACCGAAGTTGTCACATTAAAAATTATATACATTCCACAAGCTTTGCATAAGTAATTTATTGGCCCCACCTAAACTCCATTTGGTTTATCCTGCACACTAGTGTTATTAGTAATCACTCGATATCCTAAAAAATAAAATGATATGGGGTGAGCTTCCTACTCAGTAAAGATAACTGACTATACCCTTAAAATCAAGTAACTCTATAAATAATTATAAAACTTAGTCAATCGATTAAACCATACATATAATATGTATATACACAACAAAACTCAGTCTAATCCAAACAGTTAACAAACATTTCAAAAATTTTGCTAAATTATGATTAACACAAATATTAATCATAACTACCAATTATGCTTTATTCCAATATTTAACTTTTTTTCTGGGTCCATCTTAATCTAGTAGGTGTACATCTAATGGTCTACTGGCTTATCTCATTATAATCTCTTATCAGTGGAAACATAATTAAATATATAAATATCAACACAGGGTATCTCAATTTCTCAATCATCACCCCGGTACTACTCCAGTACCTAGCCATCGACATAGGATATTCCCTAGATTCAAGATATCTTGGCAACATTCCGATACCTAGTCATTAGCACAAGACATCCCTGGGACTCAGCATGCCTTGGTATCTCTTCTACGGACAGATGCCTAGCCACCACTCACTTATATCGACTCAACCTATCCATCTAAGACCATCGAATATAACATATCCTAAGCAAGCCACCGATTCTAGATTTTGACCATTTATTCTCAACATATTATCAACCGCTCCCTATTTTACACATTTTCGCCGAGTTAACATGCAATAAACGTCATAATATGCTAACAAAATACAATCATGAAACACCATGTACTTTGATTTATTATTAATGAAATAAAATATACATAATTCATGTAGGTAATTATTAATCGTTAATTAAAGTAATGATCAATTCAAAATATAATTTATTAATAACCAAATGGTACGTAATTTGAAGAGTAAATTTCAAAGTTATCCTTACCTTAATTTCTGACTCAACTAATTGATAATCTCAATTCTTTAATCGGACTTTCGGACCTAGAATTTACAATATTTTATTTGACTAATTTACCAAAAATTTCTTACCTAATTACACTTTGATTTTTCAGCCCTATTTTCTCCACTTTTCTCCCTTTATGCAACTTCCAAAAATTATCTCAACCAATCATAACATGTAATCTAACTACAAACTTATATAGGATGATCAAAAAAAAAAAAAGGAAAGACATAATTTGAGTGCTAGAAATTACTTAAGAATAATGCACTTTGGCTTGTCAATGTCCACGACTCCCTCTAATATTTTAGCTGAAAATTTTGAGATAAAGATGAAGAAAAGAATGTGATTTTCGTATGTTTTCTTTTATACACGTTTAAAGATTGTGAGCCGGGTTAGATTATGGGTAAGTGATATTAATAAATGGGCTTTGCAGTGTACGTTTACATTACAATTTTAACACGATGCCATCTTTAATCTAATTGGTGCTCTGAACCTAAACCTGTTGATTTGACAGAAGGAATCTAATCCCTCAGCCTGCGTGATCTATTGACAACTCACATGAATAGGAAATTTTAGAAGTTTTCATTTGACCAGTAAATTTAGGTGACGGGAAAGAAAAAAGGGAAAGTTGTAGAATACTCGGAATTTTAGACAATCAAGTCTCAAATTCACTTGGCCAAGATGAGACAATTCCAAAGCAAAAGGTGATCGAATCATTTTGCTATTTATTTACCATTACACGCGATCACCTTACGGGATTCGAAGATCTTTGACCCTCATTATCTTTAAGTAGGATTAATATATTTATATTTATCGATATGATGAAGAATTGAAGATTAAAGTTTCAGTGGTCCAACACACAATCACTCCAATAGTCCAATTGCAGAATTGTGTTCCTTGCCTTCATCACTTTTCTTCCCATTTAACGTTGCCCAAGGACAATCATTGACTGATGAAGAGTGTTCCTATGCATTGAAATTTCATTAATTAATGTTTGATAATCCTCTTGGGAAAAAGTAACTAATGTCGATTTTTTTTGGGTCAACAATGTCAATGTTCTTTGGGCAATATAGAATTACAAAATTTTCTTTACAACTTATATCTATTAAGATCGAATTCTGATAAGAAAATTCTGTTCAAAATGGTTTGTAACTGTCCCTTATAGTTAAGGTTAAACAATTTGATGATGAATATACATGGAAGAAGGACAAAGGGTAAGAAAATGAAATATACGCATTGTTAATTGAAATTTATAAGAAAGAAAAAAGAGGAGAGAAAAATTAAATATGGAAAAGGGGTTTAACCCAACTGTGAATAATATTATAATTATAAGAACAATGGAATAGAATGCAATGCTGTAGGCAACGATCTGTAATGCGATCAAATCAAAACTACTCGCTCAATCAATAATGTGTACAGTGCGTAACCCACCATGTAAAGTAACCAGGAATACTATAGCGCTAAACTGTGATTAAAATATGCCGATTTAATTATCCTCCCTATCTTGTGGTCTATAAAGCTTAACGTGTCGCCCATTTATTGGTTGTGTGAGTCTTGCATTTGTATTTGAATCCTGCAAATAATTAAGTAGCCACATTAAGATCAATCATTAACATATATGAATAAAGTTGACAATTGAGGCAATGGTTATCTAAATGCACCCACTCCTATAAATCAATCTACTTTTATACTGATGTGAAATTGTTAAGAGAAATTTGAAAAATAATAATAAGGTGTCCTATATATTCATGCATATATCTTTACAAACATTTTTTAGATATAAATTAAAAGATAATTTAGTTAGATACATTTTATAAGTCTCCAATATTTTGATTTTATGTAGTTTTATGGACATAAAAGTGTATTAAATTCTTCAAATTTCATGTTACATGTTAGTAAATTTCAAACATTAAATTTAAAACTTAAGATATTGCCTACTGCCTATCAAGGTATGTCTTTACATAACTTGAATGCAATTGCATGGGCACATGTCTAGGGGAAAACTGTGCTATACTCAGTGCTAAGGTATGTCTTCACAAGAACTAACATTATCAGAGATTCCATAAGAGAGACAAAAGTGTAATGTTAGCCTATCTTAACACTTTGTACCAAAAAAAAAAAAAAAAGCCTATCTTCACTTACATCATGAACCGCAACGCGAAGCAATCTCACTTGTCGTCTTGTAACAGTCCTCACCTGAAAGGAAGTCGTTAGCTTTGTTACGTACAAGAAATACATACAGCTTCCACAGGATCAAAGGCAAATTACAAGGACCGAAATCAAGTGATTTAATTGCATGACAAACCTTCCTAACCATGGTCCACACAACATTTTCAGTGCAAGGAGGAACAGTGAGAGAGCCAATGTATCGATAATACTTTCTGCTACCAATCCTGATTTGCCTTGGATCAACGATACCTACCGCCTTCTCTTCTTCTTTTGTGCCAGCAACTTCTTGAAGGTGATCAGAAATCTGAGACAACCCAGAACAGAACAAGCATGTTAAAGCTACGAAGGGGAAATAAGAGCGAGAGAGAATTATGATAAGTGTATGCTTACAGATGACAAGAAAGAATCTGGTCTTCCTATGGTGTACGTAATACCAACCACAGCAACCTTTCCATCTGAGCTCTC
>JANQBM010000221.1:7587690-7597892 GCA_025594535.1 Erythroxylum domingense | reverse complement strand
TGGCGAGTGGCGAGTGGCGAGTGGCGAGTGACGACGACCTAGCGGTGACCTCTTGGCGCGAAAAGCAGATATGTGGCGAGTGGCGGAAAGTGGAGAGGCGAGCAAAGAAGACAACAGAAGGAGGATGAGAACATGACAGTGAAAAAAGGAATAAGGCGATAAGCAGGGGAGAGGATCAGGGGATAATTGTTTCAGATTTTTGAGTGTTTGTTATATTTTGAGGGAGAGGGACAGCTAGACTTTTGATATTTTTTGGACTTTTATTTTCAATTTAATTCCTCTAGTTTTTAAAATTACAACTTTGAATTACTATCAATCGATATTTTGAATATCGATTAGTACGGGCTAATAAAAACCGGTATCAATGGATACCTTAATCCGGTACAAAATAGGCCTTTTCAGTACCATTTTTCGGCTGATAAGATAATTACAATATAATATTCTTAACGTTGCTTCTATCCTGTACAAAATCAAATTGAATTCAAAGTAACCCCACAACTGATTATGTTTTATTCACCAAATTCAATTTTCAAGTACTAATCGTGAGGATTACCACCCATGAACAATCCATGAGTAAGCCCACAAAATTTCTCTTAACTTTGTTTTGAAAATATTTTTTACCATGTGCAATGCCTCGAGAAGTTAACGATAACAGTACGTTAGGTCGGGCTGGACTTCAGCCCTATAGGGATAACAATAGGCTAGGCCGAGTTTAAACCTGCTTAAGCTCAAGCTTGACCTAACCGTTGTTGTTGGGGCTTGACTCAAACCTGAGTCCGATTTGAACCCTAACTTGATTCGGCTTGACCCAAACTATTTTTTAATCTAAAAATGTAAAAACAACGTTACTTTTTATAAAACAAAGTCGTTTTGCTTATATGTATCGAGCATTAGGTATGACTAAGTCTGAACAACTCGAGCCCAGTCAACTCAGGCCTGACTCGATTATCAAAGCTCGATGTCATCTCTAATTGAGTATAAATGCATATATTCATTTTTAGAAAAATCAAATTTTATTTAGTGAAAGTAAGTGATCTGAGTGTAATTACTTTCAAGCAATATATTTATTAACCAACTTAAAACTCATAATCATAAATAGCCTCTTGATTTTTTTTTCCAGAAACCAAATTTATCTCTAATATCTCAACTATGAATACATGAAAACAATTGTTAATAATGAAAATAAAAAACTAAAAATATAAAAGGATAAAAGATATCAACAAATAAAATTTAATTTCATTCAAAAATTAAATGAAAATAGAAGAAAAATATATCTGCTTTCAAGACCTTTTAAAAGTATATATTTGTTGTGTCAATGTTTTATGAACTAACATAAAGATAAAAACTATAATTATATTCAAGTATGATTAGTACAAATAAGAATAAAATATTTCACAAAATAAACATTAAATGTATCAATCTTAATTATATTAAGAGATGCTATATTTTGTAACTTTCAGTACTCTCTTATAAGTTTAATAAAATACAAAATTTGTAATGATCCTATTTCATTTGGATTTTACTCAAAATTATAATTCTCTTTAAAGATAGAAAGATTCTTGATTCATTAGTATTACAAACAGAAAATTATAACTCCAAAAATGAATTATTGAATGAAGGGAGTTTCCAATTAATATTTTGATGATGCAAAACATAATTACTACTAAAGTGTTTATTATTTTGATGAAACGAAATATTATTATTAATAAAATGAAGTCATAGACTAAAAAAAAAAAGAAGTTGCACAAGAGAATTCGAAGTTTATAACCAACGAAACGAAGATCAAAATAAGAACAAAAGAAGATCAATATTATTTCACATTTTTTATTGTTATTTGTAAGCTCACTTTGTTAATTTGGTGATCCAAAAGTCTCACCATGTATAATAATTTTATCTTACTTCATTACATAAGTTTTTATATTCATTAAGAGGCATTGAAGCTTTTGATTTTAATATAAAAGCCTCTAGATCTTTCAAATAATCTTAAGAAATATTTTAAGAAGTGTTTTAATCATATTTAGATTAAACAAATTGGTTTTGAGCATTTGAAGTTGTTAAAAAAATCATATTTTCGGGGTGATTGATTGAACTATATGGGTTAGTGGCGACCAATATAGGTCAAAGTTAATAAATTATATATATCGTGACTTTGTAGTAATATTGAATGATGTATTAGTCGATCAATATGCCATATTTTTTGAAAGATAAATAAATAAATTTCATTAAAGGGCTAGGAGGCCTACCAAGCAATTACAAGGTTATGGTTACAAGGGATATGAATCAAGTAGAGGACTAACCTCTCAGTAAAGCAAAACTAGGTTTGATGCTAAAACATTAAAGATAGAAGTTACACTAGACTCCAATTACATTTCATGGAAGAGCTTAAGCTATTAGTTGCTTGGTTAACAATCAGTATTTCCTTGATTCAACAACAAGTCTTGTTTATCACTGCATATTTGTAATTGTGCACATCTCTAAAGATCCTTCAATTTCTTTCAAACCAGATTGAGTAGACTAAGCAGGTCAGCACTAGACTCATGCACTTTCCATCATCCTTAATTCTTCTGTAAAGATTCTCAACCTATGCTAAAATATTAATCCAATTATTCTCTGGAAAAATTACATTCAAATTGTGTTGCATATTTGCCTATATAAAAGCTAAAAAATTGCATTTGAAGAATATATGGTTTATAGTTTCAGATTGTATTTTGTATAAAGCATATACTTGATCAGTATTACCCTTCAATCTATCCTTAGTTTTCAGTCTACCTCTAGTTGCCAGCTAGGTTACAAATGATGCCTTAGGAATTAGGGATTTCCACACTATGTTATACCAGGAAGTATTCAAATGTTGAGGCCTCAATGCTTTTAAGAAAGAAGAGTTAGAGAAATCCTTAGTTACACTAGTGGTCTAAAATAATCTATCCTTATTGAGGGAGTTTGGCATGTAGCTTGGGAGAATAGCCCGAGACCTGTCAGACCCTCTGCTAGAAGTCATCCATTTATTGTTGGAAATTAAGCAAGATACTTTAAAGTGAATTGACCATCTACCCAGCAGATTTAGCATTTAATCTCTCTTAATATTAATGGGCTTTGGGGAGACCAGCTATCAAACCATATCCATGAGTCTTTTCCATTACCAATATGCACTTTAATGAGAGGAAAAATAATGTGTATGTGTCTTAGCATCTTGATAAAACGCCAGGAGTATTTAGTTTTTTCATCTAACTATTAGAAATTGAGGTTATTCAAGTAATAAGCATATATCCATCTACCTCATAGGGCCTCCTTATCATTTATAAGCTTCCAGATCCTTTTAGCAATGATCCTAATTTGGACTAGCTAAAAGGAAGTGAGTCCTAGCCCTCCCTTTTATTTTCTCCATACAGTTTGTAACATCCCGTTTCTATACTAAGGGATAGAACCCTAGATTTCTGTAAATAGGAAATAGCAATGAGAGATTAGAAAAATGCATTTCATACTCATGCATAATATTAGTATACACACATGTGAATTTGATTGTTTTGCACACACTTCAATGACTGTACATGCTCTCATTTGGCATTTTCCGGGTATAATTGATATTTAACATGATTATAATGTGAATTGTGGATTATGTGTCTGAAAAATTGAGTTGGTGTGTATAATTAGTGATTTAGAATTTTTAGTGAACTATGGGAAATTTATGATAATTATGAGTATTTTTGGACTAAAAAAAATGCCAAATGGCAGAATAATTGATAAATAGTAGCAGAATTAAGTGTCAAATGGCAACAAAAATTATTGATAAGAGACATTAAGATTTAATGACAAGTGTCATAGAAAATTGGGAGACAATTGGATTAGAAATTAGATACAAATGAACTACGAAATTAAGCATTAATTATCATCATAAGAAAGAGACATTTGTAAAATTTTAAGTGGAAGGTGTCATGACAAGTGTCATGACACCCACCAAGTTTTTACAACCCACATTCTATGCCCATTTGAAAGACTCTCTCCATTGTCTTTCATTCTTGTCCCACGACACATGCTCCTTTTCTTCATCTTCATCACTCTTCTTCTTCTCCATTCATGAAATACATCCCACCTCATGACCTTTGTGTTTGCTCTCACCCTTTTTCTTACTATTTCCACCTTGTTGTCTTCTTCATTTGTCACTAAAAGGCCTAACCCTACCACCTCTTTGATGATGATCGACTGATGCTTGGAAAGCTAGGGTTAAGAGTGATTTGAAGACTTTAAAGCTAAACAAGTAAGTATAAAGCATTATCCTTCTTGATTTGTTAAATTAAGCATGTATGAAGATAGTTAGGGGGTTAAATGATCATGAAATGAGGGTATATATATGTTGAACGTAAATAAGAAAACTTGGATATGTAAATGTCTTGTTTTTACATATATAATGAGTAATGATTCATAAATTGATGTAGTGATGCTTTTGGGTTAAAATGATTACGAGAATGGTGTATAAAGAAGTGAAAAAATTTGATTAGTGAATGGATATTTTTATGCTCTGTTTTTCGTATATTAATATGAATTGCTTTGGGTGTTATAGAGATGAGTTAAAATGAGTTTGAAGCTAATGAAAAAGAGTACTATGGTGTCTTGAAATGGAAAGAATTAGTGTGATAAGTTAGAGATGAAATGAAGGTAATAAAGGGAGTTGAACATGTGCAGAAATTTATGATGAATGTGTACAAGTAGGAATGTTCTGTTTTTGGATTGATGATCAAACATAGATTAAGATTTGGTTATAAATGGTATTGAATTGGAATGGAGGTGAGAATGAAGAGGAATTGAAGTAGGAATGATAAGATGTGCATAAGATATGTTAGATATAACTTGTAGGAGTTGGAAATTTGGAAAATAGCCAGTAGATGTCCATTAGGCACACTTCAAGTCCGCTGGGTGGACATTCTCTGGAATTCCAGCATTCTAGCCCCCTTTATGTCCCTTTGGAGGGACATAATTCCGCTGGGCGGACATTCTCTAGATACCCACATAAATGTGCAAATTTGACCCTTTAGATGACAAAATCTCTCTTTGAGGTCTCACAAAAGTTGTAAAACTCGAAGTCCTCTTCAAAAGTGTACTTGAATGACTTTAATCCGATGTCCACAACGAAAGTTATGCATTATGTCCCAAAATCATATATATAAATTGTGAACTTATTGATGCTTTCCTATGATACATTTAGGATTGAATGGAGCTTGAAATGTACTTAGTTTGATGTGAAAATAAGAGATACAAATAAGTGATATGTTTAGGGTGACGATTGAGGATATAAATATAAGAATGGATTGTCGTATATCAAGTGTTCAAATATGAAATTTTGGGATGCTATGAGAATGAAGGTGAACCTATGATGACTAATGAGATTCCATTAAAATGAATAATGAGTATTAAGTAAAGATGAATGATAATGGGATATTTTGTGATCTTAAGAAGCTAAAATAACCTTAGTTAATGATTGAATGATGTTATTGGGTAAGAATGAACGAGAACTTGAATATTACGTGAACTTAGAATGCTAAAAAAGAAATGATGAATGATTGAATTACGTTATTTGAATGACCAAGTTCTTTGAGATATGAACCTAGAGTAAGCTTGACACACACAAATGATGTTGTTAATCAAGTGATGTGATTAAGGATAAATACCCGGAATAGTCAACATGAACATGCATTATACATTACACATATACATATATGAATAACTGATTGTTTACATGATTATGCAATTAGTAATGTGTGTATAATGTGTATTGCATGGAGTTGATACACAGGATTGAATGTCAGTGCCCAGACATTTCCGGAACATGGAAGCTAATGTTAATTTGGAGTTTCACATGTTTAATTGTTTGTTTTAATTTCTTTTTTGAATTGTTATGTGATATAAATGATTTGATTTCAAATGTTGAATGTCCGAGGCATTTGATGCATAAAAAACATATTGGAAGTGCTCATTGAATGTGAATTTGACTGAATAAGTAATTCTTAACTTAAATGTTGAATTCTGGACCCAGGGTTCGATGATAAATGTGAATGAGAATGTAAACGTGAATATGAAAGTGTAAGATTGAGCACAATTGATTGACTGAATACATGTGATGCATTTCATTACATAAATGCATGATAACATAAAGGCTTTTGTGACCGGAGTAGCCACCGAAAAAAAGCTTAAAGCTCAGAAAGTGGAAAAGAGCTTAAAGCTCAGAATGTGGTAAGAGCCAATGGCTCACTATGTATAATGAGCCCTATATCCCTAACAGATAAGGGACAATTATTAATGGGCCAGGTATCCACAATAGATATGGAACAGTTATAGTCACTCAGTCACAACAATAACAATTGATAGTGAGTCTCATGAGCATTGCATATATAATTGATATGTATGTTTAAATGATTAAAATGAACTATTTGAATTGTTCAAATGTGAAATGTGAAATAAATGAATAACGTGTTAATTGATGCTATATGATAAATTAATGAAGTGATGTGAATTATGTGATTATATGAACTGTATATGTTATGTGTTATAAGTGAGTCATTGATGCTGGGTAGCTCACTGAGTTTGTAAAATTCAACAAAAATGCAACTTTTTTTTTAGGCTTAGAGGAGATACCCAGTTAGACAAACTAGAAATATAGTCGCTAAAGTCGATAAGAGATAGAGGTCTGGATCAGTTGGCATCTGCATACATTTTTTTTTGTTATTTTTATATTAAAGTATGTATTCCGCAATTGCTGTACCATGTGTTTGTGAATAATTCTGATATGTAATGACTTTATAACTGAAAGTGTTTCAAATTTGTAAAGGGCCCAAATGATTAATGGAATTCTACAATGTGTATATTGTTTGGGTCAATTGTGATTGAAATTGTTATAAATAAAATGGGTCATTAATGTTGGACCCCGTTTTCAGAGCCCAACATCAGACTTGGGATTGTAAAGCTTAAGCGTGGAGGAGGGCTTAGAACTTGGAAATTTAAAAGAAAACTCCTTTGGAAGTAAAGGCGGGTTTCGCTGCGGCGGACATATTGGAAAATCCCTTGGAACCTTCGGGAATTTTACGCTGCGGCGAACATATTAAACTTCGCCGCGGCAAGCCCGAAATTTTATTTTCACCGCGGCGAACATATGAGAGTTTAACCTCACTGACCTTTTGGGTGAATTACGCCGCCGCGAATTCTTAGCTTCGCCGCGGAGAAAACCCTATGACAGAACCCTCAACCCAAAATGTCCTATATTACTACATGCAAACTTAAAATCTTTCAACCACATTCATCTGTACAACCCAAAAACAAAAATTTATAAGGACCTAACCACAAACAAACTCTCAAAATCTTAATCTCATTTCTAAAATCGAATACTTTGTAAAAACATAAGGAGAATTATATACAAAACCAACATATACTTCATTAATATCAAAAGTAAGAGTTTTACAACACTTTAGTGGACATTTCGAGCCCCCTTACATCATAATCCAAAATACAAAGTTTATAAAACTAGAATTGCTCAAAATGCGACTGAAGCATTGTTTTACAAAATCTAACTTCAAAAACTATCAAAACAAAACTTGCAAACTAGAGTGATGCCTTGACTCTTGACTTACTTGATCTCTTGCTCATCACCTGAATAGGGGGAGGAGAATGGGGGTGAGCTTAAAACTTGTGGGTAACAATTTTATAACTAGTAATAAGCAAAACCATTGAAAATTTATTTTCCATTGTAACAAAATTCACATTGAGTCACAAAGCATATTTTTCTCAAATTCTCAACCAAATTTTCAATAATGCAAATCAGGTATGCATCAATCTTATCAATGTATCATGAGCACATATGCACATCAAAATGGTCTGGAAGGTCCATAAACAAAACGAACTAAGATATTTCCATATAATGGTCCTGTGAAGTCGAGAACAGACCGAACTAGCACAATCCTTAATGGTTTTGTGTAGTCATAAACATGAGGGAGTCCATAAAGGAGCTCCATACCACTAGCGGGCAGGCAGGAGAAGCCTTTAGTCAAAGTGCACTTGACAATAGAATGGACCAAACCAAACCCACATAACATGTATTTCATAGTCTTGTAAACTTGTTGCCCAAAATGGCAAATTTTCGAAACTTGATCTTTTTCAAACATAATATCCTTTTAAAAAATCATTTTCATGTTCTTGTCATAAATTATCAACACAATAAACTCATACCAAACACATAACACTTTTTCAAAGAATTCAAAGAATTATAAAGCATGTTCATGAAGTAGTTGAAATCGTTTATTTCCATCATTTGAAAGAACAAATTAATGGTCTATTACTTAATCATAAAACTGTAACTCACCTTGAAATCCTTGCTTGTTACTTGCTCAAATGTGACCTTCCTCTTTCTTCTCTTGCCTCACTTGATTTCCTTAAACAATAACCAAAATTCCTTTCAATTTGGTTCAAAAATTGGAAAGTTACTACCTAAACAATTTCGGACTATCCTCATGCATGAAACAAAATTCTATGCTCGACTTCCATCCAAAAAATTGAGATTCTTGGAGACTGAATTTAGACTTGATTCCTTCATATAATTTGTATCTCTATGTCTTTAGTTTACACCAAATGACAAATCAGATTATTTGGACGTCTACATAAAATGTTATGCCCAAAATACCGAAACATGTCTCTGCAGGAAAAATGGAGTTCGCTGCGGCGAACTTCTTTAGAAACTCACTTCGAAGACCTTTTTTGTTACATTTTCCATCTTTTCACTTCCCCCCTTTCATATATAACCCTTCTTAACATTAAAACACCTCTTCTACTTCATTTTTGAGCTCATTTCAACCCAATATCTTTGAAAAATACATCAAAATCTATCCTTGATAATTAACCCTAAAAGAGAATACTTTCCTATAGCATTCACTAACAACTTCCCACACATGTTAAGCTATATTTGAGTTTCATCTAACTAAACAAGTTGGAATAATGCTCATACTTACTGGTTGATGCTTCAAATTCTTCAAGAATCTCCAAACTCTAGCTTTCCTATTCTTTTTCTCCTTTCTTCTCCCTCACTCATGATTTCTTCTTCAATTTAAAACAAGACAACAACTTCTTTTCTTTTTATACCCTTAATGATCATAAGATGTCCATTATGCCCTTCCATGTAATGCCTTAGCCTTTTAACCTTAAGTGATCTTCCAATTTTGCCCTTATACATTCTTACTTCTTCAATTTAACTTACACCATATTTTACTCTAACTTAATCTTAATTTCTCCATTTAATTCTTCCAATTCCATCAATCTAAGCAATAATTCCTCCAATCATTGACATGATAATTAAACTCCAAAAAAATAATTTATATTCCAAGACCACAAAATTAAATCAATTCATGCTTAATAAAATTAAAAAAAATTTGGGGCCCAATATTTCTCCCCCTCTTAAGAGAATTTCGTCCTCGAAATTATTACCTGAGTCATCGAAGAGTTGTGGATACTTCTCTTTCATGGCTTCTAATGGCTCCTATGTGGCCTCTTCCACCGAATGTTTTCTCCACAGGACTTTGACTAGCTGAACTGTCTTGTTCCTGAGAACCTTCTCCTTGGTGTCCAAAATCTCCAGTGGAATCTCCTCATAACTCAAATCATCTCTTAACTGAACCTCAGTGGTCTGAATGAAGTGAGAAGGATCCGATTTGTACCTTCTTAGCATGGAAACATGAAAAACATCATGTATCTGGGACAATTATGGGGGCAACGCCAACCTGTAAGCTAGCAGTCCAATCCTCTCAAGGATTTCATAAGGACCCACATTTCTCGGACTCAACTTGCCTTTCTTGCCAAATCTTATGACTCCTTCCCAAGGAGACGTCTTAAGAAACAATTTCTCACCGACTTCATACTTCATCTCCTTTCGGTGTGCATCAGTATAACTATTCATCCTATCCTGTGTAGCTTTAAGCCGTTGCTTAACCAAATTGACGTTGTCAACTGTCATCTAGAGTATCTCTGGTCCGATTAGTTTCCTTTCTCCTTCCTCATCCTAGTATATCAGAGTTCTACATCTCCTTCCATATAGTGCTTCATAAGGAGCCATCTGAATGCTCAAATGGTACGAATTATTGTAAGCAAATTCTAACAATGGCAAATGCTCATCCCAAGCTCCTTTGAAATCTATCACACATGCCCTGAGCATTCTCTCAAGTGTCCAAATG
>JANQBM010000221.1:7568682-7582697 GCA_025594535.1 Erythroxylum domingense | reverse complement strand
TATAAAATCATTTTGTTTTGAATAATCCAATTATATGACCAAAATTATGATATGATCCCACCACTAAACTTCCGTGTACCTCATTGTTATTATTATTATAAATAAATATCAAATGGTGACACATCCGTACGGGGACCGGGGCCAACATAGAGAATATAGGAAATCCTAGTTTATTGATGAGACTATATAGAAAACTAAAAATGTGACAAAGTTCGTTTATAGTTATGCATGGGTATTGAATTTGATAAGAAAGGAATTTACCAATGGTAGGAATTTGTATCGTCCTGTTATGACAAGATTTGCAACAAATTTCTTATAACTTCAGTCTTTTGTTTCAATGAAGAAAGAGTTAAGACAAATGTTTACAAGTGATAAGGCGATTGTATCTCAGCATGCTAGGTCTAATGCTGGAGTGGAGGTTTGTAATATTATACTGGAAGATAGAGAATTTTGGTCTTAATGTCCATTTGTTATCCGAGTTTGTGAGCCTTTGGTGAAGGTGATTCACTTGGCTGATAGTGAAGAAAAGCCAACAATGGGTTATATTTTTGATATCATGGAGAAGGAAACAGTAGCAATCAAGGCCAATCTGAAACATAAGCATTCCTTATACACACCATATCTTTCAGTCATTAATGAGAAAAGAGAAAGACAACTTTCGTCTCCGTTGTTTGCAGCTGGGGCAAAGACAACTTTCGTCTCTGTTTTTTGCAGCTAGGGCAAAGACAACTTTCGTCTTCGTTGTTTGCAACTGGGGCATTTTTTAATCCTAGTATTTATTTGAGATTGGATCTTAGTAAGCAAGCTGAAGTTAATAGAGGAATGCTTTTAACTATTACAACAATCGTTAACATTGACGCGATGCAAGATCTCTTAAGCTCACAAATGAAGCTTTATAAGTTGTCTTATGGAAATTTTGAAATGTCGATTGCTAATCGACAAAGAGGAAAACTTTCTCTAGGTATTAGTTATTTCCTTTTTCTTATTTGTTGAAAATTAATTATCATTTTATTTTGTTTATAACGCTACTTTTCTTATCTTATAACTTTCAGTTTCTTGGTGGGATTAATTCGGAAATAATGTTCCAGAATTGAAAAGATTTGCAATTCAGATTTTAAGTCAATATGTGAGTGTAACGGGTTGTGAACGAATTGGAGCACATTTGAATTTATCCACTCTAAAAAAATGAATAGATTGGAGCATAATAGGTTAAATAACTTGGTTTTGTTCGTTACAATTTAAAGTTTTGGGAAAGGTATGTTATTATTATTATTAATTTTGATATAATTTCTTATAATTTTTTAATAATTAAATTTTATTGTTTACTAGGTCTTAATAGTATAAATAATTCAACTGATCCAATTTTCATTGATAATATTGATCTTTTGGCATATTGAATTTCTGAAGAGCCAAATTTGGTAGATATCAATGACTTAGAAGATAATCTTGGATGAGAAAGCATTGACATATCATTTAGTGCATTAAATTTGAATGATAATGATGATGAAACTCCTCTTAATGATGAGAATTTTGTACCAAATGATAACTGATGCCAGTGTAGTTATAATTGGTATCCTCCTGTTGACGATTGAATTTTGTTACAAGTTATCTTTCCTCTTATTTTAATTTTACTTATATTTGATGTTTACCAGTTTATGTTAAATTTTATATATGTAATGCAATTGTAAATATTTTTATTTCAGGTTTAACTTCTGCTTAATTGTTTAGTCTTCATGAATTTTTTCATAAATTGTAATAGTTAAGAATATTTATTGTTCTTTTTATTGGATATTTTGATGTAATTATTATTTATTAAAATGATAATATTGTATTATTGTAATATTTTAAATACTTTGTATTATTCTTATTTTTATATTTGTATTATGATGATTGTCTTTTTTCATATTAATTGTAGTTATTATTTATATGTGAAATATTTAAAAATTATTATTATTTCATATTAATTGTGATTATTAGTTATTATTATGATTTTTAGAAACAGAGTTGATGTAAACTTGTAAAGTATACAATATAACTGTATAATATATCAATGGATTATTTTGTAAATTTTAAAAAATTTCAGGGACTATTTCATAAATTGAAAAAATTATCCGAAACAGTACCTAATATTGATGATACTGACGATACTAATATAATACCGTATCAAAATTCAATCTAATATTAAGTCTGGTATAATATTTGCAACTTTGACATAAATAAAAACGCACTAAAATAATAACCAAATTTAGTGTGTTACGATTAATTACACTAAAATGGTGTCCAATTTTAGTGTCCAATTTTAGTGTGTTCTTGAAGTGAATTTAACAAACCAAAACATCATTGGTGTGTTGGTTGGAGATCGCCTTAGCTGCGGTGTTTTGGTGTGTTGGTCGTAGATGCCCTTAGCAGCACCATGATCTTCGGCTAAAATCGCGAAACGCGATACTCTATTTAAACTTTCCTTCCTCTGTGCTCTCCCTTAAGTCAGGGCAACAGGCCTCCATATTAAGAGAGAGCAAGTCATCTTCCTCCCCCGATCTCTCGGGTTGCCCCTTCACCGAAATAGCCTCTACTGACATTTTTTGAGCGACTGGGTTTGTTAGATTCTATATTAGTGTTGAATAAATATTATTTATAATTTTATATTATTATAATAAATCATCAATAATTTTCTCACATTGTCTCTGAATTTTTGAAAAATCAGTGCAAAATAATTTTGGAATTCTAGAACGTCCGTTTTCTTGGTCGTCATATTTTCAGTTGTATTTTCTAAAACCCTACCTAAAGCGCCGGAGCTCGTTGGGAAGCACTGATAAGTGATAAAGCTTCTCCTTTCCTCTCCACCCAGTAGATCCTAGTTCTTCACCCTCTCATAAACTCGTTTCCTTACCTTTCACGAACTGACAAAAGAACTGTGTTTTTGCTTCTGCAAGTTAAAGGAATCTTAGTCGCATGGCCATTGCAGCTTTGTTTCGTCGAGTTGCCAAGACGCAAAAAATCATTCCACTTTTTATGCCTCCTAATCATGGAAAACCCTTTAAACATCATCCCTTCAATGGTAACTCAATCTTTTTTGCACTTCGCCACAGTATTCTGTTGTTTCCTGTATATGCAAAACTTCTATTTGGAAATTTGCACTACGGAAATATCACATCGATCAATGTTAAAAAGTTGAGAAGGAAAATTTTCGGTAACATTTGCTGTTCAGTTGACTAGTTTCTCTTTTTATGCCACAAATCCATAGAAACCCTCTTTAAAGGCCTCTCTTCCTTGGTAACCCCATCATTGTATTAGTTTGAATCAGCATTCTGTTTTTTCCTGTATCTGAAATCTTCTTCTTGTTGGAAAATATTTTTATTTTTCTGATGAACAATCACAACGATCAATGTTTAAAAGTTGAAAAGGAGAAATTTTAGTTATTATAGTTCTCAAAAAATATAGTTCCTACCAAGTTTGAAGGCAACGTGTTTGCTGATTCTAGGATTCTTAACTGGAATCAAGTACTTACTTGCCTATAATAGGTTCTGTGGGAGGAAGCTCCTCCTGATATTACAAGCTCTTAATAGGTCAATTCTTAGGACATGTCCTTGTGAAACATCATCTACATTTAATGTGTACTTGAAACAAAGTTTCCACTTTAAAGTTGTTTTCTTTTCTTTGAGAAGCGAGATCAATAACGACTCCTGCTGAAGCTGTTGTGGGCTTTGATGAAATGGTTTCTGGGAGCCATAGGAAGTATTACATGTTAGGTGGTAAAGGAGGTGTTGGAAAAACAAGCTGCGCAGCGGCCCTTGCTGTGAAATTTGCTAACCATGGTCATCCTACCATAGTAGTCTCAACAGATCCTGCCCACTCTTTGAGTGATTCATTTGCTCAGGTGTCATTCAGTTTTGTTGCTTTTTGTATACATGTCTGAGTTTCAACCATTGGGACTAATTTCTCAATCTTTCCAGGATTTGACGGGAGGAACACTTGTTCCTGTTGAAGGAATGGAATCTCCTTTATTTGCTCTTGAGGTATATGCTTGGACAACATGTTGCACAGAAATGTTCTTTTGTTTCAGCACTATTTGATCCATGCTTAATATTTAGCGTTGTGACAGGTAAACCCTGAGAAAGCTAAAGAAGAATTTCGAGCTGCCAGTCAAAAGACTGGGGGAACTGGGGTCAAAGACTTCATGTATGGCCTTGGCTTGGGAACGCTTGCTGATCAGGTTAGTTACATGCTAATTATTTGGTATGATCTCATCAAAGTTAATCATCTCTCCTGCATTTGGATGTAATAATTCTCGTTTCTCACTCTACATGTTGGTATTATCATGTAAGTAGATTCCTGCATACACTCAGTTTAGTTTCTGTTTGGAGATGCAGAGAAATTACGTTTGAGTACGTTGTCTTCTTGCCTATGCCAGTACTTGGGATCTTTTCCTATTCTCTTCAGAGTGTGATCTTTTGTTTTTCTCCTTATTTACTATAATAATCTCGATAATTTACTTTTCAATTTCAATTTTTTGTAGTTAGGGGAACTGAAACTGGAAGCATTGTTGGACACTCCTCCGCCTGGTTTTGATGAGGCTATTGCAATTTCTCAGGCATGGAACAGTACTGCTCCTTTGTAGAGATATTTTTGGATATGTTTCCTAATCATGTAGTGGCTTTACAGGTTATGCAATTTGTTGAATCCCAAGCATACAGTAGTTTCACCCGGATAGTGTTTGATACGGCACCAACAGTTAGTGAATTTCTTCTTGCTTTTTCATTATTCAAATTTGGCAGATAATTTCCCTCCATGAGTAATGAGTTGCTTTATAGGGTCACACTCTTCGACTTCTTTCCCTTCCTGACTTTTTGGACTCAACAATAGGTAAACTAGTGAAGGTAAATCCAAACCCAGAAGTATATTTGCTGATTTTGAATGTAGCTTCTTCATAATGGTGTTGAAACTCTTTTGTTAAGCATTAAAAGTTAACTCCCAGAAGAGTGTAGCCATGGTGAGTATGTTCAAAATTTATTTACACCATGGGTGGATAGCTAGTTGCAGATGTCTACTAATTTTTTGTTTTATGATGGTTGACTATTCAGTCTTTCTCATATGGTCTCTAATCAATTTCCAACCAGCTGAAGGAGAAATTGGCATCAGCAACTTCTGCTATGAGGTCACTCCTCGGAAAACAGGATTCACAACAGGATAATGTAAGTATGGAGGTTGATTTTCGTAAAGTAGTGAGCATTGTCAAGATCTTAGTATTTTAGTTGTGAACTTTTTAGTCTCACAAACTGGAGCAATTGAGAGAGAGGATGGCAAAAGTGCGGGATCTTTTTCGTGACTCATACACGACTGAGTTTATAATAGTGACTATTCCAACGGTAATACTCTCAGAAGTCAGTATTCTTTTTCTATCTTGGGTAGCAACTCATAAAACAACAAAATGCACTCTGATCTTGTATCCTGCATGTTTCTCCAATTCCTGTCTGTGCCCATAAACCATGGCTTTTACTGTCAACTGATATTGTTTCATGCTCTGTACACTTTTTAACCCTTAGAAAACAACTTAAGAACTGTTCTTTTTGAAGAAAACAAAAAGAACCAATATTTTCTAATTGTAGAATGTAATGGATGAGAACTTCACTGAGAAATCAGCTCAAACTTTTTTTTTGAACTTTAGCAAAATATGACATCCGGGCAGTGAAGTGATCTAGAAATATTATGGCAATGGCTTATATTATTCTTGTGATTTTTTAGTTTATCTAAACCCTCCTTGATAACATTCTGCCAATAGCTGGGATGTAAACAATCATTTTAATCAAATCACCCACATATCCATGCAATAGGGTATTACCTTGGATGCATTTCAAAATTAAAGCTGTTGGAATGGTTGCATTCAAAACTTATTCTTCTAGATTGGTCAATTATCTTGTCATAGCTTCAATAATTTACTTGTAGCTGAAGCTATTTTACAGAACAAATTCAATAGACTTACTGGAATCCCCTATTAGGGCTTCATGTTCACACCGAGCAACTTTATATTGCAGATTAAATATTAACTTCTCACAAGTCACTTTGAGTCTGTTTTATGAACCTCTCAAGGTTATGGCAGCACATGAATCATCGAGGTTGCTTGCATCCTTGAGGAAGGAAGGCGTTCCTGTCCGGAGGCTTATTGTAAATCAAATTCTACCTCCATCTGCATCGAATTGCAAGTTCTGTGAAATGAAGAGGAAGGTGCGTCTGATATTTTCTAAACATGCGAAACTGTTTCTTATGTTCATGGCCTGATAATCACTACTTTAAGTATTTGGCTTTCATGAAAGCTTCTCTATCCAGTTTCAAAAGGTTATCAATTTGACAATCCAGTTGTCAAAATGTTCTCGACAAGACAATTAGCCTTGTTTTTTGCTATCAAAGATTTAGCATCAGCTTTGTGGATTTTGCAGGATCAGAATCGAGCACTAGATATCATCCAGAAAGATCCAGAACTTGGCAGTTTGAACACAATTCAATCACCCTTGTTTGATGTAGAGATAACAGGTGTTCCAGCTCTCAAATTTATGGGCGAGTTACTTTGGAGATAAACCTACTTTTGGGATACTGACATTATCAAGTAATCTGCCTCATCATCAGAAAACTGTCCGTCTGTATTTTAAAACGCACAGATCAGTCAAGTTTGATCAAGATCGGAGGAAGATGGAATTGCCTTATTCTCAAATTGCCTCGATTAATCCAGTCAAGTGGAGAAATCATGTGGGACATACAACGGAAGTTTTTTATTATTGGCAATCCAATACAGAGAAACTTAAAGTGGTCTTGTTGATTTTGCTCCCCTGTTGAGCAATAAATTAAAGGGATCTGTTGTAACATCCTTCAATATTATTAGATCAGAGTTTTTCTTTTCTAATACTTGTAGTTCTTATCACTAGATCCGGATTTCTCTTCTCAGTTGATTTTTTGGAGTCAAAATGCGTATCTTGATTGTGACTGGGAATATTTTGTTGTGATTCCGAGTTACTGTACCCTTCATACTTGAAAGGAGCATGGTTAACATTTAACCTATGGCAGTCATAAAGTTCTAATGTTTCAATGGTATTATGCAGGACTATCTTCTATATGTAGCATGCATTACACGAATACAAAATCTTGTCGACAGCAAATAACCATGTACTCCAAGGACTTGGAGATGGCAGTGACTTTTGACTCACATGTTAGATTGTGAACGAACTTATGAACCAGTGATTTTACTTGAACTGACTTTACTCTTGAAATTATGGGTTTCTTAATACGTACAGCTGCAGTTTGTCTGCGACACATGTACTTAAAATGATTAATTATCAGATACAGATAGTTTTGTACATAGAGTACAGTGCAAAATGTGTCGTGCACACAAAATCCAGCCACACTTAAATTGGTTGAACTGATTCAAACACATGGGCAGTAAACCTTCTCTTCTCCCTGAGACTAATCTTCAACTGAATAGCAGAATCACTAACATGTTTATGTTTCATTTCCTGCTCATTAATTCAATAATGCACGTGTATATTGACAATCTATCGAAACACACACCCACAGAAGATGATCCTGGTGCCTTGTTCCATGAGTTTCTATTTATGTCTCATTTCATCTGGGTAGATTAGAATGAAGATAATCACTGTACACAAAACATCAAGTTTTCTTTCATGTGTTTACACAGGAAAATGATTTTTGAGCTGTTCCAGCTCATTGAGAATCATACTTTTCCTTCAATAACTTCAACGTCTATGATTAATCTGTTTTTGTGCAGAAAAAAGTTGGAGATGTTGAATCTACTTCTTTTGGTAAATGATCATTAAGGTGAAGGCAAGGATGCGGCTAAGTATACCAGTTATGAAGAGCAAGAGTAAGCAAAAATACCAATCATTGAGATCATAACCAGCACTCAGAAGTGAGCCACACCTTGTTATCAGCCACACTCCGTAGTATCTGCAAGAGATTAAGACTGAATCAGGATAAGTTGGTTCAGTAAAGAAGAGGGTGTATAATAAGCTAACCTTTTAGCATTTGATATGACAAATGCTTCCAATGCCCATTTACTGTAGCATAATCCAGAAATGAGTTCCATAAAATTGCCATCATCTTTCTGGATTGCTATCAGAGTTAAGACAACAGGAAGAAGCACAGACCACTGATAACACAGAAGATGTGCTGTAAGTGAAATGGAAAGAAATTGATGCAAATAAGCATGAGCGCCGTTTCTATATGAGATTCATTGATAATTGGTATTGTTGAGCTACTAATTATAAAGTGAATGCTGCTCCAAATGCTTACCAATTGCGCAGGACCAGGTTCAAGGCAAATAGCCAATGCATAAGCTATGCCAGTAACACAGTACACCAGACATAGTAAAACTACATAATTGTCGGTCACACTTGATCTTGGATTGTTGAAGAAGTAGAACATGGACAGATACACAAGTGGCTTGACAATTGTGTTGAAATGATCAATTGTGTCTTTAGCAAGAAAGTAAGCCATGCTGCTAATACCAGAACTACTTTCTCTCCAGTAATGCAGTTTGTCCAGGGCAAACGATCTCATTGCAGCAATCTTGCACAGGAGAGCTGTAGTCAGTCAAATGTTGATACTGGTGAGAAAACCTTATGTGAAAGGTTACTTCATTAACAAATCTAGCTGAGCATATTGTGCTACATTAACGTCCTTTAAGGGCCAAACAGTTCATCTTATAAACTATAAGGGCAATCAAAAGTTACCAGCACCCGATAGAAACCCAGTTAAGTCACCTGGAAATCCCAAACTTTCAGAAACATAAATATAGTTCCTAGAGGAAACCATGGCATTTGTAACATTGTAGAAGATTTTACTTACAAACTGCAATGACGGTGTATGTGTAACCGGACACCCCAAAATTTTCGTCTCTCACTTTAGCTAATGTGCCTAAACAGATTCCAGCTAGCAACAAAATCAAATAATCTACTGCCTGTGTCCTTGCTTCTCGCAGCCTTTGCTTACCAATCCTGAAACGGAAGGTTAAGGATTTTTCTTTTCAGATAATAATGAAGGCATCTTGGTCAAGAGGAACAGTCCCAGCAAAATTCTTCTCCAGAGAGTACATGTCCTGATAGTTTAAACACTTGAAGTTCGCAGGGTTGGAAATACTTTACGAAACTATTTACTTGCAGGACTGAGCAAGAATAGAACATGAAAGTAATGAGATTGTGCTTACCTTCCGAGGAAATATTTGTACTGTAGAAGGATACCAGGAGTTCTCCGTCCAGATAAATCACCAGCATTCAAGAACTTGTATTGAAAATTATCTTTTTTAGTCTCCACGTTGGACCTGACATCCTGCCATAACTCTCCTGCAAAAGATTCTTCTTGCGATCCAGCATCACTTGGCCTTCCTCCGTCAGCTGAACTATCACTTGACGCTCCCAGCTGTTCAGCATCCTGCAACATATCCGCAGGAACTGGGTAGCCATTGTGAAGCATCCACCTGATGGGAAGTTCTTTGTAGCCGATTCCAGAGGTTGGTTTCACTATGCCCTCCAAAATGTCAATGAAGTGATCTGGAGGATTCGCACGCTCGGGCACTGTAATCCCGAGCCCTTTAAAATATTCTTCAACTTTCTTTACCGGTCCATGATACACTGTCAAGCCACCCTTGGCTAGAAGTATTAAATCATCAAACATCTTGAACAACGCATAGCTGGAGCAGTCCGAGAATGAAAAGAAACCAAGGGAAAAACAGGGAAGTACTCAGAATGTCAAGCAGAAGCGGAAGAATGGTGGAATATATTGGCCAAAAAAGAAAATCAGTGCAAGTTGATAGAAGTTGAAACGAAAGTGAGAACCTTGGTTGGTGAACGACCATGCAAATGTTCACTCCTTCGAGAGCTTCACGTCGAAGAGCTCTAAGCAGTGACTGAGAGGACGAACTGTCAAGCCCTGATGTGGGCTCATCTAATATCAGCAGTGAAGGTTCCATAACCATTTCAAGACCGACATTTACTCGTTTTCTTTGACCCCCAGATATTCCCCGCTTCTCCACTGTCCCAACAAGAGAATAGCGCACCGCCTGGAGCCCCAGTGACTCGATCACTCTTTCAACAACCAGAATCTTTTCTTGCTTTGGAAGATCAGCAGACAGTCTGCAATTAACTCCAATGAAAACTATGTTAATCAAAAGAAAATGGAAGATGCACAAGCAACTCCTATTTGAGTGTACCAAGTGCCAGGCAGATGAGATTGTTAAGATAGGTCAACTAAAGTTACAAGCTGTTGGCAGCTATTGAAACGGCTTCAAATTCTCAAGAAAACCACGCAAAACCAATTTCTTCTTAACTTCTTAAACAGATGTAGATACTTAAAAAGTCATTTGGAAGTTAGGATTTAGAACCGCTTACCTGCATCTAGCGCTAAACCAGAGATTCTCCTCCACGGTCAAGTTCCCATGCACAATATCATCTTGAGGCACAAAACCAATAATTTTCTTGTATGAATGGATTGGATCCGGCTTCCCATTTACAAGAACCATACCAGTAACGGTGCATCCACTTCCTTTTCCAGACAAAGCAGAAAGAAATGTGGTTTTCCCAGCACCAGAAGGACCCATGACTGCAGACACTCGGCCAGGTGATAATTTCCCAGTAACACATTTTAGAAGATGTTTGTTTTTACCTTTCAAAGTGAGGGTTAGATCCTTAAAAGCCACCTCAACTGGAGGCCTCTTCCTGATTTCAATATCATTAGCCATGGAAATCACCCCTGAGAAGGTCAAGTTCTTGTTCTGCTCCTGAAAGGCCTTTTCCCTCTCAATTTGCCCATATGCATACCTAAACATTTGGCTCTGAGTATGCAACTTGTTACCCTTTAGTGCATTGTTTTTGATATTTTTATCTCCAATCTCCAAATTGAAGCCTTCAGAACTCTCAGGATTAGCCTCAATTTCGTGCAGCATCCTTGTGAGGTTACTCTTGTCATTTATCGTTCCCGTTGCTGCTGAGCTTGACTCAGACAATGATGGTAAGGAACCACCCTCTGCAAGTTTAACCAATCCTTTTTGTTGTTCCCTTTTAGATCTCGCGCGAGAGAAAGTACGTGATAATTGAGAGTGAATATCTATTGCATGCTTCTTGGCAATGTCTTTTGCAGATTTCCATTTTTCACGTGCTTGTGCCGTTTCTCTTACTTCTTGAACTGCTTTCTCCCTGGTTTGTGCTTGTTTTTGTTCTCGAGTTGCAATAACTTGATCAGAACAGTTGTAAATTATGATGAGCAGGAAAGTTATCCCAGCCTACATGAAGAGTTTAGATGTTAAAGCACTTGTGTCAGGTATGCAGTAAATGCATCTAATTATTAAATATCAACTTCATTTTCCAAAGAAATCAAACAACTAACTGAATCTGATAGAAAGTTTCTGCAATCTATAAACATTTCAAGCAAGCTATCATCTGTAACTACATTGAATTTATCACTTACAAAAACCAAGACGCCATATGCTGTGATATTCTGATTACTTGATTGAGGTGTACAAGTTGCCATTTTAAAGCATCCTGCACTATCACGATTAAGGATTATAAACTGCTGAACTAGCGGGGATTAGCTTTATTATTTTGTTTCAAACCAATTACAAGAAAAATTGATATTCTTTTTAATTTCCTTCATCCCTATGGTGTCAATGTTCTCTATCCTTTCTCTCATGTTTTGAAACAAAACGTAAAGGCATGAAATTAGGACTTTTACTAACCTTTTTGTGATATAGAACCAGTCCTGCAGTAATGTCTGAACGGAAAAAGGGTAGATGCGTAAGTGATAAGGAGACTGAGAACATATCGCCGTAACAAACTTGAGAAAGGAAACAAATGGATGATCAAGATGTTGGCAGAAAGAGAGAATCTAAATGGCATGCAACAACAAAGAAAAAGCAGTTTTTTGTAAGTTCATATGCAAGTGGTGGAAGTTCTGGGATAATTATCAATACCCCCTACTGCAAGGAATTTTTTGGGTAGTAGACGGACAGTATGATCCTGCTGAACAGAATACCTCACTAGTACTAGCTACATCAGCCCAAGTATCTGCTCCACCACAGGTATGGTTTGGCCTCCCAGAAGGCAACTGATATTGGTATCTGCAGCATATTTCTGCCAATAAATAATTATGTATGTCGAGCAACAGTAATTCAAGTCATGATGTGCAAAACACGAATGGACTTACGGGTCACATACACCAGTCATTTCATTCAACTTTGAAAGTGGGCAGTAAGCACCCAATGGACATGCTGTAGTGGCAAGATAGCAAATGTTAACAGGTAAAATAGATTATAAGCCTTCGCTCTTTAAAGCTAGGAATGAACTCAATGTACTACTGTGTCACGGAATAAGAACAGCATCATGTTCCTGAGTTCTTCAAGTTTTGCAGAAGCGCATATCAGAAGCACAATCTATATAGTCCTAGGTAATCTATGCTAAAGAGAACTAGGACAGTCACCGAGAGAAGAGGTTCCTGATAATATTGATGTAAAGAACAAAAGAGGTTCCAGGTACTCACGCAGCATGCAAGTTAGGCCGTGAGGACAAAAGAAACCTTCGCAACAAGGTGCACATTCAATAGTTCTAACAGGTATTTCTTTCGTACTTTTCAGTTCAGTTTTCACTCCTTTACCAACAGTGCAAGCCCATCCAGGCTCACATCCAGAGACCCATGAGCTCAAATTGCAGTTCTTGTTAAGCTGCAAGTAGTTGGCTCTTTTTTTAGCATTCAAAGAGAAACTACTTACGTAGAATTTTATTTCTGCAGCTGTACATAAACGCTGAGGCATATCTCCTGACCAACAAATTATCAAAGGAAACGTCAAATATAATGTGATGACTTGAAGAAACTCATTTGGTCGTCAAGAGCTTGTATTGTAAATAAAACTTTCAAAACTTTTACTGAACCAAGTTTTCTGCTTCCATGTAACTTGAAAATCCGTTTTTCTGTGGATGTTAGGAACCTCCAGTCTCAAAATGTGCATAACTAGCCAAAAGCATAATTTTAAATCATTCTGTACCTTTGGTTTTCCTAGCGCAATCGGTTATGAATTGTGGGTCCCTGGAGAAATTGAATGCTCTTTGCCAATCTGCATCCCTGTAGTCCAGAGAAAAAGCATGTAACCCCATTTTGAGAAACCAATCAAAACATCAAAAGGGTAGTGATTATTCGTATACACACACGTCCGTTATGCAGAAACCTAAGTACTTGCTAATGTCGTCCTTGAAGACGGAGATAATATTTGACAGACCAACATCGACCATATGCGATACCAACTGTTCAGCAGCAGGATTGTTAACGTAGTCTTGAGCATCTTGGCAGGAGACATATTGTGGCAATAACACCAACCCAAAGAAAGCAACAAAGAACGATGCAGAGAGAAAACAACGATACGCATTAACATTCTCTCTGTTCATATCGTTGTCCAAAAAGCTATGCAGACCCGAATACTAGGTTAGAAATGAATGTGATTGTTCATAACAAAAACTTTGTTCATCGAGTTTGAAGATGCCCAGGTGGTTGATTGACCAAATGAGCAAGCAAAAAGACTGGAGTTGAAAGACGTAGACCACAGGATTTGGAGGCAGTAAATGGCTTTTTTTGTCTACGGAGGAAAGAAACGGCAGAGAGGAAGAGTTGGCGAAGTACGAGGAATAGACAATGGGATGTTCAGACAGTTATAAAATGGGAGGGACATGTTCACTCTGACGTTAACCCAATAAAAAAAACAACTTAACAATATTAAAAACTGCGGCCTTATTTATAATCTTTTTTCTGAGATTTTTGTCGCAATGTATTCAAATAAATCTATTTCTGATTTATGTGAAAAGATAAACTATTCTTACTATTGTGAATTACGTTAAAGTATGATATTAGTAACTTTTACTTGACTTTCTTAGCTAGGTAGAACTATATATATACATATATGGATACTAATGAAGTAGCATGCATAGAAAGTCGGTAAGTTGGATGTAACTGAATATGACGTAATTTAATAG
>JANQBM010000221.1:7492413-7528932 GCA_025594535.1 Erythroxylum domingense | reverse complement strand
CTGTAAACAATTATAAAGCAATTCCATTAAATTCGGATAATAATTTCCACACCTTAACAATAATTACGTCCAAAATATGTGCAATTTAATGACTTAACAATCATTGTTAAGTACATAATTGAAAATGTGGAAAAGCAAAAGTTCATAATTGGTAAATTTTATCATTAGGAGATGACAGATAATAAAGATATCGAATCTCTAATCAACGAACTCCATAAGCTTCTAAAGGATCTCAAAGTCGAAAACACCAATATGTAAAAAGAATTTATGACGGCTTATTAATTGAAAGCTGCCTAGATCTTGAAATGACTACAAATAACAACTAAAGCATAAATATTGACAATTATCACTACCATATCTGATTATGCACATAATTATTGAAGAAATGAATCATAAGGAGGTTCAAGCAGGTAAAGCAAAAGAGATATCTTCAAAAGCCAACATGTTAAAAAATAACATGAGTTCCTATAATAGCAAAAGGTTCACAAATAAATAAGAATAATAGTTGTAGATCTGATTTCAAACCTAAAATGAATAATCCCAACTTTAAAAAGAAAGGCTCTTGTTTTGTTTGTGGACAGGCAGGTCATCATGCACCTTAATGCAAGAAACAAGTAAGAAATGAAAATCATATTAAACTATAAATACAAATTTGGTTGAAGGAGATGACAACAAAATTATAGCTACTGTTATTTCTCAAGTTAATATTATAGTCACTGTGAATGATTGGGTGGTAGATTGTGGTGCTACAAGGCACATATATGCAAATAAAAATGCTTTCACCTTCTATACTCTATTAAATGAAGGAGAAGAACGATTTTATCTTAGAGATTCTCGAACAATAGTTTTTGGTAAAGGCAAAGGCCTTTTGAAACTCAAATTTGGCAAGACCTTGTCATTGAATGAAGTACTTCATGTACTAATTATTAGAGTTAATTTAATTTATGTAGCCTTATTGGGAAAAATTAGGGTTAGAGTCTCATTTGAATTTGATAAGATTGTTATGAAAAAAATGATATATTTATAGGGAAAGGTTACTGTGATCAAAGATTATTTATATTAAGTGTTTATGAGAATATTAATGAAAATAATGGATGTTCTTCTACTTACTTGATTGATTCTTTTGATTTATGGCATGTTAGATTAGGCCATGTTAATTTTCATATCTTAAGGATATGCGATCTCTTGGTTTTATTTCTTCTAATGGTAATGCATGCATGAATAAATATGGCATATGTGCTCAAACGAAAATAACTAACAAATCTTGTGCATTTGCTAATGGAGAATCTAAATTGTTAAGTTTAATTCATATTAATCTTGGTGAACTAAAACATTATCTAGAGGTGGTAAGAAATGTTAAATAACTTTTATAGATGATTTTTCCATATATGCGCTAGTGCGTTTGTTAAAAAATAAAGATAAGGATTTTAATATGTTTTTATTGTATAAAATTGAGGTAAAAAAACCATTTAAATAGGAAAATAAAAAGAGTTTGATCAAATAGAGGAGGTGAATATGTTTTATTTGATGACTATTATAAAAAGGAAGGAATAATCCATGAAATTACACCCCCTTATGCCCTTTAATCAAATGTATAGTAGAAAGGAAAAAATATAAATTTAAAAGAAATGATGAACACTTTGCTTTTTAGTTGTTCTACTCCTAATAATTTATAGGGTGAAACTATTTTGTCTACATGTCATTTACAAAATAATATTCCTTATAAAATAACTGATAAGACACCATATGAATTATGGAGAGATTACCTTTCTAATTTGAAATATTTAAAAGTGTAGGGATATCTTGCTAAAGTGATGATGCCTAATCCTAAAAAAAAAGAATATAGGCTTAAAAACTTCTGATGGCATGTTTATTAATTATGCTAATAATAATGTTGCTTATAGATTTCTTATTTTGAAAAGTGATATCATTGATATCAACACTATCATTGAGACAAGGTATGCATAATTTAGTTATGCTAATAATAATGTTGCTTATAGATTTCTTATTTTGAAAAGTGATGTCATTGATATCAACTATCATTAAGACAAAGAATGCATAACTTTTTGAACATATTTTTTCCACTTTTTGAGAAAACTTCTTGTGTGCCCACGGTTAATATTGATTGTGAAAACTCTACAAGTTGTTAAGAAGGAGCAAAAGAAAAAGAAAAGAATTGTTGAAAATTACCCTTGATTATTTTTTGATGCAATTTCTTCTTTTGATGTACCATTTTACAAATAAGTCATTAAAAATAAGCTTGACTTTATTTTAAAAAATAAAATTTGGGATTTAGTAGATTAACCACCAAGTGCTAACCTATTGGTTCCAAATGGATTTTCAAAAGGAAATTTAAACTAATGGTTCTATTGAGAAATATAAAGCTTGTTTGGTTGCTAAAGATTTTACTAAAAATGTGATATTGATTATTTTAGTACTTTCGCACTTGTAACTAGAATTTCATCAAATTTGTATTTTGATTGCTTTAGCTTTTATCCATAATTTATTTATTCACAAAATCAATGTCAAAATTACATTTTTAAATGGTAATTTAAATGAAGAGATTTATATGGTACAATCTAAAGGTTTTTTTTGACCTAGGTTTGAAAACAAAGTTTGCAGATTGCAAAAATCTTTGTGTGGTCTTAAACAAGCTCCCAAGTATTGACATGAAAAATCTGATCAAGTTCTATTAAGTGAAGATTTCTCTTCTATTGAAGTGGATAAATGTGTGTATACTATAGTTATTTATGGAGAATGTGTGATCATTAGTTTATATGTGGATGACTTACTTATTTTTGGTACTAGTATTAATGTTGTATGTAGTACCAAAAGCCTCCTATCTTTACATTTTAATATGAAAGATATGGGAGAAGCAATTGTTATTTTGAGTGTTAAAATCATAAGAAATAAATTTGGTATAAATTATCACAAGACCATTATGTTGAAAACTTCTTAAGAAGTTCAATTATTTTGATGTGAAACTAGGTTGTACTCCTTGTGATGCTAACACCCTTTTGGTTAAAAATAAAAGTGATATTATGGCTCAGTTTGAGTATGCTTAGATTATTATAATTCTGATGCATTTAATAACATTACATGATCTGATATAGCTTATGATGTGCGTAGATTAAGTATACTCATACTATCAATTGTGATCATTGGGCTGCTTTAGTCAAACTAACGAAATATTTGAGAGGCACTATGAATTATGATATTTTGTACAGTAGATTTCTTCTGTATTAGAAGGGTACAATAATGCTAACTAGATCTCTGATTTAGATGAGATAAAATGTACTAGTGGATATGTATTTTTTTCTTGATGGAGGTGCAATAACTTAGAAGTCGGTAAAAAAGACTATTATTGCTAAATCCAAAAATATAATCAAAATTTATAGCCCTATAGTTAGTCGAAAATGAAGCTGAATGGTTAAGATATCTTAAGGAATAAAACTAACACATTCCATGTCTATGCATTGTGATTGTAAGGTTACAATAGTGATTGCAAAAAAATAAAACTTTTAATGACAAAAATAGACACATTCGTTTGAAACATGAAGTATTCAAGAAACAACTTAAATGAAATCATATCCATTGATTATGTAAATTCAAACATGAATTTGGCCAATCCTTTAACTAAATCATCTAAAAAGAAACAAATATTTGAAACATCAGGGGAAATGGGACTAAAGTCAATACAAGATAGTAACAATGATGGTAACCCAACCTACGTGAATGGCGATCCCATGAATTAGGTTTATATAGGTAATAACAAAGTCATTGATTAATTTTAAAACGCGTTATCAAATATTTATGTCTCTTTTATGTTATGTGATTAATGCTGGACTGCAACTTAGTGAGGATGAGCTAAGCTCTTAATAAATTCCATAACCCTTATGTTATGAATAAAGTATTTGATTACAGTATACACTTGATGAAATCACCTATATGAGTATGGAATGGGACTGTTCCTATAAGAATTTGGCTAATCTCTTAAGCACTCATGAATGATCAAGCACCTGTATGCGTTATTAGCATAAACAAGCGATGAACAATAGATATGACGAAGTGTAATATGACTAATAAGGACTATAACTTACAATATAAGGTGTTTAAAGTTTCACTAATAGTTATGTAAGTAAGTTGTAACTTATTAAATGTAATCTCCGGTTCATATTCTATAGCACACTAGATTTAAATTGTTACATTCTATATTTAATCAACATTACTTATTTATTCATATATATATATATATAATAAGTTGGGGGGGATTGTTGTGAAATTAGCTTGTTATTTCAAAAGTCAATCTTATTTAGATAAACCCACATTTTGATTATTCTAAATTTATTTTAAGTTCATCTTGAAAATGTGTGCTTGTAGTTGACTCAAAGTCTATCTTAACATTATAATCTATAGTTTGTCTTTTTAACGTTAATATCCGAATTTGGTGAAAGAATGGATATCTTAGCTTTATTTTCACGTTGTTGTCTACTTATTATTATATTTATAAATATATATGTTATATTATTTAAATATATGAAGGTTATTTTCTGCTATATTTTTTGGAAAAAAAAACACAAAATTTGCTAGGTTAAAAATTCTACTTATGATTCCTACTTTCTTTGATAAAAGAAGAGTTTGTTGAACGCTAGAGAGTCTCCTTCAATCTATACATGTAAGGTAGAATAAACTCTTACGGGCAGTGATCTTTTTGCCTCCTCAAACTCACGTTGTTTTCTTGTTTTATTTTCTGTCACATCACATGATCTTTTCCAGTTTTAAATTGCATGATTATTGAGCTTTCTTTGGTTTATCGTTGATTCAGTACCTTTGTAACTTAACTGAATCTTTGATTTTACCAACTAGAATAAAAAATAACATTAAAGTTATTATATATTATTAAAATTATAACTATGTTTTTCCAACGGCAAATATGTAAAATTTTTCCCAGTTACTCAATTTAAAAGAAAACAGTAAAAAAAACATTTTACTGAAACTCTTTCTAATTTTATATATTGAAATAGAAAAGTCAAAGTTAGCATATCTAATATGTAAGACTTTTTGCTTGATGGGAGTGTAGAGAAGATTATAATATACGCAATCTTTTTTTTACATTTACAAAAATACTATTATTATGATTTGAACTTATAATCTTATAATCACAAAAGAATAACTAGTAGCTCACCCTATAATTTTATATGCTAGGAACAAGAAAGACAATTGTTATTCTAAAATAACATTAAGAAAAGCGCTTTATCTAGAAGAGCAACTCAATTGTAAATTTAAAACGAAAAGAAAAAGAGTAAACTCATTCAAAAAAGAGGTTCGCCTACTCCATAATGGCAATAATTTACGCGGGCATGATAGGTGGAGCGACGAATGTGATGGCGCCGAACCTTTCGAAATTGCAAATGAGAAAGGGAAGCCCAACAGCACCACAACCGTTTAAAGTCAACTGTCTTTTTTCTTCGATCTGCGTAACAAAACCGTGCATATAGCTGTTTCATTAATTCAGCTGTAGAGAACACCAATTCATTTTCTATAATTTTGTAAAATAATAATATATTGTAAAAATAGTCGTTTGAATTATAAAATTTTTGTTGATGAATTTTAACTCGACGTCTAGTCTACAGCATTGGTTTGGACTTTGGAAAGCCATTGTTTTATTCTTAAAACCACATGGCATGCCATGGACATGGAGGTGGCTTCCTCCATTAGGTCGTCAATTCAAACGTTGCGGATATATAACATTAATTCGTTTGGTTTAATTACTTACACCTTAAAAATTTTCCACGAGTCCCCCCGCTCCAACTCCAACGTCATGTGCAGTTTCCAGAAAAAAAGAAAGAGAGGGACCATCTATTCATGCTTTCTTATTTTTGGTTATCGTTACTCATTAATAGGATCATCACTCACATAATCTACATCAAAATTGAACGTGAATCTCCAAGCAGTAGCCAGTAGGTCCCGGGTTCTCGTCTCATAAATTTCCCAAGGGTAGGTGCTTATGATTAGATTGTTATTAATCAAATCATATTAAGCCACAACAATATTTCTTTATCTTTGTGTCGTCCATATTATTACGGGTTACTCTTAATTTCCAGAATTCAAAAAGACAGAAAAAGAAAGCTATGACATGATTGTGCTTTCACTTTTGTTTTCTTTGCCCGTGGCATGGAAGTCGGAAGTCCTAGTTAGACCGCAATAGATGGATCCCATTCCAAAGATTAGTTAGAAACGGTCTTTAATAATAAAAGCCTTAGAATGGGCAAAAAGTCTTGGGATTTAATTATAGGTTTAGTTATAGTTTATGAAAGCAAAGCCTTGGAATGAGCAAGCAGAGATGTTTGAAGTCACGTGGTCCAGTCTCAACCAATGTTTGATTTCTTTATTGACCCATTCCTAGCTTTCTTTCTTGAATTTTTACTATTCATCCCCGGTACGACTGAAATTATTTTGAACGAGACATATGATTTAAGCCCATGCATAAAATATCTTTTATGGTGCAAAGGTAACACAACATGATATATATATACAGGACTCGGTTGGTCCACCTTGGAGGCATGAAGTGATACACTAAATAATGGTACCATGTTAAATCACCATTGGATCTCTTTTCTTAACTTCGTAGTCACGAGTTCAGCTAGTGTTAGGTGTTGTCGGTAGTTAGATTAGATTGACTATGCTTATTCTAGTTTTATTAAAAACTATTGTTTGTCTAAATTAGAAATTGTACTAATTTAATGAAAGTAGATGATATTTGATGTAAAATCTTCCAATTTTAAAATTTTAGCTTAAGTTAAAGTATTAAATGGTCTTTATGAATCTTTGTTCGGAAAATATATTAAACATAACAACAATATATCTTTTAATAATCATTTACTTTATTTTCTTTCTCATTTCGTTTGTTAAACATAACAACAATATATCTTTTAATAATCATTTACTTTATTTTCTTTCTCATTTCGTTTGTTGATCACGATAACAACTTCTTCTTCTCAAATTTTTTTTTCCTTTTCCTGTTTTTAGCTAGTTAAAAATCGAGCAAACACTTTTTTAAAATGATTTTTTTGGGAAAAAGAAAGTTTGAATTTATGAATTTTTCATATAATTTGAACATTTACTTTTTATAAAATATTTATATGCAACTATATTTCTCTCTTTTTTTTTTTTCCATATATGTCAAATGTGAAGATTTTTCGTTGATTGCCAAAGTACGTAGCTGTCGGAAGTCCTAACAAGCCTTAAAGACCAAAAAGAACTCCTTGAGGTTCTTTACAGTTTTTGTCTATTTAGTAAAATCATGTGGAAATTTTGTTTCCTAGATGTACTTATTATTGAATAGTTAGAATAGCTCAAACTATATTTGTTCATTCGGTAAATTTTTTCTCTTCGTGTATTTAAGGAGCAACCTAACTCTTGTAGATTGACGATGTACAAATCTCACATGGTTGAATGTGTTTAAATTCCCCCGTGTCTGATCCATCCTCCGTAAGGGAAAGGAACAAAATGAGAGTAATTTGAGTTATTCGGTGACTGAGCCTTCTTAGTTCACTGTGAAGATTATATTGAAAGGGCTGGTTAAACACCTGCATGAATTTTACGGCAGTTACTAGAGGGTGGGAGATATAACTAATTAAATCCTAAAAACAACATTCAAGTAAAATTCTAAAGGATTAATTTCTAAAAAAAGCCCAATCTTTCCTCAAATTTTCAATTTTAACCCAAACATTAAAAAATGACAATAAAATGCTCAAACTTTCAATTTTTTCAATTCTATACAATTTTTTCAATTCTATCTCAAACTAAAAAAATAGCAATAAAATTACCAAAACTTTCAATTTATTTTTCAATTCTAGCCTGAAGTTCAAAAAATAGCAATAAAATGCTTAAACTTTTAATTTTTTTCAATTATAACCTAATGATAATATTTCCGTTAAGATTACTGACGTAGCTTACCACGTGATTTAGAAATCTTAACAATTAGTAAGTCAAAATTAACACAACAAATGAAAACTAATGAAACGATGCCATTTAATTACATAATAAAAATGATGTTATTGTTTAAAAATGACCTAAATCAAATTATGCATTCCCGGTGACTTTGCATTTTGATCTCAATTTTTTTCCTTCATTTTCAGTTGTTCTTTCGATGTCCTCACTCTTCGATTTTCAGATTACGCAGTCTTAGTGCTCTCATAATAAGGACATCAGGAGAACGAACTAAAAACAAAGAACTTACTGGTACAGTGTGCTGTAATGCGAGCGTAGTTTGGAGTGTCAGAAAAATAAACAAAAAATAAATGACCGAGAGTATCAGGTGAACAACATATAATATCAGGCTAGAATTGAAGAAAATTGAAAATTTGAATATTTTATTACTACTTTTTAACGTTTGGGCTAGAATTAAAAGAAATTTAAATGAAGAAAACAGGAAGAAGTGCAACAAAAACGCAATTATACCGCTGATTTAATTGGCGTAAAGTCCCTTTCCTGTTTGTTCCTTTCAAAAAGAAAGTGAAATCCTTACCCGAGTTCCCCCTTACATGACCAAACAATTACCGATAGTGCCATTCATTGATATTCGGGCAGGGCCCCACTTTCCCTTCTCTTATAAATACCAACACTGAGAGAGAGGTCAACCCCATTATAGGGATTTCAATTCCAATCCAACCCCAAATCAGTAATTTAACGAAAGAAAACAGAGGCTGTTTTTAAGCGACGGACAGAGAAGAAGAGTAGTAAAAAATAGACTCGTGGAGGGCTTGTTTTTGCGATGCGTGGACAAGTGACATAGACATGGCACGATCCTTCTGCTTCTTGTCTTCAAATGTCGGATCGTTGTTGCTCTTCTCCGCTACCATAAACCCTAACCGTCTGTATCTCCGATCATAATTATATTTTGTTTCCCGGTCATTCTCGGACTCACCGGAATCAACTCCCCCTCGGTTTTTGTACATACTCCAGGTCCGTTTCTATACCTGCATTGCTCTTCGATTACCTCCACCTGCGTTTCCTACGTGTTCAGTGATGAGGTTGTTGATGCTGACGAGTTTCTTTTTTTGTTTGGTCTTCTTTGCATGTGAAGCAGTTGGTTTTGTTTTTTGCTTGGGAAATTGATTTGGAACTTTAGTGTTTGGTTTTCCAGAATAATGACGGAGGTGGCGAAAGTGCTGTACATAGTGGTCGTGGACGATGAAGACAAAAGAGATAATGGAAAAGGGTCGTTTCGGTACACGCGTCCGGTGTTGCAGAGCACTCTGCAACTCATGGGATGTAAAGCTCGTCATGCTTTCAAGGTATATATATGTATATGTATATGTATATGTATACGTATATATAAAGTGGCTAATGATCTTTTTTTAAAATCAGTTTGGCGGTCACTTTAAGATGTTGCCAAGTTGGTAATTAATAGTCTGTGCTTGTGATTTGGTTGAACGGATGTTTTTAGTGGATCTGGCTTTAAATCCGAGTTTGTTTTGTAAGCTTGTAAGTGAGATCGGTCACCTTTTATCATATAGATTTGCTTTGATGTTGGATCTGGACGTAATGTGCTGAATATCGTTTGGCAGAAGTTAGTAATTATGAGATGGTTTGTTTCTGCATTGAACTGTTTCGAGTTGTTCTTATTGTAGTTTTGTCTGTCCTAAAATTCATATTTCCTGTGCATATTTGTTACTCTAGGAGTCCACACGTGGTAGATTTCATGATGTAGTTTCAGTTGGACGGGTTTGTGCTCTTGTAACCAGTGTGGTTTACTTCTTCATGTTCCCTTGTCAAACCTACTTAGTTTTTGATAGCTGTGGCAGATTGCTGTGTCTTCTTCTGTTAGTAATTACATTCTTCTATGTGAATCATGGCCTACATCATTGGAAGGTTAGCACTTTCACTTTTTAGTAAAGCACTTTCACTTTTTAATAATCTTGGTAGTTGTCAGCTTTTCTTATTGGAATTTGTCGCATTTACTCTCCCCTTTGTCCGATTTCAGGAACATCGTCATTTGCTTGATTTGTTGTGATTTTTTCAACTCATATTTCTGCGGGAATTACTTAGTTATTTTATTATGCAATTGTCCTTGTTGTTGTTAATTGGTGACACTCTTACACTCTTTTACAATCATTGTTTCCGTTGACTAGTTAGATGGTCTGAATTAAACACAATCTATTCTCCTTTTCTGATGAGCATTCTCTTTCTTCTTCCAGATTAGCCAAAGGGTTTTTGAAAAAATAAGAAGTGAATCGTCAATCGACCCTCTGCTGCCAAAAGCAGTGGACACATCAAGCCTTGATTCTTTGAAAGGCAATTCTATGAAACAAGATGGTTCTTCCACTGTTGGCAACTTGGGTAAAGTACAGGTGGCAAAACATTTCGACTCTGACATGGATGAAAAGAGTAAAAGGCTAACATTTGAATTGTATAAAAGGCGTACAACTGTAATTGTTAGAAGAGAAACTTTCTTAAATGTCGTTTGCGATGCTCTTACTGAATATAAGTATGTGGGTCCTAAACAAAGGGTGGACCTAGTTTTGGCATGCAGGTAAAGTGTCAAACTATCACTGTTCAATTAAAATTAGAAGTATTGCTAGGCTTCATTTATGGTGCTCTTTTTCCGAATACATGGCCTTCATTATAATGTTGTATATGCATTGTTTGAAAGAACACATTGCGATGATTTATGGTTTGTGAGGCAAACAGAAATTCGCTGCTGGTATGAAGAATAACAAAATCATTTCTGTCCTTTTCCCTGCTGTAATGCGTTCTGTGCCATATTTTGCTCAAGTATCTGTGGAGTAAACCCATTTTCTGCCTTTGCCATTTTTTTTTTCTAAATTCTGAGCTAGTATTTGTCCAATTTTCCAGCTTAGTTATGGTTGATATGTGCTTTTCATAGAATGCCATTGGAATAGCTGTTGTATATGCATTTTAAATATGAGCTTCTTCTTTACCAGTAAATAGAACCAGATCTTACTTATAAAAAGACAATCCTCCACATTGCTCTGATGAAGGAGCATATGCTTCAATCCTCATTTCTGGGGCAGTTAAGTTACAGAGGATTCTTCTTATTTTATAAAACTATAAATTGGCTTGTCTACTTCTCCAATGGGTCTGTTTCTTGTATTGGAATTAATATACAGGTTGTAATTACTGTAGTGAGACACAATAATTAAAACATTTGCTTTTTTCAGATTTGACTTTCATTTGAGTTAGTAAAACACTATTATGGCCTATTTTTGTTCTTAATCTTCATGCTATTTGTGGAATGCTCTTTCCTCTTAAGACTCTTTTTCCTTAAAGTTACCTCACATAGCTTAAGTTCCTGAGATTTCGTGTTTTATTACAGAATCAGAGAAAGGAAAGAGTCTGTGACAGTGCTGTTGTGTGGCACTAGTGGCTGCGGCAAATCAACTTTGTCTGCATTGCTGGTAACACCTCTAATTTCAAACTAGAAATTGTAAATGTTACTTTTGCGATGCCTTTTTTAATTGAAATGAAATTGCGTTTTTGTGAATATACTTCAATATTTCTTTTTCTTTAATGCAGGGTAGTAGGTTAGGAATCACAACGGTTATATCCACTGATTCCATCCGCCACATGATGAGGAGTTTTGTGGATGAGAAAGAAAATCCTTTGCTGTGGGCTTCAACTTACCATGCTGGAGAGTATTTGGATCCATTTGCTGTTGCAGAGGCAAAGGCTAAAAGAAAAGAAAAAAAATTAGCTGGCATTGCAAGTGCATGTCCCAAGGAGGAAGGAGCGGATGGATGTGCCGCAGGGAAATCTCTAGAGGTCAGTAATGGTACTGATCTGATTAGTCCTAAACAAATGGCCATCGAAGGGTTCAAGGCACAAAGTGAGATGGTGATTGATAGTCTTGATCGTCTGATAACTGCCTGGGAAGAGAGAAAAGAGTCTGTTGTTGTTGAGGGTGTTCATCTGAGTCTTAATTTTGTGGTAAGCAATTTGCCTTCCTTTTCTTATGTTACATCTAACCTTTTACTCCAATCTTTCTTCGTTTTTGTATCAACATGACTTATCACCTTCTCCATTGGCATCATTGTCTAGATGGGCCTCATGAAGAAGCATCCTTCCATTGTACCATTCATGATATACATCACAAATGAAGAAAAGCATCTGGAGCGATTTGCTGTCCGTGCAAAGTACATGACTTTGGATCCTGCCAAAAACAAATACGTGAAGTACATTCGGAACATCAGAACAATCCAAGATTATCTTTGCCAAAGGGCTGAGAAGCATCTTGTCCCAAAAATCAACAACACAAATGTCGACAAGAGTGTGGCAGCCATTCATGCAACTGTTTTCAGCTGCCTTCGTAGGCGTGAGGCCGGAGAGCAGCTCTATGATCCTGTCAGAAATACTGTTTCCCTTGTGGATGAGGAATACAGAAACCAGTGTGCTGCCAATTCATTGAGTTCGAAGGGGATGTTTCAGCTTATTCAAAGAAAAGGTTCTTCCAGGCATCTGATGGCTCTTCTTAACACTGATGGATCAGTGGCGAAGGCTTGGCCTGTTGATTCTAACGGGAAGCCCCATTTGGGTATGTTTGACACTGGATTTGGGATCCCAATGTATGGACCACTGCAGATTGGTAAAGCTGAACCAGTTAATCTTCAGTTTGGGCACTTTGGGATCAGTGCTTGGCCCACTGATGGTGGCACTAGTCGTTCTGGGAGTGTTGATGAGTCAAGGGCTGATACGACTGACAATGGAAGTAGATATTACTCTTCTTGCTGCAGCTCTCCAAGGATGTCAGATGGACCATCTAAAGAGGTAATTAAAACGCTTACCATTGTATCTTGATTGAGGAGTAAGTGGTTTGTAATTAAGGTTTCAAGGCTGAGACATGACAGAGATTCATGCTTTGTGATCTTTAATTTAATTCTTCTCTTACTAGAATTTTCTTGTGGTCATTTATCAGCTCAAGGAGGATAATTCGGTGCATGGTAGTGATGAAGAAGCTGATGATCCACCTGAGGTTGACAGTGATGATGATTTTACTGATGATGATAACGTCAATGTTCTTGAAGAGGTTAGCCAACTAGCTATTTTACTTATTCATTGGCATTAACGTGCATCACGCAAGTTGTTAGGAAAAATGTGAATATTATCATCTGACAAATTTGCAGGGTGCATAAAACGTTGTCGTCAGATTTCAGAATCTTTATGAGTCATAATTAATGTTCTGCTATCTGAGAATTCTAGGCATTGCCTTGACAATCAAGATTGTTTTCACAGTTATTGATGTGACATATTTCTTTAATTTCCTATAATACAGATTGGCTCAGTGGATGAGGAGTCGACAAAATCAGATGAAGAGTATGATGATCTGGCAATGCAAGATGTGCAAGGGAATGGTTATTGGTCTGATGATGATGAGGAATATCAAGACAAACTACTTCCAATATTTAGGAGCAGGTCAAACCCCATGAGTGGAGATAAATACACTCAGAATCTGGATCTCTCCCTTAGAAGCAGAAGCGAGCAACTGGATGAGTCATTATGCTCATACGCTTCTCTTCTCATGGTAAATTCTGGTAATGTCAAGATGAGAAAACGATCGCAAAGCATTCCAACCATCAGAAAGCACGGAGGTCTCATTCTCTCTGGAGCCCAACAGAGCTAGTGAAGGCGGGCTGAACAATTTTGCCCTTAGCTAGTTATCTTTCTCCGTTTACCTTTCTGTGGCTTTTTATTCCAATAAGTGACTTTAGAAATGTGTACAGTTACCGTTTTAGAAGTTGGTTGAAAGGTTTTCTGTTTTTCTTAATCATCTCCGCTGTTCCTTGTTCTTTTCTTTGTCTTGCTTAGTTAGATGAATAATGTGTGGGGTTCATCATTTGCAGAGTTAATATTTTTTTTTGGTACATCAGAAACCTGAACCCTCTACCAAAAACTGAAATTAATATCCAACACTGAAATAAAAACCATTATCTTATTATTATTTCCAAATGCACGGAGTTCAAGTCATCCAAGTCGGAGGAACGGCACTTATGAATGTCCAAATACGTTAGGTATCTGGTGCATCAATTAAACAGCATACAAGTTCAATGAACTTCTCCCGACTGCCATCCTTCTCCAGAACCAGCAATGGCAGCATAAAAGAAACGGTAAAGAATGAGTGAGGGCGCAATAAAATTGGAAAGATTGTTCGTCCTGAATCAAGGTAAGTTTCAAGCCAATTGAATCAATACCCGCTTCTGTAGCGTAGACGTCAATACAGAAGATGTAGTAAAAGCTGCTTTTCATCAAACCCCAAAGGACCCAAGCCAGAGTCCAAGTACCCCACCAAGAAATTTTCATAGCCGTTTTTCTGAAAATATCCATCACTTAGTTTCAATAGTTATCAAGCTCAAGGATGCTGAGCAGTTCAGTACTATGAAGAGGATTGGCCGTGTCCCCCAAAATTCTAACCAAGCTTCAGAGTCCGATCAAGTTTCTAAACATTTCTGGTAGTCCACCTCTTTTAACCATTGTATTCATCAGCATTTTTGCCGCCTCAAACTGTTTTGACTTGCATAGTCCACTCGCAATCTTGTTGCATAAAGATACATCAGAATCAAATCCTCTCCTCTCCATCTCAATATGCAATTCAAACGCTTCCCATGCCATTCCCTTACTGCAAAATCCATCCATCAATAAATAAAAACTAGCCTGATCCAGTTCGATTCCTTTGCTCTGCATCTTGCCTACGTATAACATTGCTATCTCCATCTTTCCCAATTTGCAGAGGCCATTCATCAAAGCCCAATAAGTATCAGCATTTGGGTTAAAACCCCTAATATTCATCCTATCAAACACCAAAAGTGCTTTATCTGTTAAACTTTGTCTGAAATACCCATTTATGATCAAATTGTACATGTGAGTATCAGCTTTAAAATTTTTCTCATGCATCTCCAATACCAACTTTTCAGCTTCTTCAGTTTTGCCAAAGCTCAAGTAGCCATCAACTAATATTCTGTACGTCTCAATGTCAAATTCCTCTACTTGCCTTTTCATCAATGTCAAGATGGAATCTATCTCCTTGAAATTCCATCTCTTGGCACACGCATCTATTAATATGTTATAGGAAGTAATTGTGGGGTTAATTCCCTTGCTCACGATCTCCTCCAACAATAATCTGCATCTCTCGATCTGTCCACTCTCACAGAGCCCATGGACGAGAACTGGCAATGAATATACAAATGAATCCATACCTGATTCCATCATTTTATTGAAAAACTCAAGTCCCAATTCCATCTGGTCATTTCTCTTTAGCCAAAGCAAGTGCAAAGAACATTTTCTTTCATCAATCATAAAGCCATTATCTTTCATGTGATCAAAAGTATCCGAAACCAAATCAAGTTTGCTCTGATCAGAGTAAATCTTGAGCGTCATGTTAAATAACTTTTCAACAACTTCTGGTTCCAGACAGCAGCATTTCTGAATAGTAGAGGCTAGGAGAGGAAAAGGGTACCTGACAACAGATTTCAGGATATCCTCTGCAGCAGAGAACCACCTTGCCTTCAAAAGCCTGCCAATTACTGTGATACGAGCCTGGAGGTCAGGTTTAAATGAGATTAAAGATTGGTTTTCTAGGACAAAATTGAAGAGATGTAAGCATTTTTCTAGGCTATGATCTGGGTCAGATAGTATTTGGTAGAATTTAGTGGAATTGAGAGTGTAAATAGCCGAACCGGACGGGAAGGATTTCGTAGATTTAGAAGTGGGTTTTCTGAGTTTTTGACAGGTTGTCATGACGAGGTTTGAAGGCGGTGTTACTTTGACAGTTTTGAGGGTTTTGAGAAAGTTTTGAATGGACATATCAAGGCTCAATCTTTTGCGAAACAAACCACCGCCACCACCACAACAACAACAAGAAGTTTTCTTGTTCGATTTTGCGAGGAAGGTAGCGAGAGTCGAGAGAAAACACCAAAAGGACCAAGTATGCCACTTCGTTGATAGGAACTGCAGGCCGATAATTGAGGCCTAATTCTGGTTTGGAGAGTTCTATCCAGTTTCAAATACTAGCAGCTCAGAGCAGAGCAGAGCCCGGCTCCATGCAGGAAGTTGGTGCTAAGTATGAGGGATCGACAAAATCTGGGGTACTACGTATCCCATTAATAACTATCAATCGGCTTCTTGTTCGTACTTTACATTTCTTGGCGTTCATTTTTAAAAAACCTGTAATGGTATAAATGTCAATCTTGATCTTTATTTGTAAATATGTTCAATAATTTTAGACAATGATATTAGTGGATGTTTGTATAAATTTTCTATTTTTGGACTTTGAAGTTTAAAATTCATTTGAGAGATCTAAAAGAACACTACTACTTTTCTGACATGTCACATTTATTAAGCAAAGTAAAAATTGAAATGGTTGAAAATTCAGTTTATATAACATACAAAGAGCGGCAGCTTAATCCAATTAATATCAATGTCAAGAATTGACAAGGAGAAAATATATCTATATTATACCGATCTTATATTCAAAATTAAATCAAGCAAAAAATAAATATAGATAATACAAAGACAGAAATAATAGTACACTACATTAACACTTTAATTTTATGCATCAACTTTATCATTATTGATTAGTAATAATTTATTAATTGGCTTGATCTGGTTGTCACGATTTTTCTTATTTCATGTCATTTATCTCTTTGACAATATGTTTGGGTTCCTTATCAACTTCCCTCGAAATGGAGGTGGAGTGTAAATGAAGTCTCATCTTGCTGTGAATAAATAAAAATAATATTTTCGGCAAAAGTTTGGTTAAGATATTTGCAATTTAATCAAAAGATGGTACAAATAATTTGACAAAGTTATCCATGGTTACATTTTCTTTGACAAAATGATAAACTACCTTAATATGATTTGTCTTTCTGTGAAATAAAAGATTGACATACATATTAAGAGCACCAATATTATTATAAAAAAAACAATTGAGGAGGCTAAAACAAGGGAATGTCAATGTCACACAACAAGAATGTGAGTCATGTTAACTCAGCTCTAATGGAGGCTATAGACCAATCTTCTGCTTCTAAACTTGATCTAGCAATTATAGATTGCGTTTTAGAACACCATAAGATGCAATTGGCTCCTAAGAAGACACAAAAATTGATTATGCTTTGTCGTGTCAAAAGTAATCTGACTCGAAAATGTCTATTTAGGCCCTAAGTCGACTTGAAGTTTGATCGGACTCAAAATATGTTGACTTCTGATTGGGCTCAGGTTGCACTACTATGTCAAGTCAAAGGACATCCTTCACAATCAGCGTCAGAAAAAGCATATAAAGAAAGTGAACTACAAGATAATAAAGCATAATCCATAGTCTTATCTACCCTTAAGATAGTGAAGTATTCACTTAACTACCCTGAGATGTAATTCAAAAGGTTTATTCAAAAATTAACAAACTTTATTCACTGCATGTTGGATATCTAGTTGAGTGAATGTGAGATATTAAAGGGCTCCAACAATACTCATGTAATATGTGGCATCTACAGGTTTATCATCTAAAACATAAGAATTATCCTTAAAAGCTATGGAAGTAACAGTAGGGGTACAATCAATCATGCCAATGCAAGTAAGAATATCTTTAATGTACTTGCTTTGTGAAAGATAACTACGTCAGTGAAGTGTTTAACTTCAACACCTATGAAGAAATGTAGCAGCTCGGGATCCTTCATAGCAAACTTTTAACTCAATTGATTAATTAATTGAGAGATGAGTGAGTTACTATTTCTAGTCACCAAAACGTTATCTACATAGATAAAAGATAACACTGTAATATAAATTTAACTTAATGATAGACAAATAAAGAGGAATCTGCTTTATTACAATAGAAACCAAAATGTAAAAGGAGCAGAGAAAATGATCAAACAAGCTCGAGGAGCTTGCTTTAACCTATAAAGGGACTTATGAAGGAGACAAACATGATCAAGTCTGTGAACATCTACAAAACCAGAAGGCTGCTTTATGTGCACAATTCTTTTATGTAAAAAGACATTATTGACGTCAAGTTGTTTCATGTGCCAATTTAGTGAAGTAGAAATAGCAACGACGGTCAAATAGTAGTATAGATAATAATAGGGTTGTAGGTCTCATCAAAATCAATGCTAAAAGTTTGGATAAAATCTGAGGCAACAAGACGAGCCTTTAGTCCATTTATATAGTCATCTTCATTGTGTTTTGTGATAAAGTAAACAAACGCAAAAGGGGGGATAATTGTTTGTGAAAAAAAAATTGCAAGGTACGTTCAAATTGAAAATATACCCCTAAACAAAATAAGTCTATAAATAGAAGGGTCCTATTAATTTTTAAAAAAATCCTATTAATGATGAAAACAAAAGGATTATGTTAATTGAAAGGTGTCTCCTAGCCCTAAAAAAGGAAAGGAGATTGTTGGTGCTCAAAAAGAAAGGAACCTATTAATCGATAGAAGCTTGTTAACACTTAAAAACGAAAGGAGCTTGTTAATCGATAGGATCCTGTTAACGCTTAAAATGAAAGGAGTCTCTTGTAATATAAAAACAAAAGGAACCTATTATAAAACCAAAGGAGCCTCTCGCAAGTTGAATGCACACCACTATGATGCGAAAATTTAAAAGTTAAAAGAGATGAGTGACACAGTCAATTTATACTGGTTTGGCTATAATGAAGCCTACGTCCAGTCCCCAAATATTCAACTTGAGTATTTAACTATTAAATCCAAGTAATAAATTTTTACGAGTCTCTCCAAGCTCACAAGTATATATTTTTCAAGGTTTTTCAACCTTCCACACTTGTAGTGTTTAACAAACCTCTACAAGCTCTCAATATGAAATGTATAAAGGGTTAAACAGTCTTTCTCTATAGAATGATTTCACTTTCTAAAGCACTGGGAGTTTGATATAGATATGACTTTCATGAATATTGATCCTATTAAAGTATTTCGTAAGTCTGTGTGTTTCAAAAATGTAGTGGCTCTTCCTTAAGTAGACATTTTCTTCAACTAGCTATTGCTTAATCTTCGATATCATCTCTGTTGAAATCTTCGATAATCAAAAGTTAAGATAAACATTATGTCAAGGATTTCAGAGCTAATTATTCAAATTAGTAAGATCCTTCTAAATGTCATGGAACCATTTCTAATTAGGTAAGTTTATAAAGAAGATTCCTGCAAGAAAGGAAACAATTATCCTATGATTTTATTTCCTTTTAAGAATTACATTATTGCCTATATAAGGAAATAAATACAATTTGAATTTTGAAATATTATAAATTTATCATCAAAATTTTTAAACATAAACCTTAAGCCAACAATCTCTCCCTTTTTGATAATGATAAACAATAATAGATATATTTTCAAAATTTAAATTAAGGAGTTCGAAATATACTTGTAAACTTTATATGTTTTTACTCACAATTATAATTAAAAGGAACTTGACTTCTAAAGGAAGGAGCTATAATATAATATATCACAAATATATTTCATCAAAATAAATATATCAGCAAGGTAATAATGAAAATATATCACAGATACAAAGTATATCATTAACTATTCTCCCCTTTGTCATTATAAAAAAAATAGAGGGAAAGAGTAACTAAGGCATAAAAAAATCATAAGTATGAAAGGACAACTAAGCTAAAAGAGTTACAAAGGTATTAAGAAGACTCAGAAATTTTTCGAAGCAAAATCTGCATATCAAGAATTTAATTTTGCATGTTATCTATCTAGCTATGCATTTGATCTTGATTGGAAAGAATTTCCTTAAGTTGTTGAACGATCATATCATTGGGGCTCTGGAGTGTGACAGAGGTTGATTTTTGTGGGGTGGGACCTAAGAGGTCTGCTGCTTTTTCAGTTTTCTTCTCAACCCACACATTGTCTTTCAGCTTGTACCTAAATTGGTAGGGAATGGAAGAATGGAACTTAACAGATGCATACCAATCTAGATTGTCAAAAGATAGTCCATAGTAGGCAAAAATCTTGGTTAACAGCATCCCATATGGCAAACCACCAATTGTATTCTTGTGACTTCCCTTATCCACCATAAACCTCAGAATTATCATAGGTAGGTTTATCTTATTACCCTTTAAAAGATTGTAGACTATATACATATCTAAGAGATTGAAACTTTCTACTAAGCTACTCCTTGGAAAAATTGAAGTAGCCGAAATGGATGAAAGGCATCTTGGCAATAGGTCCAAATGTCTACACCAAGGTCTCATTTCATGGGTGTTCTCAGTGTGCAGACATATAATGTCCACAACCTCTCCCAGATTAAGGTCAGCAATGTCCCACTTATGACAGGGAAGGTCAGTCCTAACTATCAGAATTACATTTAGAATGTTTGTCAAAATTTCTTCTGTAATCAATATCTCACACTCACAGACCCAAGAGATTATTGCCAACTTTCAATAAATTTCTTCTTTTCTCATGTGTGTGTAAAAACATCTAAGTCATTAGACATTGTCTTATTCAAGTTCACATAATTTTCCCAATCGACCACAAGTAAATGAAAGGAGATGGGAATATCAATTTCATCTAACAAGAAAGGAGGCAAAATGCGTCCTAAAACTACTTTGTGCTTTTTGTACCACATTTTGTATCTTGCTTCATCTTCCATTCATTAAAACAGCTTAACAGGTGCTGAAGATTCTCCTTTCTTTTGTTTCTTGGATTTTGATCATTTTGCAATATTTCTTCAAACATGCCTTCTTCAAAAACTGGTTCATCCCTAATGTTCGCTTAAGGTTACACGCGCAAAGTTTTACTAATTATAACCTTGGTAATTATCGTAAGTACATGGGTTATTCGCGTAGTACCTAAGATGTCGATACCACGAGGAAGAAAACTAGTCCTAAAATCTAAAGGCAGCTAAGTTTGCAATTAATCTAATTAAAAAAGTAATGCATAATTTAAATCAAGCAATAATCAATATGAGAAATTAAAGTTCTAAAGAGTAAACAAAATAGCAAAATCACAACCTAACCCAAAATCGACCTAGAAATTACCAAGCGAGAGAAAGGAGATTTTAATTCAAAATTAAGAAAACCTAACCAATTATGCAATTATTGATTTAACGAGTCTAGGGGGTCCTAGGGTGAATTACTCTCTCTCGAGTTATAATTCTTAACCCTAATTAGTAATCCCTAATTCAAATTGTGGGAATTGCGATCTCTCATTCTGCAATTGGTCCAAAACTTAAATTAGCTCTAAAATTGCCTATTAACCTATCGGGAATCTTTGCTCGATCTCTTGTTACACATCTATACCAGTATGACTCAATTCTCTACCTATCGATTCACCTAACTCTCATTAACCCAAATTGATGATTTTTACCCGACTCACCCTCTTAGTTTGTTGCTGAATTATTAAGAACAGAATTGAAATCACAATCAACTCAATAAGAAAACACAATCAAATAAAATTTATTAATCTAAAGAGTCAAAATTTGAAAGCGAGTATAAACTTAAACTCAACATTCACACGACGAATCTTAACAACTATTTCAATTCTATACATAAATAAAAATGAAATAAATGGAAATAATGTCAGGAACGGAATCTCGAAGCGGCAACGGCGAGAAACCACCTGTTCCGGGAAATACTTCGCATCTAGCACATCTCCGTGTTTCTCTTCCTTCGTCTCCTTTCTCAATCTCTTGATTTCTCTCTAAGTCTCTCTCAGATTTGACAAAATTTTGCTCTTTTCACATAACTCTCTTCACTCTTTAATGACTGTTGGTGGTTGTCTTGCAGTTTACTATTTATCCTGTAGTAGCTTTAGGTCAAACTCAGGGTCGAAACGGTAGAAAAAATCACTTAAAATTTGAGTTTTTGTGTCAGCCTGATGTAGGGCACGATAGCTGGTGATTTATCCATTCTGTCACGATCGTGGCCTGAAGTGCATGATCGTGGCCTGACTTGACGCTTTCTGTCACGATCGTGGCCACTAGTGCACATCGTGGCCTAGTTGCTTTTAGCTCTTCCTTCTCTGTCATGATCGTGGCCACTGTGCACGATCATGGCCTATGTCTTTTACCCTGAAACTATTCAATCTTCATCATTCTTCCTCGTTTACCTTGCAACACTAACACACACATCATGATACCTTAAAAATATAAAAATTAAGCTCAAAAATTCATACTAACCCATAAAGGACAAATAAACATACAAACTAACATAATTAACACATAAACACACACTTAACTTTCAATTTAACGCTAAATACTTACCATATTACACCCTAAAACATCATGCAAAATGCAACTATCAACATCCCCACACTTAAACGTTTGCTTGTCCTTAAGCAAACAAAACAACAAAAAACATAAAAACACATAACACACAATGCAATAAGGAGACAATGACTCTGACTTTATGAAATAACTTTAATCTTGGACACAATCATTCAAATTATGGCAAATCATTAACAAACAAAATATATGTTTAGGGATTTTGAACTAAATATACAACTAAATCAAGACCTAAGTGTTACTTAGTTACCCTTTTCAATTGTACACACACATTAATAAATCTTCGGTCCTTCGGACTTTGTAACTGTTCCTAAATATAATTCCATGAAAATTGAAGCTTATTACAAGTCTAGAAGGTGTTCATTTAAAACACTTCTTTTTTTCTCTTTTTTTTTTAAAATCGGGACTTGGTCTTTTACTCGGAGGCAAACATTTGTGATGAATGTCGATCTGATTACTCAACTAAGTCATTTATTAAACAATTTGGTTGAAACTTCATTATAGCCTTTTTACGCGAAGGCACACATTTGTGATGCGTGTCGATCCAGTTACTCAGCTACATTACGTTTTCAACTGACTACTAACTCTATTCATAACTCGAAGGTCAACGAAATAAGTACAACACACATTATTTATTTATTTATTTGTTATTTATTTATTTTTTAATTTTCCTACCTTATTGTTTTTAGCTATTCGTTTTCATGAAAAATACTAGTTAAGCTACTTAAGTTAAAAGACCTCAATTTATGAATGAATGTGACAATCTAGAGAGTTCCAAATTTACACTAAGTCCAAATTACGCTGTATATTTATCCAAAGGTGCCCTATTTCACTAATTTCGCAGGCTAATGATCATTCACAACTTAATAGACTATTTCCAACATTAAAAAAAATTTCACTCAATTTAAGTCTTTGACACATTCACACACTTCACACGATGTAACCTAATACTATCATACGATATGCAAAATTCACACTCAAGGTGAAAAGACACAACCCTTTCCACACTTGAACAACACGTTGTCCTCAATGTGAGAAGGGTACACAAACACATTAGGGGAAATAAAACACAACATACGAAAAACATAAGAATAAAATACTAACAAAAATGAAAAGAAAAGGGTTAGAACACGAAACCATTTATGGTGATAGAGGTGGTGATGGCATTAGTGCTGGGACCAAATCTGTTTGACATCAAGAGTGTTTCCTTATCTTATAAGTGATTCAAGAGAGCAAAAGAATTAGCACTCCAAACTGTTCCAAATTATTCACGACTTATTTAAGAATTTAAAACAAACCTAACTACACAATAATTTAAACCTACTGCTAAACGTCCTAATTTATGGTCATTAGCTTGACCTTCATCCTTTGAAACTCAGCCAGGATCAATTATGAGTAGCTTGCTTCCTCCCTTTTTGTTTAACATTAATTTTGTAGCCTGTAAGTAAGCTACAAATTGCAAGATGATCAAAAGGACAATATTGATAAAATTATGAAAACCAATTAATTTCAATAATGTCCTTTTGACTAATAGATTGTCAATAAAATAGGGAATAACGAAACTCCCCGAATCTTTCATCGAATCTCATAATTTGTTCTGTACTAAGGTGAATTGCTCTCCCTCTTCCTTCATCACCTTCGTCTCCTTTACTTCTTCCTCTTTATGAACAGAGATTTTTATCGCTTCTTCGAATTCGATGTCTGTCGTCATCTGTTCTTTGTTCTTCAGAAGATTTGAACACATTAATTATCCTGAATGAGCTACTAACATTTGGATTCTTAAATACATTATTCATATGGAATGTCTCTTCATCATGATCAATCCAAAGGATAGGGTTCTTTGCATGGACATTTACCCAAGAATTTTCAATTTTCACATGTGATATATCCAGGATTGGTGAATAATAAGAGGGTTGGAATTCTTTTCCTCGTACACTTCCATTGTCTTTTGGTTGCCAACAAATTGGGGTTCGGTATGGTCTTCCTTTGGTTCTTCTAGCTCTACCCCATTCCTAAGTGTGATAGCCTCGTATTGCTCTAGTTGTTGTAATTCCATTTTTCTCAAAAGATCTTTCACACTTCTCTTACAAAATTCACGGGAAAGTTGCCTTACTTGAATCGCCAAGTTATGAATAGAAGTGGCATGATTTTCCATCACTTGATCAATTTGCTCTTCTAGTCACTTCTGCCCTTCTTCCATGTCTGTCTAACTTAGAATCCCATGAACTAGATTCATCATGTTGAAATTCAAATAGATCTTAGTGTCCTATGTGAGTACTTGCATTATTGGACCAATAGAAATCTTGGTGGTTTTGCCACCCCGAAGTGTACATGATCTAATAAAGGTTATTATTTCTCCAACCATACTGCGACTCATTGTAATTTTCAAAATTCCTTGCTCCCTATAATATCTATCTTCCATCATTGTTCAGCATTCAACTCTTCAGATATCCCATTCTAAGATGTCTCGATGTGTCATTATGTTATGCCCTAATTTTTTTTAATAAAAACAAAAGTTAGAAGAAAAGACTTAGACTAAAGAACTAATTTGCCTTCCCCGGTAATGGTGCCAAACACTTGTTCGCTCAAGGTTACATGTGCTAAGTTTTACTAATTATAACCTTGGTAATTACCACAAGCACACGGGTCATTCACGTAGTACCTAAGGTGTCGATCCCACAAGGAAGGGAACTAGTTCTAAAATCTAAAGGCAGCTAAGTTCACAATTAACCTAATTAAACAGCTAATTCATAATTTAAATCAATCAATAATCAATATGAGAAATTAAAGTGCTAGAGTATAAACAAAATAGAAAAATCACAGCCCAACCCAAAATCGAACTAGAAATTAACAAGGGAGAGAAAAGGGATTTTAATTTGAAACTAAGAAAACCTAACAAATTATTCAATTATTGATTTAACAGGTCTAGTCGGTCCTAGAGTGAATTACTCTCTCTCGAGTTATAATTCTTAACCTTAATTAGTAATCCTTAATTCAAATTATGGGAATTGCGATCTCTCAATTTGTAATTGGTCCAAAACTTAAATTAGTTCTAAAATTACCTATTAACCTACCGGGAATCTATGCTTGATCTCTCATTACAAGTCTATACCGGTTTGACTCCATTCTCTACCTATCGATTCACCTAACTCTCATTAGCCCAAATCGATGATTTTTACCTGATTCACCCTCTCAGTTTGTTGCCGAATTATTAAGAACAGAATTGAAATCACAATCAACTCAATAAGAAAACACAATCGAATAAAATTTATTAAACTCAAGAGTCAAAATCCGAAAGTGAGTATAAACGTAAACTTAACATTTACACGATGAATCTCAACACCTATTTCAATTCTATACATAAATAAAACTGAAATAAATGGAAATACTGTCAAGAACAGAATCTCGAAGCGGTGACGACAGGAAACCACCTGTTTCGGGAAGTACTTCGCATCTAACACATCTCTGTGTTTCTCTTCCTTTGTCTCCTTTCTCAATCTCTTGATTTCTCTCTAGGTCTCTCTCAGATTTGACAGAATTTTTCTCTTTTGGCACAACTCTCTTCACTTTTTAATGACTATTGACGGCTGTCTTGTAGTGTTTATTTATTCTGTAGCAGCTCTAGGTCAAACTCGGGGTCAAAATAGTCTAAAAAATTACTTAAAATTTGAGTATTCGTGTTAGCTTGACGCAGGGCACGATTGTGGCCCGACAGGTAATTTATCCTTTTTATCACGATCGTGGCCTGACTTAACGCTTTCTATCACGATCGTGGCCGCTGGTGCACAATCGTGGCCTAGTTACTTCTGACTCTTCCTTCTCTGTCACGATCGTGGCTACTGTGCACGATCGTGGCCTATGTCTTTTAGCCTGAAACTCTTCAATCTTTATCATTCTTTCCCGTTTACCCTGCAACACTAACGCACACATCAAGGTACCTCAAAAATATAACAATTAAGCTCAAAGATTCATACTAACCCATAAAAGACACATAAACATATAAAATAACATAATTAACACATAAACATACACTTAACTCTCAATTTAACACTAAATACTTACCAGATTACATCCTAAAATATCATGCAAAATGTAACTATCACCTAACAATTGGGTCCTCAATCTTTTCTTCGACCATAGGTGCTTTTTCTTTTCTTATCTTTTCCTTTTTTCTTTTCCGAGTTTCTTCTTCTTCTTTCTTTTCAACGTCAGGGGTTTCTTTTTGTTCATCAATTCTTTTAACTTTTTTTGCGATACTTGCTTTGATCTGTGGTCTTCTCATTAACGAAGTTGGTTCTTCATCTGAACCATCATCATTTACTATCCAGTGCACTTTAGGCACTTTCTTATCCTTAGAGTCGGGTTGAGGAGTAGTGGATGGTGATGTGGAAGTTTTGGAGGAGAGGATAGGTGAAGTAAGAATGGGTAGTGAGAATGAAGGAGAGTGGAGAAGTACTTTTCTCTCTAGCTCCCCTTCACTAGAAGATTCTTCTTTTTCTTTGGCTTGTTTCCTCTTCTTCGTCTTCTCTTTTTTCTTTTTTATTCTCCTTCTTCTTTCTCTTCTTCTTTTTCTTCCTATACTTCTTCACTAGATATAGAGACATATTGCTATTTGTGCTTGGAGGATGAATCAGTGTCTGATTCTAGAGATAGTATAGCCAAAATTTGCCTTTTTTCTCTCCTCTTATGTTTATAGAACTTGTAAATTGGAAAAGATAGAAATAGGTTCACTAGGAGTATTTAACAATCCTACTATTGGAGACAGAGGCGAGGACTTAGAAACCAGAGTTTGTTTATGGCGAGGAGTTTCGATATGGCTAGAGGAAGTCAAGTTTTTCTTCTGTCCCTTTGATTTGGTTCATGCCATTGTGAGTAAGCTCTATAAGGTTTAGGAGATATGAGAGTAAGCAAAAAGTTAGGGGTATAGAGAGCAAAGAGGGGAACTTATGAGAAAGACAAAGATGAGTAGAAGAAAGAAGTCTACTTAATGATTCTAGGGCATTGATTTTGAGTGAGGATTAGTAGTCGTACACCCCAATAAAGAAAGTGTGTTCATCTATGTATCTTCTGTCAGTCACATACAGAAAGTTGTCAGGGTGATATATGCGTGTTTTAAAAAGCTAAAACAATGCCATAAAGTAACTTCCTTTTTAGGAAACATGTATCCTACTTTGTCAAACTGAAAGGATCCTTCTAAAATAAGAGGGGCCTTTTAAACTAGAAGGATCCTACTGAACTAAGAGGAAGTCTCGAAAGAGGATCCTTCTAAACTAGAAGGAGCCTACTAAAATAAGAGGAGGCTTTTAAAGAATCATATTAGAAGGAGCTTGTTAATATCTGCAAAGAGAAGTAACATAGAAAATTCATACAGAAATAATATCAAATAGTTTGCACATACCAAGCTCTTTTTTTAACATGCAAAATCTATCTTCAGAGAGTGGTTTAATGAAGATATCAACTACTTGATTTCCAGTATTAACATGCAAAAGATTAATGGTTCCTTCTAAAATACGATCTCTAAGAAAATGATACTTGATTTCTATATGCTTAGTCTTAAAATGATGCACAGTATTTTTTAAAAGATTTATTGCATTACTATTATCACATAATATAGGAATATGATTAAAGTTTAGAGAGAAATCCTGGAATCAAAGCTTCATCTATAAGATTTGAGAACAACAGTTGGAAGTTGCTATATATTCCGCTTCAATTGTTGAAATCTTGTGTAATTTTGTTTCTTACAAGATCAATAAACTAGACATTCTCTAAGAAATTGATAGTGACTACTTGTGCTTTTCCAATTGACTTTATCACCTGCATAATCTACATCACAATAGCCAATTATGTTAAATGAGTCAATTTTTAGATATCATAATCCCAAATCCGCAGTTCTGTGAAGATATCGAAAGATCCTCTTGACTACTTGAAAGTGGCTTTCTTTTGGATATGATCGAAAGTGTAAGCAAAGACACACACTAAACATAATATCTGGTTTTCAGCTTGTAAGATATAGTAGTGACCCAATCATTCCTCTGTACTTTGTCTCATATGTAGCCTTGCCTTCTTCATACCTTATCAAGTTTAGTTTCATTATACATAAGAGTATTTATAGGTTTGGAATTCTCAAAATGGTACTTCTTGATGAGTTCCTTTGTGTATTTATCTTGGTTAATCAAGATCCCTTTTTTTGTTTGTTTGATTTGTAATGCAAGAAAGAAAGATAGTTCTCCCATCATGCTTATTTCAAACTCCCCTACATTAATGCTGAGAATTCTTCATAGAAAGATTGATTAGTAGCACCAAATATTATGTCATCAACATATATTTGCACTATGAGTAAATCATTCGCCTTTTTCTTAATAATAAGGTTTTATCTACCTTTCCTCTTTCAAAGTTATTCTTAAGTAGAAAATTACTTAACCTCTCATACCATGCTTGAGTAGCCTGCTTTAGACCATACAGAGCTTTAGTTAACTTCATCAAATAATTAGGATAGTTTTCATTTTCAAGACCTGAAGATTGCTTAACAAACACTTCTTTGTTAATATATCCATTTAAGAAGGCACTTTTGACATCCATTTGGAACAATTTGAAGTTTCTATAACATGCAAAGGCAAGTAAAATTCTAATCAATTCCAGTTTAGCAACAGGTGCATAAGTCTTATCAAAATCAATACCTTCTTGTTGATTATAACCTTAAGTTACAAGTCTAACTTTGTTTCATACTACCTTACCATTTTCATCAAGTTTGTTTCGAAATACCTAATGAGTTCCAATGGCTGACTTGTTTTGTAGACGAGGTATCAGATTCCAAACTTTGTTTTTATCAAACTGATTTAGTTCGTCTTTCATAGCTGAAACCTAATTTTTGTCAGTAAGAGCCTCTTTAACTATTTTTTGTTCTAATTGTGAGATGAGGGTAATAACGTTATTCTTGAAGGACAATTTGGTTTTTAAACTTTCAGAGGGGTCTTCTAGAATGTACTGATGTGTATCAAAATCATTTCTCCATTCTCTTGGTATTCTTTATTGTATAGGCTCTTACTGAAAGGAAGGAGTCTGTTTTGTCCTAGCTTCAGAAGGACCTTCTTAATCATGTAATTGCGAAGGAACTATAGGTGTAACTTAATTCTACAATGTATTTTAGGAGCCAAGGGATGTTCTTCATCATCAAAGTCAGCTGTTGTTGTCAAGGGTAGTGCTTCATCAAATAATATGCGTATTGATTCTTCTATCTTCTTTGTTCTTTTATTGTAAACGCTAAATCTTTTACTAGTGATACTATAGCCCAGAAAGATAGCTTCATTTGATCTCACATTGAACTTTCCAAGGTTGTCTTTTTCATTATTTAGAACGAAGCACTTGCAATCAAATGCTAGAAAGTAAGCAACATTTGGTTTTTTTCCTTTCCACAATTTATAGGGGCTATTTTTCAAAATAGGTTTTATAAGGCACCTGTTAAGTATGTCATAGGCAGTTGACATGGCTTGTGCCTAGTAACCACGAGGTAGACTACTCTTACATAGCATTTTTCTGTCTATATCAACAAGAATCATGTTCTTTCTCTCAACAACTCCATTCTGCTGAGGAGTCCTTGGGCATGTAAAATTGTAAGATATCTCATTTTCATTACAGAAATCTTCGAATTTTCTGTTATCGAATTCTCCTTCATGATTGCTCTGAATATATGTTTTTATGTAGTATCCTTTTTCAATATGAATTTTTCTGCAAAACTTCTCAAAGACTTCAAAAGTATCATCTTTATTTGATAGAAAATAAACCCATATAAATCTAGAATAATCATCTACTATGACAAAGTCCTAATGTTTACCACCAAAGTTTTAAGTCCTAGTAGGACTAAATAAGTCCATGTGTACTGGTTTGTAAACACAATGTTTTTAGGAGTGAAGCTACTTCTGATTTGTTTTCCTTTGAAAAAAGCTTTGCATATCTGATTATTCTTAAACTTTAGGTTAGGAGGTTCTGTTATTAACTCATTTTGGACAATTTTGATAAGATGCTCATGCTAGCATGTCCAAATCTTCTATGCCAAATAAATGAATCATTTTCTACAGAAACAAAACATTTGACATTTTGTGAAGAAATATCTTTTAGTTAAGACAGTATATGTTCTGATTTCTAGGACCAATAAATACAATATTGTCATTAAGATTATCAATAATTTCATAATGTGATGCATAGAAAGTAACTATATCCCTTATCACATAATTTACTTACACTCCACAAGTTTTGTTTAAATCCATCACCATAAAGAACATTATCGATCTAAGCAGAGTTAAAGTCAACAATTTTACTAATTCCAGTGACTTTTTCCTTGTTTTTATCAACAAAGACAACATTACCTCCATCTTTCCTTTCAATATGATTGAAATGTGATATTTCACCTGTCATGTTTCTCGAATAATCGCTATCAACTATCCATTGATTTTCTCTTGTCTCTATTTTGAAGCATATCTGCTGAATATATTATCTCATTTTAGGTACCCAAATTTTTCTAGGTCCTTTCAGGTTAGTAGTTTGACCTTTCAATCTCCAAACATACATCTAAGATAATTTCTTCAATTTTCAAAGTTATAGGAATGAATAATATGAGCATATCTACCACAGCAATTGCACAAAATTGATGAGTGAGAATTTATGTAATTTTTGCTATTTATCAAATTCCTATTGTTTTGACTATGGCTAATCCTAAATTTAACAAAGAAATTCTTATATGGCCTAATATTTTTGTTTTCATTATATCCTATTCCAGCCTTATCAAAAACACCTTTACCATTCCTAAATAATGCATCAAAATTGTTCCTTCCATCAACAAAATTGGCAAGATTTTTTTCTAGAGAAGCAATTTTTTCTTCTAACTGTTTTACCTTAACAAAATCATTTTCAAGAAATGCATTCTCTACTGACTGGCCTTTTGCTCCAAAAATTCCTTTTCAGAGACTTTTTGCTTGTTGTCATTTTCAAGAGACATAATTCTAGATAACAAGTTCATATTCTCAAATTGTAGTGATTCAATTTTATTCGTCAAGGATGCATCATTTTTTTAGACTTCTTAATCTTTTTGAAATATTGCACTGTTAATTTTTTATATAGATCATATAGTTGATGATATGCATCTCTTAATTCATCAATTTCAATATCGAAGTCAGAATAATATATCTCATTGTCTCCTGATTCGGCCATAAAGCAAACATTGTTGCCTTCTTCAGGCTCTTCTTCTTCAAAGTTTTCAAAGTCCTCATCTGACCAAGCTGCATTTATACCTTGCTTTTTGAGTTTTCTATTTTCTTATTTGTCCTTTTGAAGAAGAAGGCATTCTTATCTTATGCGTCTAGGTTTCTTGCAATGATAGCATATGATTTGATTGTTTTGTGTATTGCTATTACTGCTACTCCTTTTTGATAGGAACATGTTGTTTCCAGTTTTCTTGTTTCCTTCTTTTTTCTTCATGAGCTTCTTTTTATAGAAGCAAGCATATTTTTTAACCATGAAATTAAATTCGTCATCTCCATCTATTGGCAATTCAGTGTCACTTTCATCTCCTTTTGATTCATCAGTTTCTTTTAGTGTCATTCCTCTTTTGTATGAGGATCCTTCATCCCACCTAATTTTGGCTTCATGGATCATTAAGTTTCCTCTTAACCAATCGAGTGAGATAGTGTCAAGATCCTTTTCAATCTTTAGAGCTGTCAACTTAGGTCTCCATTCCTTTGGTAGTGATCTTAAAATCTTTGTCACAAGCTCATCATTGGGATATATCTTACCCAAGTTCTTCAAGGCAGTGATGATGTTGTTAAAACGTCCAAAGAATTTGTCTATTGTTTCTCCCTGTTTCATGCAAATATTTTCATATTGATGCACTAAAAGACTTATAAATGTTTCTTAACCTCGTTCGTTCCTTAAAAAGTGACTTGTAGTTCGTCCCACATTTTCTTTGCTGTAGAACAGTAAGATATCTTTTCGTACTCTTTCGGAGATAGTGCATAGATCAGATAATGTCTTAATTTGTCATTCAGTTGTGCATTTCTTCTATCAACATTAGTCCACACTTCTACATTGTCAATAGCAGGAGGTGGGGCTCAAACTTTAATAGCTTGCTACATTTTGATATCTACAGATTAATGATAAATAGCCATTCTCTCTTTTCAGTAGGAGTAGTTGTTTCTATTGAAATAAGGAGGCTTTGAGATGAATTGTCCTTCAAGACTTCTCAAATTATTTGTCATGATCTATCACGTGTTGTAAAACATAATAAATGTGAAACCTTGCTCTAATATCAATTGATAAATAAAATACACGCAAGAGGGAAAGGTGAATTGTGTGTAAAAAAGTTGCAAGCTACTTTTAAATTGATAATATCCTCCTAAACAAAATAAGGTTATAAATAGAAGGGTCTTATCAACTTCAAAAAAATCATGTTAACGTTGAAAATAAAAGGATCCTGTTAATTGAAAGGAACATACTAGTGCTTAAAAAGGAAAAGAGCCTGTTAGTTGATAGAAGCTTGCTAGCACTCAAAAAGAAAGGAGCTTATTAATCCATAGGAGCCTGTTAATGCTCAAAACGAAAAGAGCCTATTAATTGATAGGAGGATGTTAATGCTCAAAACTAAAGGAGCCTCTTACGATATAAAAACAAAAGAAGTCTATTGTAAAACCGAAGGAGCCTTTCATAAGTTGAAAACATAAACATTATAATAGGGAAATTTAAAAGGTGACACAGTCAATTTTTACTAGTTCGACTTGTAATGAAGCCTACATCCAGTCCCCAAGTATTAACTTGAGTATTTCACTATAACATCCAAGTAGTAAATTTTCACGAGTCTCTCCAAACTCATAAGTACATATTTTTCAAGGTTTTTCAACCTTCCACACTTGTAGTGTTTAACAAACCTCTACAAGCTTTCAATAAGAAACATATAAAAGGTTTAATAATCTCTCTCAATAGAGTGATTTCACTTTCTAAAGCACTAAGAGCTTCATATAGATATGACTTTCAAGAATATTGATGCTGCTAAAGTATTTTGCAAGTCTGTGTGTTTCACAAATGTAGTGGCTTTTCCTTAAGTAGACATTTTCTTTAACTAGCTGTTGCTTAATCTTTGATATCATCTCTACTGAAATCTTCAATATTCAAACGTTAAGATAAACGTTTTGTCTTCAGGAGAAAATTATTCTAATTAGCAAGAACCTTCCGGATGTCATGAAACTATTTCTAATTAGGTAAGTTCATAAAGAAGGTTCCTGCAAGAAAAGAACCAATTATCCTATGATTTTATTTCCTTTTAAAAATTATATCATTGTCTATATAAGGAAAAAAATCCAATTTAAATTTTAGTTATCATCATAATCGTTAAACATAAACCTTAAGCTATCATTTAGTTTAAAAGACCCATTTTGACCTAACTACATTCACATTTGATGGACGTGGAACTAGTGACCAAGCCTTATTTGAATGAAGAGCATTCAATTCTTCCTCCATGGCAGCCACTGAACAGGAGCCTTTAAGTGCACGGTGGTGATTATATGATTTTGCAAGTAATATTTCTTAGATCAAATAGAATTGATAGTCCTGGAAATTATTTGGAGGATGCCTATCTTGTTGTGGACGAAAACGAGCTTCACTTGTATTATTAATGATGATGACAACTTTTAAGTTATTGACATGGTCACCTGATAATGTAATATTTTATACATCTACGGGTTCTACTACATCATCTGGAAATATTGCAGCTTGTACATTGACGAGTAGTTCCATTATTACCAATGATTGACCTTTTTGCAATTCTTCCACATTAGATAGTGCATCATTCTCAAGGTTTAGAGTTGGCCTATTATGGTTAGTAAGAGTTTCAACATTATCTGCATTATAACTAGTATTAGTATTCAAAATAGGAGAAGCATTACTGATTAAATTTTGGATTGATTCTTAAGATCAACATTATGTGTGATGTTAAACCATTTGTCAAAGGATGAATATTCAATGTTAAACCATTCATCAGAGCATAGATATTCATTAAGTTCCAATTGCATTATATTTGATTCTAAAGGAGTTTATTGTAGATAAATTTGCCTTCATAAAAAACATGCCTTGAGATGTAAACTCTCTTTATCTGAGGTCCATAACATTGATAGCCTTTATGGATTGGACTATTACTGCAAAACACGCATGTATATGTTTTCTTGACAAACTTATTTCCTACTTGATGCCTTAAAGATAGAAAATACAAGTATCTAAACACTCTCAAGCTTTTTTAATCAAGTTCGTGATGATATAGCTTGAAATTTAGAGATTTGTTATGTAAAACTAAGTATGATATCCTATTAATTAAATATGAAGCTGGAAGAATTGCTTCAACCAACATAAGAATGCTGGTAGATTAACATGAAATAATATGATAAATGTTTTAACAATATGTCCGTGCTTTTTTTCAGTTACACTATTTTGTTATGGTATTATACAACATGAGATTTATAGTTGAGTCCCACAGTTACCAATATGTTTTAGAAAATAAAAACTTAAATTCTCCACCTCTATCACACTGAAAATTTTTAATTATTTTATCAAATTGGATTACTGCAAGTTGTTGAAAATTGAGAAAGCAAGAATAAAATTTTTCTAAAAAAATTTTCTAACTCTTTTCTTTAAAAGGAATAACCAATTGAACGTTGAAAAATTATATATAAAATTAACAAAAAATTGAAAACCTTAATTTGAAGTGATAGAAATTGGGATAAAGCCTTATGAAAACTTGAATTCAAGGCATATAATTATATTTTGGGTTAATTACTAAAAAAACCCTAACTTTTTTCAATTTTTCAGTTATAGCCCGAACTTTAAAAAATACCAATTAAATGCACAAACTTTTAATTTTTTTCAATTATAGCCTGACGTTAGTATCACTTTTATCTACGTTGATGTGAAACTGTCACGTGTCAATGGACCCCTACTAATAAGACACGTTAGCGTGATTAAGAGGTGGTTGTCTGATTAGCGAAACGGCGTCATATATAGTAAAATTGAAATGACGACATTTGGATTTTGGAGAAATCTTCAGCATATGCTCTTGAACTCTTATGCCCTAAAACCTAATTTCTGGAATTTTCCGCTGCCACAATTCCCATGTTTTTGCCTGCTACTGCCTCCTTGTTGTAGTCCTCGGTGACGTCTCCCTTTTGTCGCCACACGCTTCTGCTATCACACAACCTTTTATGGGTGACTAATCATCCCTCACCAATGGCAATTCGCCATTAGTTTGTGGCCGTCTGTTGCCCTTGAACATTAGGGATCTCGCCACTAGCGATGAAGGTCAACTCATCAGCGACGACTCAAGCTGCTGGTGATACTACTCACACATGCCTCCTTATGCTATTATCACTTTCTAGCCACCACAAAAACGTAAACAGTAACACAAAATTCATCCCTGCTAGAAACACGTTATATACCCCTCATGTAAATTCCAGCAGTTTACAGTTTTGTCAAAATCCTCACTAACAATTTGTAGTAGATCTCTATCGCGTGTTGGTCTATGGGCATTCACCGCCCTCACACACCAGTGGCGAATCCCCACTAGTTCCAACAATCACCAACGATGGTGATAATCGATATGCACAACCAACCAAAAATTCCATTCCTAAAATCGTAAACGCATAATATGTTGGGTCTTTTAGGGGTCATTCATTCGGCAACCTTAAACCTTATTTTAAGAACTCCAGAACAATTTTACGGTTCATTGTTTTATGGGTTTCACTTTTCCAGAAACTCAAAATAAGACACAACACAACACCTAACAGTAACGCAAACTCACAGATTCGCAAGCATCACACAAGCAGAAAACACAACTAGAAATTGCAAACACTAACAACAACACATACATATTATTTTGGGATTTACAATTTCCATATTCAAGTGCAAAAAATCTAAACTTTTCATATTTCTACCTTAAGCTATTATGATTCGAGTTTCTAGTTTTTCAATTCCAATTTTGATCAATAAAAATAAAAAAATTTAATCAAACTATAGAATTAAAATTTAAGTTTGAGAGACCGATAGTATGAGAGTGAGAGTACATGAGAGAAGAAGAAATTAAAGATTTAGGGTGTGAGTGTAACACCCCATTCCCGCTGGATCCGAACCCGATATCGATGGTGATACCCGAATCCGTGCCCCGCGAGGATGGCATGTCACATCACTTACCATTTAAAAACTCGGTATAAATTTTTTTTAATTTAAAACTCTTATCAATGATCATAAATGTGGG
>JANQBM010000221.1:7451799-7469007 GCA_025594535.1 Erythroxylum domingense | reverse complement strand
TCACTCGAAAGATGGTCTTTCTACAGAAGGGTTTCATCCTCCCCCAATATGGAGGGTAAATGATGCTTAAATAGTCTCTGATTATAATTCCCACGGTCGTGGGAATTGTCATGATTCCCACGATCGTGGGAATTAGTCACAGATGCACTTCTCTTTTCTTCTCCTCTTAATTTCTAGCTCAATCTCCAAGTTGCTCCATCTTCCTTCCTACACAACAAATACTCAATTCTTACCCTAAATTAACATCAAACACAAAAGAACAACAATGGAAATCAAACTAAGCAAAACTATGCAAAATGAATCCTAAACTATAACAAAAATCAATAAGTATGCAAGAAAACACCTGCCAATTACATAGAAAAACATGGACTAATGCACACCTATCATATACTAGACTCATTATTAACTGAGCCTGTGGCCCTTTGTGCACAATTCCTAAGCCTAAAGCTCTTTTTCATGTTGGTCACTCCGGTCATAACTCCTTTATCTAATCATGTATATGAATGTAATGGAATGTATCAATTCACATAATAAGCTATCAATACTTCTCATTCAATTTTTTCATGTCATTTATTACATTCTTTGGACTAGAGTCCGACATTCAACATTCAGTTAAGTACATATTCCATATTACACATACAATTTGAAAACACTTCCATATACAGTCCCAAGTATCAAACTCCTAAGACCAACAATGTTCATAATCATAGCAATCATATAGGTAACCATTTAATAACTGAAAGTTAACCAAAAACAATTCAATCATAGTGAGAAACATCTAAGTTAACTCATAGTATGCTCAAGAAAAGCTATTGCCTTGATTAGCTTGCAATGTCTGGATATTGGCGATCAACTTGTGCGTCCATGGTCATGCAATACATACATTGTTCACAAATCACTAACTTGTTTAATATGAATATTCAGTCATGCACATGTATAATTGTCATGTTCAATGCAAGCTCAATTGACTTTTCAGGTATGTATTCTTATACATAGATCTTAACTATTCAATTTGTGCTTATACAACTTAAGACCATTCAAACATTATATTTTGTATACTACCATTTTGCAATCAGGTTTGTATCTTTAAGTTAGCTTGATTTGTAACGCCCCACTCTTATAGGACATATTCCTGAACATACCAATGGTATTTGAAAACATACTCTACGAGGATGGAATGCTTAAAAAAATCAAAACTACTCATTACAAATTTTTCCAGACATCACATGTAATTTTAAACAGCCAGTACCCACTTTGGCTTAATTCGTTTGTAAGCACATCATAAGCAAATCAATGTTCAATTTAAATCATTTCATTTACAAAACACTTCCATTCATATGTTAGGTTTACTATGGTTGTATGCATCACATATATGAGAATGCAATGGAGGTGTCAAAATCTAGATTCTGACACCTTGATAACTCAAAAATCACAAAATCAAACATGCATGCATGGATATGTAAAAGAACATGAAATATAAAACTTTTTACCTTTTGTTCCTCCTCCTTTCTTATCTCTTCTCCTTGTTTGGATTATTGCAAACACCAAACCCTTCCTTGATCTCACAAGAACTTGTAAAGAAGATGCAGAAACAATTTATAAGGGTAATTTGAGCACCAAACTAGATGAGTTCTAGTAGATTCTCAAAATGATGGAAGATAGATCAAGAATCTTGTTGCATGCATTTTGATTCATGCAACAATTGCATAAATTGCAAGAACAAGGTTCTTGATACCTCTTTGTCATCTAGAACTCTTTTAGAGCCTTTATGCTCTCACTTGAGTGTGTAAGAAGTGGTAAAACCTTGTGTACATAAGTGAAGAACTCACTTATGTACCTTTTCATGCCCTCTGTCACGATCGTGGCCTACTTAAAAATATACTCGCCTTCGGCCACGATCGTGGCCTACCTAAATTTAGCTATACATACTATGTTTTTCATCCGATCTTTTATGCATGTGACCCTTAGGTTCCTGGTTATTTTAGGCACTTAAATTAACTCTTAATTTAATCAAATCATAAAGGGTTTCATGATGCCAATTTGCTAGAATATAAGTGGATGAACATACGAACTCTTCGATAATTAATTGTCCAACTTATGAACCTTTCCATAGACAATTACTGTGCAATTCATCCTTTCACCATACTATACCCCCACTTGGTTTAGAGTATAGGCTATGTGTCAACTCCCATTAGACTAACTATGACACATCTAGTCCAAGTGACGTTAGTTCTTATCTTAGGAACTCATTTCTCGTACGTGTCATTAAAGACTCTCTTCATGACACATAACTACTTTGGCCAGAGACTCTTGAGTAATGACCCCGATAAGAGGCCATAGGTATCATCTCCTTCTATCAGAAGTGGTGAATCCTTTATTGGCTACCCAATTACCTTCAATTACACATAGCTATACCCAATCACCACCTTAAGAGCGACCTCATAATGAGACAATAAGGAATGATGTCAAAAATTAGGATTAGTATCCAAGATATCCTTGAGTACCTCAAGTCTAAGGATATTTGCACCATTGTATGAAGAGATTAATCGTTGACATTCGTTAGATCATCCATATGATAATCTTATAACGAGTCATTCGATGTGTGTACTACCCTTAGTAAGCATCCACATGTTAACTCTAAACATCTCATGCTTACAGTTTGTGAGATCCACTGCTTGATCAAATCAAGGAGTACAACATGTGTTAGTTTGTCTAGATTAATAATGTCCTACTTATTAATTCGATGACTAGGGATTATTTAGAGACTAACATAATTGTAAATGATAGGAATCTCATTATCATGATCTCATCATGGTTTCCTTCATATTATGTTTATATCATGGAATTCATTAATTCAATTTAAGATCAATATCAATTCATATATTAACGAATATCAAATTAATGAAAAATACCTTTTGCTTCATTAATCAAAATAAAGTTTGTACAAAAGTGCTAAAGGTGATTGCCTTTAGAGCACTACTCTAACATCATAAAGTCATTACATAAATTAATTATTCATATACACATTGTACAGTAGTTGTAGAATACAATTTTTATTAAAAAAATGACTGAAGATATATGTAGGGGAAAACTGATCTCCACCTCTAGCTCATGTATGAATTTATTGGCTATTCTTTAATTTGTCTAATTGGGCATCTCCTCTAAGCCTGAAAGACAACGTTGTAATTTTGATAAGTTTTGCAAACTTAATGAGCAAGCCATCATTGATTGCTCACTCATATTAATCACAGCTGTAGTTCACATATTCAGATTCACGAACAATTCTCATATTCAGTATCTGTTAGGGATAACATACTCATTATATTTATCAAGCCTGAGGCTCTTACACACATTTTGAGCTTTAAGCTCTTTTTCAATGGTTACTCCAGTCACAACTGCCTTTATCTGATCATGCATATTAGTATGAAATGCATCAAGTCTCATATATTCAATTAGTCACATTTATTCTGTGTACACATTCACTTTAACATTTTCATCAGACCTAAGCCCAGCATTTAACAATTAAGTTGAGTACACTTATTTCTGTCAGATTCATATACAATGAGCGCTTCTATTGTAATTTTCATGCATCAAATGTCTTGGACTATCAATGTCTAGAATTAACACATTCACATCAATATTAATTCAATACAAAAATTTAAACAGAACAATCATTCAATGTGAGACCATCTAGGTTGACTCACAGTACGCTCTAGATTAGCATTTGCTTTTATGATCCGAAAATGTCTGGACGCTGACGTTCAATCCTGTGTATCAACTTCATGCAATATACACATTGTACACACATTATTAATTTGATCAATCACATTCGTATTCAATCATACACATACGTATATGTGTTATGTACAATGCATACTCATTTTGACTATTTCAGGTATGTTTCCTTCATCACATCTCTTGATCATCCAAACATCTTCATTTGTGTATATCAAACTTACACTTAGGTTCATAGCTCAATATACTTAATTATTGTAATGTCATTAATCAATCATTCACTAATATTATTCTATCATTATATGATCACACAATATTCAAGTTCTCATTCATTCTTATTTAATACACATTACTCATCTCCTTTGAATCATATTAACATTCATAAGATCTCTTTCATTCCTCTAGTATCTTTAAATTTCTAGATTGTTTCATTTATATCAACCATACATGCTTAAGTTATAACCTAAATTATCACTTTAAACATATCACACATTTAATCACCTAATCCATCATCAAACTAGGTTCATTTCAAGCTTCATTTAAGCCAAAATGTATTATAGGAAAGTATATTATCATTTGTTGATTCAAACATCACTTAAAAAAGAAGAAATCATGTTTATGGCCATTCCCATGATCGTGTATAACTTTCCGCGATCGTGGGATTTATCAACATAACTCATTTTTGCCATTCTTGCAATTCCCACGATCATGGGTTTTTTTATCTGAAAAATTCCCATCTAACTCTTCTTCTAATTCTCCAGGTTTTAACTCTTATATATTACAACCAAACCATCTTATGCTTAGTTCATCATTCTTAACTTAATTCCTCATCATTTTCATCTCCATTTTAACTCAAAAACATTCTTAAAAAACATTATAATTCATTTTTCATCTTATATACAAAAATAGGACATCCAAGTATCCATACATTCATAAACATTTCATCACACATTCAACTTCATTACCAACTTCACTTTATCTCTAAACTATCATCTTACTTTTTCTCTTATCAAGACACTACACTTGCCTTTCTTTAACTTCAAACTCATTTTAGTTTATCTTTATAACAACTACTAAAATCCACGTTATTATGCATCAAAAATAGAACATGAAAATATCATCCCTTTATAAAATTTCTGCATGCTTTTTACACCATTATAATGATCATTCTATCTAAAAAACATCTCCATACCAACTCATGAATTATTATTCATCATATATGCAAAAACAAGACATCTATATGCTCATTTCTTCACTCAAGTTTCAACATATGTTCATCACCATTTTATGATCTTTCAACCTCTAACTATTAACAAAATATTTTGTTTAAGACAACCTATAAGATCATCAAGATACTTACTAGTTTTAGCTCCAAACTTCTTCAAAAATCACCATGAAACCTTAGCTTCCAAGCTTTACACGATCATCATATATATGCAAGAACAAGATGAAATAGAAGTGGGTTTCATCAACATAAAGAAGATAAATAAGGTGTTAAAGTGGTAAGGTGAAGGATGATAACGCAAGCTTGATGTTGAGAGAGTCAGCATGAGTGGGTCGTAAATGGAGAGAAGTAAAATGAAGAAGATTAATAAAAGAGCATTTGGCAAAGGTGAAAAAAAATAGAAAGATAGTTTTTTAATTTGGTTAATGTTGTATGTGGCAAGGCAAGTGACATTTGTCACTTGCCATATGTCTACTTCTAATAGTTCCCACTTGGTTCTTTTAATACCTAGTCTATTTGTTTTCCCAATTTCTAATCAAGTTGTCTCCCAATTTTAAATGAAACTTATCATTAAATCTTAATGTCACTTATCAACATTTTCTATTGCCATTTGACACTTAATTATACTACCATTTATCAATTGTCTTGCCACTTGGCATTTTTCCTAGTCCAAAAATACCCATAATTTTAGAAATTTCCCAATTTTCAGCAAAAATTATAAATTAATAATATAATTCACCAAAGCAATTTTCAAGACAAAAATATTCACTATTCATATCATAATCACTTTAGAATCATTTATACCCTGGAATATGTCAAATGAGTGCATAAACAGTCATTTAATGTGTACAAAAATCAATTCATGTGTATGCGTATGCTACTGTTATGCTTGAGCATGAAATGTATTTCCTTTTTTTCTCAATAATATTTCTCATGTATAGTTATCTAAGGTTCTAGCCCGTAATATGGGAAAACGGGATGCTACATAGTTCACTCTAAATTCATCAATCATACTTTACACTTATCTTTGAACACTTTCATGATCAGAAAGCCTTTTATAACAAATACACAATTGTTACTTTAAATTTGGAATTTCAGCAAGCTAGATCTATACATTCACCAAACTTTTTCCAGCAATATATATTCATACATTTACCTAATTCTCATTCATAATTACCCTGTGTTCTTCAATGCTTATTCATCCATACCTTATACACATTACTCATGTCCTTAAGATCATGTTTGCATTAAAAGAACTCATTTATTCCTTTAACAAAATCATAATTTCCAGATTTGAACTCAACCACATTAAAACAGTTCATTCTTTAGGTTATGACATCAATTAACTACATAAACTTATCAAGCTATTAACCAATTAATCAAGCAACAATTTAGGCTCATTCCTAGCCTAATCAAGTCCAAATATACCAATTTAGAGTGAAATTTCTCAGCTGGTTCGACATGTACACATGGCTGAAATTAAAATTTCAGAATTTGTCATCAACATCACTAATGTATATAACTTTGCTACCTTCAATACTTTACGAATTTTATAAGCTTAGAGAAATTAATAACACCTGAAATTTTCCAAATTTCATTCCCTTTAAGGTTACTTCATTTTAGGTTTATTTAACTTCCATATTGGTTACACTAAGCTTACAAAATTCTGCTCACTTATGTCATTAATAGTCACTTTTTACAAACTCACCTATAACTCTAATTTTCTAGATTTAAGAAAACTTCAATAACACCTATCTTTTCCATGAATACACCTTCATTTATACTTCAAATCTCAACCTAAATCATTCTTTTAATAGTCTATAACCTGCTATTTTCATGCATAAATAACAAAATAGAAAAGTAACCAATTCATCCATCACATTCCAGCACAACATCATCATCAATGCCATATGCATTACATCCCAATTTAGTCATCATAAAATTTCTATTTCAACATGTCACAAAAATCAAAATTTCACTTACTTATTTAGCTTAAGTTCCACCTCAATGATCAAGCTAACTTAGCTCTCCATGCATGCAAAATCTTCTAAGTAAGAGATGGAAGTAAAATGATTTCACAAAGGCAAAATGATGATACCAGATTATATCTATCTTTGAGCACATTTTTTTATGGATCTTAAAGTGACTATGAACGAAATTGAAGCAAAATTCAGAAGCTATGAGGGAGTGCCAGTGTTTCGATGGTGAGAGTAAAGGAAAGAAGAAGAATGAACACAACAGAAACTATCCCTACAGTAGCTTAACTCATTAGGTGCTAGGTGTCACTACTATACAATGACATTTGTCACCTATGCATTTAAGTCACTTGTCCTCTCCATAAGCTACCATTTGTCACAATTATGCTAAGCCATTTGTCACTCAATCAATGCTGCCAATTGTCATTTAATTTTCAATGCCAAATGTCACTAATTTTATGGGTTTAGTTATCCTAAATTTTCATATGTCAACTTATCTTGCCACTTGACATTTTTCCTAGACTAAATATACATTTTAATTCATCAATGTTCTAATTGTAACAATTAATTACAAATTTAATACTTGTAATCCATCAAACTAAAATTCAAGACATAAGCAATACACAATCAAATAATAATCATTTTAAACCTTTCATACCCTAGAATATATCAATTGAGTGCAATTTTCCTAAATCAACATTTATGTGTATATATATGCTCATGTTATGCATGTGAATAAAATCATATCTCAAATGTACCAATTCTTTCTAATATACTGCAATTCATGTGACTATCACTCTATTCCCTCAATAGGTTAGGAAACTGACGATTACATCGGGTAAATCACCCCAGCATCGAGAAGCTTTAATAACTTATTCTTCATAACTTCCATCATTGGAGGATTCGGCCTACACTGAGCTTGCCTTATTGATTTTGCATCCTCCTCTAACAAAATACGGTGTATACAAATTGATGGGATTATCCCTTGAATACCTGTAATTGTCCACTCAATGGCCTTCTTATGTTCTTGCAACACTCAGAACAACCTCTCTTCTTAATTTGAAGTCAACTTCACTGAAATATTAACTAGGAGAGTTTGCTTATCTCCTAAATACACATACTTCAAGTGTGTAGGGAGTAACTTCAATTCGAATTCTAATGCCTGCATATTAGAAGGTAACAACTTTTGGTGACATTTAGATAGTTTTAGAGAAGCCAAATTGTAGCTTTTTAGAGAGTTTTCCAATGATTCCAGAGTGGTTGTCATTTCCATAATCTCTTCTCCCATCTCAACATCAATGATGGCCTCTACTTCCATATCCTCAATCAAAACTGTTTCTAAATGATCCTTGCAACTTACTTTAAACATTTCCTGTACCAAAGGATCAATCTCATCAATAGAAAAAACATAGTGGTCATCAGGATGATGTTTCATGACATCAAAAATATTGAAACGAACTTGCTTGTCAAATTCTGTGATGAGGGAGCCATCATAAACATCTATCTTAGTTTAAGCCATGGTCACCCTAATAAGATAGGTATTATATTACATTAAGTGTCATCATTCATATCCATAACATAGAATTTGCAAGAAACACTAACTTATTCACCTGCACCAAAACATCCTCAACCATACCATCAGGATAAGCGTTAGTGCGGTCAACCAATTGTATTATCACAATCGTTTCTTTTAAAGGAACCAAATTTAAGGACACATAAATCGAACGAGGCATCATATTAAATGAAGTACCTAAATCGAACATAGCTCTATTGATCATAGTATTCCCAATTTTGCAAGGAATGGTAAATGATATGAATGGATTTTGCTATATTTTACATATTATTTCATTTGAATTCATTCCTATTTTTTGTGTTTAATTGCTCATTTTAGGTTGCTATTGATTTTACATGTAGATTTAATGATGGAATACAAATAGAAGATTAAAGCAAGAACTTTTGAAGCCATTAGGAGCTAGGAAGGCTGTCCAAAATGATAGCCAAATGTGTTTAATAGAGAGTCAAAAACCTCACCAAAACGACAACAATAAAGGAGCAAAACATGAAACATAGACAACCAAGACAAAACACTAACGTTAAATGCATACGTGAAAGCTAGCGTTAAACATTGCAAAGGTTAGGCAGAAAGGAGGGGTTTTGCATGAATAGGAAGGTGGACTAAAAACCTTTAAGTGTATTTGTCACATCATGAATAGTGAAGGCGACAAAAGAGAACAAGGAGCGTGAGTGAAAACAAGGGAGGGCTGCGTGAAAGAAGAGATGAATAGTGACGGTGAACCAAAAATCACCAATCTTTAATTGTCACATCAAACTATAGGGGGTGGTGATAGCAAAAGAGAAGAGAGGCGGTAGAGAAGGAAGAGGAGTGGTGTAAATAGAAGGCGTGTACCAAAAACTTTAATTGTCCCATCAATGAATAGTAGTGAGGAGAAGAAGCCTGGTAATGAGTGAAGAACCGTAGGGTTTTCAGTAAGGATATTAATGGGATTGAAGAATTTTTTCGAGAGAGACTCATAGAGGGAAAAACATCCTGACACCAGTTCGGAGACAATATAGATGCCGACGACCTGAGTTAAGTATTTTTTTTTATTTTTTTGTTGTTTTTTTTCTCTCATTAGGAATTGATTATGTTATCTTGTGTTTATTAGAATGGGTATTGAATGATGATGATTTTAATGCTCTATTGAATTGTTTTCATGAAAACCCATCGCTATAATTGAATGCAATACATAATCATTGAATTCCCGATTCATATGTAGCGACTAATGGTTTTGAATCATTAGAGATAACATAACATAGGTTAAATAATCTAAGCTTGTGTGATTATTGCCTAAATTGGGCTATTAATTCATAATGAGGTTATCCAGATAAAATTAAAGAGCTTATTCTAGGTTTCTTGATAGCTAGGGTTAATTAACGAGCACTTTGTGATTAACTAGGATCTAAGGAAAAATTAGGATTAGCAGAGCTTGTTATTAATCTACGACGAATAATTGCTAAGAGAGATAAAAGAACAATAAATGAATGAATTATGCTTAATTAGGGTGTAGGCCGAGATCGAACCAAAGAACCAGATCATTACCAAATTTCCCATTTTATCATTTTTTGCATGTTTTCTTTAATTTTTTATTAGGTTTATTTTATTTTATTTTCTTCTTAAATCTAAAACCCCCCATTACCTAAACATAAATTAATTTTAGTTTATAAGCTAACCGAACAATCACTGTGGGATCGACCTAAACTTACCACTGCTACAGTAGTAGTCTAGTTATTTCATTTTGACTAGCGTTACAACGTGTCGGTCAATTTTGACACAGTTGTTGGGGAGTGCAGTGTTGAGATTTTATTTATGATTTTAATTGATGTTTTGTATATATTTGTTCATAATTGGTTTCTTTTTAGTTATTTCGTGATCCTTTCTTTATTTTTTTTCATGCTTAAGTTTTATAAAAATTAAAAAATCATGGATGGAAGTAATTTTTTCTTTAATTCATATTCTCAATCCTATAATAATGTTTTGACTGATCAACCTAACTTTTGTTATGGATGGGACAATAAGTCGAATTACTTCCATGATAGTTTGTAGGAAATATAACAATTCCTGTATATACCATAAGCTTCCTATCAAAACTCAGGTACATCTTTGGAAGAATTAGTTAATGAGTATGTTGTTAACACTTTGCAATTTCAACAGGAAACAAGTTCTAGAATCTAGAAATTGATAAGCCAGATGGATCAATTGATGGAAGCTATCAACTGTCTAGCATCACAAGGTAAAGAGACGCATCCATATCAAGCTGAGGAGTGCTTGATGGATATTAGCACGGATAGCTTATAGAGTGAAGAGGAGCTTGAGAATTTTGAGGTCAATCCTCAAGGAGTTGTTTGTGTAGAAGAAGTTGAGGAGGAGCTTGAAGCAGAAAAAGAAACATCTTTTGGCTCGGATGTAAGTACTGAGTTCCATTTTATTGGTGAGAATGACTCTTCACCTCTACATAGTAGATTGGAGGAATTAAATGAGGAAGAAAAAGGCGATGAGACATTTGAGATCTTTTTGGAGTGTATAAACTTAGTCGAGATTAAGAATGTGAGGATAGGGAAGACGCTTAATAGGGATGATGATCAACTAAGGCCTTATCCAAAACAACCTCACGTGGAAGTGGCGCTAACTGTCATACCCAAAAGATCACATTTTTGTCACGTGAGGAAAACATGGAGTCGAGCCAGCGACCCTAGACCAAGGAGTTTTTTGGGAGGCAACCTAAGGAAAGTAATTTTTTTTAGTTTTCGCATTTATTTTATTTATACGTGTGTGTTTTTTTTGTTAGTTTATTTTTTGCTGTTTTTAAGTTTTCAATCAAAATTATAGAAAGAATAAAACAAACAAAGAAACATTTGCTCGTTTTCTATCGCTTCTAGGATTATTTAATCATGAGTAGAGAATGAATTGACTAGAAAATTTCATAGCAACTTTAGCATGTACTTTTGCTCTTGTGATTGGTTGATATGAATTATCTTTAGAAGAATAGTGACTAGTGGTAGACAAGACCAGTGAGATTTTAAGCCTTATTAAACTGATACATTCATATCAGTTTCATTATCTTTTGAAAATGCGTGACCTTTATGACATGTACATCCCGATTTTGCGTTGAATTTTTATTCAAGACCATATTTTTATCACATGCATTAACATGGATATGATTAGGCATTCTTTGTTTGATAAACTGCATTAGCCAAATAGCCTACCCATTATATGCTTTTCCTTTTTTGATAAGCCCACTTTGAGCCTTATTAGCCTTTCATTTTGTATCAAGCAAATCACATGCTTTATACTTAACCAAATGTCCTACCCAATCTATAAAGCTAGTGGAACATTTGTGATTGTTAAGTTTGTGAATGTACAAAATTCTAAGTATGCGGGTGTATATATGTGTGGTTGGTTAATGTTCGAATGTTTTGTTATGTTTATCATTGAAATTCCCATGTTGATGTAGTTTATTTTAATTTTTATAAGAAAAAGAAAAAAGAAACAAGAAAAGCAAAAAAAAAAAAGATGAAAAAGAATTTTTTTGTTTAAATAAATTTATCAAGGAGGAAGTGCATATAAGTTTGCAAAGTTATTCTTAATTAATGCATCTTCCTAAAGTTGTGATGAATGGGTTCTTTGATTATATTGAATATGAGGTAAATGTTGCCTTGGAAAGTTCACTTTTATGGTTCAATGTATTTTTGGATATAAATTGTATGAGTGATTCTTTCGGATTGGTGTATACTTCATGTGGTTGGTGTGTGGGAGTTGAATGGGGTTATGAAATATACATGTTGCATTCATCATAGCTGACGGTTTCCAGTTTTTGATGAGTGTTACTTTGTTTCACTAGCTTTGATGACTTTCATGCTACTTGACCTAAATACATCTCACCTTACCTTTTCCCACATTATAACCCTAAAAAGTTCTTTGATTCATGATTTTGGATGTGAATTATAGTGGTGGAGAGATGAAATGATATGCAAAGTTATGGATTGTCATGATCATGAATGGTGTTTAGTGTGCCTATAGATATAATTTACTTAAACACAATTTTCGAGTCTATCATTAGATTGCTAGCTTTTCGAAGATGATGCTTATTGATTGATCATGAGTAGAAACACTGAACGTTGAATTCTTGTTAAAATTTTTGAAAGTCACTCATTTTTGGTTGCGATGATATAGTCTTAGAAAATATAAGAATTAAGTAAATGTTTTTTAGGTCTTTGAACTTAATTTTAATGTTTTCCCAACAACGACCAAAAACTAAGTGGAGGGGGGGGGTTTGATATGAATGGATTTTACTATATTTTTATATATATTATTTCATTGAATTAATTCTTATTTTTTGTGTTTAATTGCTCATTTTGTGTTCTTATTGATTTTACATGTAGGTTTAATGATGGAATACAAATACAAGATCAAAGCATGAAGTTTTGAAGCCATTAGGAGCTAAGAAGGCTGTCCAAAACTATAGCCAAATATGTTTAATGGAGAATTAAAAACCTCACCAAAACGACAACAACAAAGGAGAAAAATGTGAAACGTAGACAACCAAGACAAAACGCTAGCGTTAAATGCATGTGAAAAAGCTAGCGTTAAACACAACTGCAAAGGTTAGGCAGGAAGTAGGGGTTTTGCGTGAACAGGATGGTGGACCAAAAACCCTCAAGTTTATTCTTCACATCATGACTAGTGAAGGTAGCAGAAAAGAACAAGGAGCATGAGTGAAAACAAGAGAGGGCTGCGTGAAAGAAGAGATGAATAGTGACGGTGGACCAAAACCACCAATCTTTAACTGTCACATCAAGCTACAGGGCTTGGGAATACAAAAGAGAAGAAAGGTGGCAGAGAAGGAAGAGGAGTGGTGTGAATAGGAGGCTTGTATCAAAAACTTTAATTGTCCCATCGATGAATAGTAGTGAAGAGATGAAGCTTGGTAATGAGTGAAGAATCGTAGGGTTTTCGGTAGGGATATTAATGGGGGTTGAAGCATTTTTTCGAGAGAGGTTCATGGAGGGTTAAACATCTCGACACCAGTTCAGAGACGACATCGACATCAACAACATCAATAACCCAGGTTAATTTTTTTTTATTTTGTTGTTTCTTTCTCTCATTAGGAATTGATTATGTTATCTTGTGTTTATTAGATTGGGTATTGTACGATGATGATTTTAATGCTCTATTGAATATTTTTTCATGAAAACCCATTGCTAGAATCGAATGCAATATCTAATCATTGTATTCCTGAATCATGTGTAGCGACTAGTGGTTCCGAATCATTAGAGATAACAGAACATAGGTTAAATAATCTGAGCTTGTGTGATTATTGCCTAGATTGACCTATTTTTTTGATTCATAACATAGTTGTCCGGATAAACTTAGAAAGCTTATTCTAGGTTTCTCGATAGCTAGGGTTAATTAACGAGTGCTTCGTGATTAACTAGGATTTAAGGAAAAAATTGAGATCAATCGAGCTTGTTGTTAATCTACGACCAATAATTGCGAAGAGAGATAAAAGAACAATAAATGAATGAATTATGCTTAATTAAGGTGTAGGCTGAGATCGAACCAAAGATTCAGATCCTTACCGAATTCCCCAAATTTATCATTTTTTTCATGTTTTCTTTAATTTGTTTTTATTAGGTTTATTTTATTTTCTTCTTAAATCCAAAACCCCCTATTACCTAAACATAAATTAATTTCATTTCATAAGCTAACCGAACACTCCCTGTGGGATCGACTTAGACTCATCACTGCTACAGTAGTAGTTTAGTTATTTTATTTTGAATAACTTTATGATGCACCAGTCGGTAAACATACTTGGATCTTGACATTTTGGAGTTATTTTCTTTCTAAATACTGCAGACACATTCTCACCTATTATTACTTTTTCATCAACACTCAATTTCCTTTTACGTGTACAAAGTTTTTTTCAAAAATTTGACGTACCTTGGTACTTGCTTGATGGCCTCGAGCAATGGTATATTGATTTCCACTTTTTGGAAAGTCTCCAATATCTCTTTGTCATTCTCCTCCATTTTCGGTCTTATAAATCTGCTAGGAAAAGCTGGAGGGTGTAGGGTTTCAATTATGCATCACATGCATCACAAATTAAAACATACAGTGTAGAAAATAAAATGAAACCCACAAAATATAGAATCAAACATGTTTCATTAGATGTAGTAACTCAAAACATGAATAAGATGTGTGTACCTTTCCCGATGATCTCCTTCATTCTTTAATCTCTTTACTACATTGAATTGTCATAAACCAAAACAAACAACCTAGATCATCTCTAACATAGTCCACACAAAGATAGAAGAACCTTTAACATAGTTGACATGAAGATAGAAGAAAGAAACCTCTAAGGAAATCAAAGAAAACACATAAAAGTGCTAGCTATTCATGTTTTTTCTTGAGAGAATGTTTGTAGCGAGTGAGGGAAGATGATAAATACTTCACCAAAAGTCTTTCTATTTTTCACACAACACTTGCACAAAAATTGGGGTTTTTACACCTTTTGGCCTTCCTCTAACCCCCAACATCAATAGAGAGAGTTAGTGGGAATTAAATGGCCATTGATCCTACTTAATATGTATGAAAACAATCATCCCTTCTTTAAATGGTAATTTTGTCATCTTGCTTAATAAGCACGATTCACATGTGTCATCTGATTCACAATCAAATGACCCTAAACTACCACACTTATATAGCTTAGTCATGTATCTCTCATATCTTGGATCCCTATCCAAAACCGTTTTACTCATTCTTCACATCTCCAATGTGTGTGACCCATTAGGTTACTGATTATATTGGCCACTTGAATTAACACTTAATTCAAGCAAGTCTTGAGTGGTATCTAATAACACATCATGACTCCTAATTAACTAGAAAGTCAGTGGTTTGACTATATACCCTTCTATAGACAATGTTCCTGTGCAATTGTCCTTTCACCATCTATACCCCACTTAGTTCAGAGTATGGTTAAAGTATCAACTCCTACTAAATTGACTATGTCACACCTAGGCCAAGTGATGTTAGTTTTTGTCCCTGAGGCTCATTACTCAATTGGATATGTCACTAAAAACTTATTTTCATGACATTTCTACTCTGGCCAGAGATTCCAGAGTAACGACCCCTACAAGAGGTCGTGGGTATCATCTCCTTTTATTAGGAGTGGTGAATCCTTTATTGACTACTCAATCACCTGCAAATACCTAAAACTGTACCCAATCACCACCCCCTAAGCAACCTCTGAGAGGCAACGAGGAATGGATCAAAATATAGATATCCTTGAGCACCTCAAGGCTAAAGATATTTGCACCATTGCTATGATGAGACTATCATTGAAAATAGAATAGAATATCCATATGATTGTCTTGTAGCAGGTCATCCAATGTACTTGTTACTCATAGTAAGCATCCACATGTTAACTCTAAAAAACTCATATTTATAGCTTATGAGATCTACTGCTTGATCCAATCAAGGACTATAACATGTGTTAGTCTGTCTAGATTAATAATGTCCCATCTTATTAATCTTATGAATAAGTACAATTTAGATACTAATATAATTACATATGATAGGAATCTCATTATCATGATCTCATCATGATTTCATTCATGCTATGTAATGTATCAAGGAGTTCATTAATTCGATTTAAGATCATTTCAATTCATAAAGAACATGAACATCAAATTAATGAAAGTGTATTTTTATTAATCATAAAGATTTGTATAATAAGTGCTAAAGGAGATTGCCTTTAAAGCACTTCTCTAACAACCTGCCACTTGCACTAAAGCCAATTGCCTTTGTATCTAATACCATAACCAAATGCATGAGAATCATATCTCTTTTGATGAATCATCTTAGTCAAAGGATCAACAATATTCTAATCGATGAGTAGTCTCTCTATCTTGACATCATTTCTACCAATGATTTCTCTAATCAAATGGTATCACCTAGGTAAATGTTTGGATTTTTAATGAGACCTTGGTTCCTTTTCTTATGCTATGGCACCATTGTTGTCACACTACAAATGTACTGGGTCAACAATGCTAGGAACCACTCCAAGTTCCATGATGAACTTCTTGATCCAAACTACTTCCTTTGTTGCTTCTGAAGTGGCAATGTACTATGCTTTAGTTGTTGAATTTACAGTTGTCTCTTATTTGGAACTCTTCCAATTGACTGCTCCACCATTCAATGTGATAATATATCCTGACTGGGATTTGAAGTCATCCTTGTCATATTGGAAATTGATATCTGTATACCCACTCACAACAAGATCTCCTTCTCCATATAGAAAGAATACATCCTTAATTCTTCTCAAGTACTTAAGGATATTCTTGACAGCCACCTAATGACCCTCACCAGGATCTGACTGGTATCTGCTTGTAACACTTAGAGCATATGATACATCAAGTCTAGTATATAACATAGCAAACATAATTGATCTTATAATTTAAGCATAAGAGATCAAATTCATGCGAGTCCTATCAACTTTTGTCTTTGTACACATAGATTTCAATAATGTAATCCTATGCATCATTGGAAGATAACCTCTCATGGACTACTCCATACTAAACCTCTTTAGCATCTTGTCTATGTATGTAGACTGAGAAATGTTAGTAGTATGCCCTAGGACAATAGTTATATGTGACTTTTGTACTGACATTCTGAATTATGAATAATATATTATGAGGTATTCTTTTAAATATGCA
>JANQBM010000221.1:7419384-7447552 GCA_025594535.1 Erythroxylum domingense | reverse complement strand
ATTGCATGTTCTTAAATTGTATTGAATTGTTTCTTCCGCACTTTTTGTATAAATTTGTATTTCGAAACAACTAAAGTATATTTGTAAATGTGAAAGGGGCCTAATGGCTATTGTAAACAGCTGTGTTGATTCAAAATGGTTATAAAATAAATTGGGCCCGATTTGGTTATGGATTGTTGCGTATCATGTTTGTGGTTTAAAAAAAATATTTGTACCGATTTTCTGAGTGATTGAGTGCTTTAGCACGCCACTCTCACGGGGCACGGACTCAGATATCATCAATGATTTCGAGTTCGGGTCTTGTGGGAGTGGGGTGCTACATCTACTAATATATAAACTTTAATATCAAACAATGAAATCGTATCAGAAATGTCATTGTTGGATGGGAATGCCTCCCCCCTGATCATATGGTATATCTTCACTTAAGTTTGACCATGTGCTGAGGATGTCCTATTAGTACCCGTACGTAGTGCTGGTCTACGTCCAACTCCTCTACCACCACCTCTGCTACCAATTCTACCAAAACTAAAGGCTCCACTCTAACCATGGACTATCTCCTCTGCCTTCACTCTCGAACTCCTCCTTACTGTCTGATAACTACTCTGTAAGGCCCCTGCTCTCCAAAAATATAACATGCTTGAATAATCCTAGTGGGTCCCCAACATTGACTTTTGTGAACTCTCCCATGGGTAGCACAACTCTGTAAACCTCCAATTCCTCTATTAAAAGGTCCTTTGAACCTTTGACTGAACCCTCTGTTGGATCCAACTAATGCTGCACTAGTAGTGCTTTGGTGTCGTAAATCCCTGGGAGTTCCTTAATCTCCACCAGATCGTTAAAAACTACCACCCATATAATTAGTTAGTTTGATCCCCCTCTCCAAAACACCCCCTTTTTTTTTACTCAATGTGGCATCAGCTCTCTTAAATCCCCCTACACCAATAAACTATGAATGTTTAGCTCCCCTCTTAATAGACTGACTCCTGTCTCTATGATGACTCTCTGATCGCCTTTTTAGCTCTCCTCTCCTTTTGGCTTGTTGCATCACATTCTCTACTCAAAGTGCAGTCTCTAGTAACTTCTTCAAATCAGAAATAGAAACTCCCAAACCTAAGAATATTTATCCTCAGACTCTACTCAAATCGGTAACTTTTGTCTTCTAGATTTGTCACAGCCTCCAATGTATAAATGTATAATTAGACAATACTATAAAGCGAGCCTCATAATCTGCCACCAACATGTCCTTTTTCTGAACTCTTTCAATCTCGATATATCCGCAGAGTGTATTTATCTCTAAATTCTCTCTAGAACTCCTGCTAAGTCATCTCTCATGTCTCATAAGATCTCATTGATTTCCACCAAGTCAGTGCATTACCCTGGAGTAAGGAAACAATATACTACAACTTTCTTTCTAAAGTACACTCCAGAGGATCTAAAACTAACATTGTCTACTCCCATCATGCCTCAGCCTCCTCAGGATTAGTAGTACCTTGAAACTTTACTCTACCCATCTTACGAATTCACTCATAGTTGTGATCCAACCCAGAATCACCTCGAACTGGAGACGCAGTAATAGCCTACTGCATCAACTAAAAGAATTGCATCATCTGTGTTGGCACTGGCTCCTCTCCTCCTACTCGATCTGTTCAAGCATCCCCTTGATCAAGTACATCCGAAACATGGATCAAACTTCCCGATTTCCCAATTGATTTAGGACTAGTATTATCATCCACTAAAACCATCCTAGATAAGACAAGAACATATAATTAGTTTTTTTTCTCCACTTAATGAGTCCCTAGAAATGTAAACCTACTCTGATACCGCCTAATGTGATGCTCCCAAAAATTCTTAAACCACAATTATCCAAATTGTTCCTAAAGCATAATATTAACTACTAAAATCCTTATTAGTTTCAAAAGAAAGATGTTTGACAGTCACAAAAGTACTCCATACAGCACTACTCGAACTGTCAAGTTCAAAAATATATAGAATAAAACAACTTTATTCAATTAATCTTTTAGCCCCACCTAAACTTCACTCCGTCAGTCCCATGCGTTGGAGTTATCGACAATCTCTCAATCTCCCAAAAAAAACTAGTAGGAAGGAGTGAGCTGCCTACTCAGAAAGGGTAACCAATCGTACCCTTAAAATCAAATAACTCAATATATAAAAATAAAACTTTGTCAAGTGATTAGAACATTCATATAATACGAAGATACACCATCTTACTTAGTCTATTCGAACACTTAATAAACATTCAAAATTTTATCAAAACAACGATTAAGACTAAAATTATTATGCAACTACCTTTTATGTTCTATCTCATAATTAACTAAATTATATTGGCCCTACTTAACCTAGTAGGCTTACATTCAATGGTCTGTCGGCTCATCTCTACTCCTTATAATCTCTCACCAAGTGGGAACGTAATTAAATGTATAAATATTGGTACAGGATTCCTCAATTTCTCAATCTCACTTGGTTCCCCGATAATACTCCAATGCTTACACTAAGACTCAAGATATCTCAGTACTACTTCGATGCCTAGCCATTAACATAGGACATTATTGAAACTTAAGATGCCTCAACATCTACTCCACGGATAGACATCTAGCCATCGCTCACTTATATTTAAACAACCTATCAATCTATAACCAATCAGATATAACATATCTTAGGCAAGCCACAAATTCACAATTTACACCATTTATTCACAACATATTTAATAGCACTTTTTTGCCAAATTAACAAGCATTACACCTCAATTTATGTAACAAAATATAAAAGTGAAATACCTTGTACTTTGTAATAATTTGGGAAATAAAATAACACAATTCATATAATTCTGAAATCTATAAATGTAATTGTTAATCATTAATTTAATTAATGACTAATCCAAAATATGATTCACTATTAAAAAATTTATTAATAACAAAATACTATTATAAGAATACAGTTTAAGGTTATCCTTACCTCAATTTCGAACTCAACTAATTAATAATCTAATTTAATTTTTAATAGAACCTTCGGACTTAGAAATTACAAAATTCTATGAGACTAATTTAAGAAGATTTCCTACCCAATTAAACTTAATAATCCAACATTATTCCCTTTTTCACTTTATTCTAATTATAAAAATAATATCCTTTCTAACCTAACTACCATAATTGCTAAAATACCCTTGACTAATTAAAAATCCTATTTTACCCTCATTTGTTTCAATTAATACCAAAAATACCCTTCTTGGAAGTAAATTTCAGTTTTACCCTTAACTTTTTTCATTTCCCATTTTACCCCGTAATGCAACTTAAATTTTCCAAAAATTGTCATCTTCTTCACCCTCTCCTCTTCTTTTCTCATTTTATGGTGGGCTGTTTTTTGTTTCCTATTTGTGGGCTTCATAAGGACGATAACAGTGGTAATGATGGAGGGTAGCCAATTAAAAGTGTGAGGATGTTCAAAGAATGGCAATAAGAGGAGTTTAGGAGAAAAGAAAAAAAGTTAATTAAGATAAAATTATTTCTTGTATATTGCACAAGAAGAGGATTACCATTTATAGTTTATAGCTTGCTACATAATGAGTATTATTATAACAGAAAGATAATTAAAGTGTAGATAAGATTACAGAAACCAATGGTATTCTAACAGCTATATCAGAATACTAACTAAAGTATAGATAAGGATAAGAGTTAACATTTTCCTAATAGAGTTATCATTATCATATCTTAGATAACATGAAATAGCAAATTCTTTCCTCAGTTATTGCTTAGCAATATATATGTATATATATGAGGGGGTATATTGGAACAACCGGTAAAAATTACTCATTTATGACTATAAAATCACATGTTTGAATCGCATAAATAACCTTTTTATAAAAATTACAAAAAGAATGTTAAGCGTCCTAAAGTGAGAAATTTTGTGAATTAGGGTATATTGACCAGGAAACAACAGCTTGGTCAAAAATTCTTATCATTTACCATAATTGGACAAGTTTCATTTGCAAAGTTAACACTGACAAGGTACTCAACGATAATTGCAAGAGATGCAAATGAGGAGGCTCCTCTTAATTAAATCGTGTCTAGCAGATGATCAGAGCTGTGCAGTTTCCAAAGCTTCAGTAACCTGTCAATATTCTGAAAGCCCACTTAGATCAGACAGGTTAACAGTCCCATTATCACTACGCTACGGTACTAACAACAAAAGAGCATGAAGATATCCCGACTACCGGGGAGGGATATGAATAAGTCTCTCGTGTCCTTCCTCCAATAAATTGTTTTTCAGTGACATTAATGGATATCGTACTTAGCAATGTTACATGATCAAATTACAAACGATAAGCAGTGATTAATTGGGCATTAAAATGTGCCCTTAAAAAGGTACCGTGTTGTGTCAACTTGTTAACCATGCCCCATTGAGATCACGAAAAGGGTGAACTTGATATATATACCAACCTATCAAGGATGAACAGTTTGAACTTTGAAGCTTCTCCTTTGGATTGAAAAGAACGGATATTGACATGGCAGATAAGAAATGACACATTGATTAAAGACGTGAATGTGGCATATTAGGTTAGATGAAATTAATCGCACTATTTAAAGCAAAATTGAAGTGTTTGTGATTCCGTATACCGAAGATTTTTCTACCATATTGGACTACACAAGTAATCATTAAAGCTATGATGCACCTAGAATTCCATTATGGTCCACTACGACAATCATAGATACAATGATGTTTCTTTGAAGATTGTTAAATTGTTGATTAACATAATCTCGGCCCATAATGAATACATTTGTACTCACAATTTCACATCAAGTGTAATCATAAGAAGCCAGAAGTTGTCACCTGCAATAGGTAAAGACAAAATAGAATGGATAACCACTGGCAAGAGTAGAGCAAAGATTCAGAACACATGGCAGGTAAATAAATTAATCAAAAATCTACTCAAGCTCCATGAAACATGTGAACAATCTTACACTTTTGCCACACATCACAAAATGTTAAACAAAGATTGATATTTCTAAAGGTAGAGATAGATATTCGGGGACCACGCTAACCAAGTATAATCAGTAGAAAGAAGCACAAAGAAGCATATATGCTTTTTCCAAGAAAACTATACTAAAGGGACATGAGTAAGATGACGCACGCGACAAGTCCTAAGCTTAGACCCTCAATTTTTGCGCATATGTGTACGAGCAAGAGCAAGGAATCACTAGAACCCAGATATCCTGGTCTTGATTCTTGAGCAAACTTCAAGTGTCCTATTAACAGGTTAGTTATAGACGGAACTCGTGTCTTATACAGATATAGACATGAAATGATATATACGGTCTTAAGAAAAAAGAGACAGGTTAATTAAAGATTATATTCCAATTGAAGTAACCGAAACTTTGTATAGCTAATCCTTGGAAGCAATAGTAATACAAATAATGATCGTGCAATTTCAGCTTCAAGAAATTGCGTAGTTGGAATGAATAATGAAAATCAAAAGACAAAAGTTTAACATCATCAATCTTACTATCATCTTTTCACTAAGTTGTCTGAACAAATGAAAAGTGGAGATGTAGCCCACATCAACAACTGGCCAGCAAGCTGTATAGCAGTGGATAGAACTTATTTGTTGATTGGCTTATCAAACATGAACAAGATTTGGACATGCTACAGGCACAGACGTATCCATGATCTTCAAAGGACCGAATTATCATGGTCAAACATGATCAACAAAAATATGACAGAATTGCTCTAAAAGCTCATATGGGAAAGAGGTGAAGAAAACTAAGCTTTGAAAAGGCGGTACCCAAGTTGCCAGATGGTCCACCAACAAGAGTGATGGGTTCTTTATACCAAGCTAGGCTCCCACCAGCCAACGGGGCAATGGCAGTGTGACATGTTCCCTCCATGTATTTTCCATAGATCAAAGTGTCTGCTGATGATGAAGACAGAGAGAGAGAGAGAGAGAGAGAGAGAGAGAGAGAGCTTTATGCTTCAATGATCTATGTCTACTAGTGTCCTTGGACAAGTCTTGTTTATATACAATTTCAATGGAGACAAAGGGGTCTTTGGAAATAGAAACTAAACTCGCGTGTGCTAATTTAGCTGGTTTCACCAAATCGCATATAGAACAGAAAATCTGGACCAAAAGTTCTATACATGTATATTTCTTGTTCTAAACCAGTACCCTACTATCTACAGAGAATGTTTTTTGGCCTTTCGGCTTTGAAGAGCCACATAAATATGATCTTTGTACGATCAATATTGACAGGAAAATAAAAATCGTAGGTGGATCTAAAACATGTATACCGGTAGGAAACTGATCAAACTATAATGTCTTCAAGAACTAGATTGCAAAACTTGACCTTTTCAAGGAAAATAGGACCTAACCTTCGTAGCTTATTCCCCCACATCAAGACTAATGCTTTGTTTCTCTCTCCGCCCGCCGCCTCTTTCTTTCTTCCGATCTTTGTCCTTCACATCATATCTATAGCGATAAACTAGTAAAAAGAATGCCATATCCAACTAACTTCAGCGAGGAGGGAATAATCATAGATCTGCAAAGTTAAATCCACGAGATGGGGCTGCTTTTCGTATAAAGAAGCAGATAGAAACCACAAGCTGATTAAACAAATACGCCTCATACCTGACAGCAACAGAAATGAAAGTTACAAGCACAGATACTGAGATTAAGAAAAGGGGAAGAAAAGCAAAAAGGACCACAAATCTGCCATCATGGAGCCAACAACTTTGTTGATGAAATAGTCGTCTATTGCCGATGCAGCATCATCAAGATTCTCACTTTCCAAACAAATTTCGATTGAAGATGGAGATAGAGAGTTGCATATGACCACCGTGCATTTGCATGTGAATCTTGATGATGCTACACCCACAAACAACGACTGCCAATTCATCCCATGCACAAAAGGGTCCTCTCATCTTCGGTTCTAACTAGAAATAATGTTGCATATTTATATAAAGGTATCCAAGATTGGAAAAATCAAAAAGATCAAGAAACAATAGCGTCTGTCTATCGACTCCTTGAGACCATGTGTTGTACCACAAATAAAACCAAAATTCATTGCGTGAAGAGGGGCATCCCTAGAGGACGAATCCTTAAAGCAAGGAAAAACTGTAAAACCATAAATTTTTTCTCCTAAAAAGTAATTGCCATTTCTTTAATAAAGCGAACTTAGTATAGAAAAGAGGAACGTAAGAATGAAAGCGAAAGTTGGCATCTGAGTGGTCTTAAAATATTCTTTGTTTTCTCGGGCTTGGTCAAATAAAAAAGCATTCATTTCAATTTCTGTTAAGGTTTTTCTGTGTCGATTCTGACAAAGAAGAACATCAATAAATCTCCCAAAGAAAGACTACCTAAATTACTCAACACTACTCGAAACCATAAACTGATTAGTTCCTCAAAACCGAAAGCAAAGGCTGAACAACAGGAATGGAAAACCTTTGTTTTGCATGAAAACCTAACGATTGACCAATGATACATATAGTTGGCAGAAGCCTGAGATCTGTAGTCATTCTACGTGCCTCTGCACTGAGTGAGAGAGAGACAGAGAGACGGAGAGGAGGAGAGTTAAGGATATAGTAACAAGAGAGGAATTGATTGTGAGGTATATACACAGAGATGTCTCATAGTTATACCATCGAGTATGGGTAGTTTTCCTTTTTCACTTTGATTTTTGTTCGGAGGAATTTTCTTCTTTTCATGTTTTTTCTACTGTTTCTGCATATCAGTCGTAATGGGTTGATGCTTAGCTGTATAGTAGTACTATAGACTATATGCCATTATAGCTCACGTCGCCATCTTCCCGAAACCCTAACTTTTTTCTTTTTGTTCTCGAGAAAATATGAGAGTAAATTTCTCGTTTCTTTCGTTTAAGAAACAATAAAACTTTAAATTATCAATTGTTGCCTTGAAAATTTAAGAGAACATATCATATGATAGATGGTCTCACATATCTCGTCTCACTTCACGTGTACCTATAATATTTCTCATAAAATTTTAATTTTTTTTCTATCAACAAATAAAAGTTGAATGAATGAACTTAACTTAGACTTAGCAAATGGGCAACTTGACAGTACACATTGGATAGGATCCTATTTTTCTTTTCTTTTTTTTCCTAAGGAATGGGATTGCATTTATGCTTTGTTTTGTTGCTTTCAAACACAAAGAAAATTATGTACAATTTGAAAAAATTGAGGTTGATACATTAATTAAGAATGGAAAGAACGTAACTAATCAATATTGGAACTGATTACACAAGGATGGAATTATAGTTCCTTTTTTTTTCCCCTTAACAACAAGTAGGTCTATTGGCATAAGTAAAGTCCAAACCTACTTTGAAGATAGTAAGAATTTTAAGTTTGGTTTATGGTTTTTTTAAGTATATATGAAATGAAGGCTGGTTCGAGTTTTTACATTTTATAACTTAGAGATGCATATCAAACTTTGGTTTTATGTAGATTAGTTGACAATATTTAAAGGATAATATTGTTAATATATTGTAAATGGTCAATATAGGAAATATAGGAGAGTTAATCTCGAGAATATTTGTATATAAGTCATAATATATGTATAGTTGGCAAGAGTCTTTATAGGCGTATCACTAGGAGTCCATTAAGGCAATTAGTTAGCAAGGAACAGCTTACACGTTTCCTATATATACTGTATATTGTTGAGAGTAATAACAGATCAGAAATTATCTTCCTCCTTATTTCGTACATGGTATCAGAGATCGAAGATCATTAGGATGTCAAGAGAAACTCCACTATCATCACCACCGCTAAAGGGAGGAGGATAATATAGTCTCATGTCTGGGACCATCCAGGCTTGCTGATCACTCATGTTCAGATGAAAGGCGTGCACTACGACGAATGGGCTATGGCAATGCGTATAGCGTTGCATGCAAAGAAAAAATTGGGTTTCATTGATGGGACAATTGGAGAACCTAGTAAGAACTCCACAGACCATGAAGACTGGTGGATGCTAAATTCTATGATTGTGTCATGGATATTTAATACCATTGAACCTACACTTCGATCCCAAATCACCTACGTTGATTTATCGAAGGATTTATGGGATGACCTGAAACAACGTTTTTCTATTACTCATGGTCCACAAATTCAGCAATTAAAGAATGAGATTACAAACTGTAAGTCGCAGGGACAGAACGTCGTGACTTACTTTGGACGATTGAAAAAATTGTGGGATGAACTTGCGAATTACGAGAGAATCCCTGTATGCAGATGCTTGGGCTGCACATGTAACATCACGACTGAATTGGTGAAAAGACAAGAAGGCGAGCGTGTTCACCAGTTTGTGATGGGTCTCGGTGATGATATCTACAGAAACGCATGTTTTAATGTTTTAGCTACTGAACCTCTACCAAATGTTAGTCAGGTGACTCGATTATGATGAGGGAAGAACAACTTAGGAACTCAATTTGCGGAAAAGATGTCAAAGCCGAGGCGGTTCCATTTACAGCAAGATCCAACAAGGGATATGTGAATGAGAAAGAGAAACAAGGGCCATGTACTCATTGCAGTAAAGCTAGCCATGACATTGATAGGTGTTATAAACTCATTGGATATCCAGAGTGGTACACAGACAAATACGGAGACAAGACATGTACCGGTGGAAGAGGTGACAGTGGATGTGGCAGAGACGATTCTGGCTTCGAGAAAGGGCCAGGACAGCCACGGGCTAACTCGACGCAAACTAAACCCAATATAGGAACGTCTGTTGTTGTTGGACACACAAAGACAAAACATATGATGTTTCCAAATCTGAGCAATGAAGATTGGACTGCTCTTATGACTCGTGTGAAGAATCAAAAATTGGGTCAGAATGAAAGCTTGAGTGGTAAACACACAGATCAAGAATGAATACTAGACTCTGGTGCATCTCATCACATGACAGGGTGCCTCAATTTGCTGTCAAATGTGCATGATATAGTTCTGATTGGAATTGGGTTACCCAACAGAGAACGATTTTCAGTAAAAGAAGGAATAATGTGCTTGGGCAACAACAAATTTGTTTCTCACGTTTTATTTGTTCCAAAATGAATTGTACCCTTATCTCTGTTGCATGTCTGATGAAAGATTTAAATTGTATCGTCACTTTCACTGAAAAGCTTTGTTTGATATAGGACCACATTACAAGGATTTTGATTGGAACAGGCGAGCAGCGTGACGAAGTCTACCTCTTTAGAGCAACGGAGCAAGGGTGTGCAAATCGTGCAAAGGAAGTGGACGACATGGAGTTGTGGCACTGCAGACTCAGGCATCCCTCCAAATATCGAGTATCTCTAATTCCTGTTATTAAAAATAAAAGTAGAATATTATATGAACCTTGTGATGTTTGTTTTAGATTGAAACAAACTCGAGAAGTTTTTGTTCAAAGTGACAGTAGAGCTGAAGCTTGTTTTGATTTGATACATTGTGATCTTTGGGGAGCATATAGAGTTCCTGCTTCATGTGGTGCATATTATTTTTTGACCATCGTAGATGATTTTTCTAGAGCTGTCTGGATTTATTTACTAGCTAAAAAACATGAGGTAGTGAAAATTATGCGAAATTTTTTTGCCATGACTGAACGACAATTTGGGAAGCATGTAAAAATTGTACGGAGTGACAATGGAACCGAGTTTAAACCTCTGAAACCTTATTTTGATGACAATGGGATTGTGTTCCAAACTTCATATCCTGGGACTCCACAACAAAATGGTCGAGTGGAAAGAAAACATCAACATATATTGAATGTCACTAGGGCCCTTCGTTTTCAAGCTTCCTTGCCAATTGAGTTTTGGGGAGAGTGCATTTTAACTGCTGGATTTCTTATTAATAGAACACCCACTACATTGCTTAAAGGAAAAACCCCTTATGAAGTTTTAACTGGGAACATTCTGAAATTCATGCAATTGCACATTTTTGGGTGTCTTTGTTACGCCCATAGATAAAAACACGACAACGACAAATTTGGGGAACGGAGTCGAAAATGTGTTTTTGTCGGGTATCCTTTTGGCCAAAAAGAGTAGAGAGTCTATGACGTAGAAAAGGATGAATATTTTGTTTCTCGCAATGTGGTTTTCCATGAGCATATTTTCCCTTATGCAAGTCCACCAAGTCAATAACAGGTTCTACCTCAGCAATCTCCTGTGCCTCCAGGAGATATGTTATATGATGATTTTGCTAATCCTAATAAGCGTGAGTTACCTTCTGATGAACACAGTGTCACACAAACCATATTTAGAGACATGGAGAGTTTGGTTGTGTCCTCTGCGGGACAAGAGGAGACCATCGGCAATAGTCACGTTCAAGCTACGATGGAACCACCCATTCTTAGTGTTAATGGTGCAAATGCACCTACTGGAGATGACGGGAGCCCTATTCTGAGTGCATCTCAACCAACTGGGGACGAAGACTATGGTCAAGGGAAGTGGGTAAGTCGAACATCAGTGTTATTAAAAAACTATATGACTTATTTTGCTCATTGCTCTAGCTCTAAAGACCCTGTGCTCGCTCCCGTTCAATTGCCATCCTCAGGTACTCCTTATCCCATTGCTAACTATGTGACCTGTGCAAATTTAAATTTTTTTGACAAATATCGAGCTTTCTTAGCTGCAGTGAGTACCGCATCCGAGCCCACTTGATACTTAGAAGCAGTAAAGGAGAAAAAATGGCAAGAGGCCATGCAAAAAGAAATTGAAGCGCTAGAACGAAACGGCATTTGGGAACTTGGGCCATTGCCACCCGGGAAGAAAGCACTCGGGTGCAAATAGGTGTATAAAACCAAATATAACAGTGATGATACAGTGGAGCGTAACAAGGCTCGACTAGTTATCTGTGGCAACAGACAGCGGGAAGGAATTGATTACAATGACACCTTCGCACCTGTAGCAAAAATGGTTACTGTGAGAACTCTTCTAAGTGTGGCAGCGGCAAAGATTTGGGAATTACATCAAATGGATGTTCACAACGCCTTTCTGCATGGTGATTTAGACGAAGAGGTGTATATGCAGCTACCTCTCGGTTTTGAAGCCAAGAATACGAATACAGTTTATCGAGTTAAGAAAGCCTTGTATGAATTGAAGCAAGCCTCGAGATGTTGGTTTGCAAAGCTGGTAAGAGCACTGAAAGATTTTGGGTTTGTTCAATCTCTTTCTGACTATTCGTTGTTTACTTACTGCAAAAGGGAAGTGCGAGTAACAGTGCTGGTCTATATGGATGATTTGATAATTGGTGGAAATAATTCAAATGTCATTACACAATTCAAAGCATATTTAAGCAAATGCTTCTATATGAAGGATCTTGGCTGATTGAGATTTTTTTTGGGATTTGAAATTGCTCGAAGTAAGGATGGAATATTCTTGTGCCAAAGAAAATATGCCTTAGATATTGTTACTGAGTCAGGATTACTTGGTTGCAAACCGACCTCATTCCCTATGGAACAAAATCATAAATTGGCATTGGCCGAAGGAGGGTTGTTGGATGATCCAGAGAAATATCGTCGTTTGGTGGGTAAGCTGATTTACTTGACTATTTCCAGGCCAGAACTTTGTTACTGTGTGCATATTTTGGCACAATTCATGCAGAGTCCTCGCGCAGAACATTGGGAAGCCACACTTCGTGTTGTACGATACTTGAAAGGGAATTCAGGTCAGGGTGTCTTGTTGAGTTCAAAGAGTGATTTGTGTCTTTATGTTTTTTGCGACTCAGATTAGGCCAGTTGTCTTTTGACTCGGCGAATGTTAGCTGGCTATTTTGTGATGCTTGGCACCTCTTCGATTTTTTGGAAGACTAAAAAGCAATCAACAGTTTCGCACTCTTCGACGGAAGCGGAGTACCGATCTATGGCCACGACAGTTTATGAGTTGAAATGGATCAAGGGTCTCTTACACTCATTGGGTGTGGTTCATATAGGACCAATGCGGTTATTTTGCGACAGTCAATCAGGAATGCATATTGCGGCCAATCCTGTTTTTCACGAACGGACCAAGCATATCGAGGTTGATTGTCATTTCGTTAGGAACGAAATTCAGTCTCAAAATATTACAACATCCTTTGTGCGTACTACGGAACAACTGGCAGATATCTTGACGAAAGCGCTTGGCAAAAATCAGTTTGACTATATTATTAGCAAGTTGGGCATTCGGAATATCCATGATCCAACTTGAGGGGAGTATAGGATAATATTGTTGATACATTGTAAATGGTCAATATAGGAAATATAGGAGAGTTAATCTCGAGGATATTTGTATATATGTCAGAATATATGTATAGTTGGCAAGAGTCTTTATAGGTGTATCAGTACGAGTCCATTAAGGCAATTAGTTAGCAAGGAACAGCTTACATGTTTCCTATATATACTGTATGTTGTTGAGAGCAATAACAGATTAGAAATTATCTTCCTCCTTATTTCGTACAATATTTCTGAATATATAAACTGAGTTGGAGTTTAGGGGCATCAATTTCCATCAGGAATATGGAAAATAGTCGATGTATACCTCAAATTTTATGTATTAAATTTTTTTTTCATTTTTACTTTAAGAAGTAAGTTGAAATAAAAATTTGAGCATTGTTGATATAATTTTTTAACTTCCGTATAAGATGACAATTTCAATACGATAATAGAAGTAATCATATTTTAGGAATAATTATATAGTTGTCGATTTGATGATCTTTATAACAATCGTGACTAGTATAAATAAAATTATCATTTTACATCAATAAATAACTTATATGATATACAGGAATATTTTAATTTATAATTGACGGTCATCTTTCTTTCTTTTTTTGGTAATTTGTTACAATAATTAAAGCAATTATATTTTCTAAAAATAACTATTATAATTAAATAATTCTTAAACTATACACTGAAATATGTAAAGCTAAAAGAGATCTCCATGATTATCTTCTTTAGGTTGTGACTTTATAACCTCATGGTATTAGTCTTAAAGAGAGGTTAGCACTTCTTTTCACAGTATGACCCGACCAGGCGACCACAAGAGCAGGGTTTAAGCTCTGGTGATGCATTGTTTTGGGAGTTTCTTTTCATGAGCTGTCCACGAGTTCGGTGGTAAGTTATTTCAGTATAAATAACAAGTTTAGGTTATACGATACAACGTTCTATCTTTCTTACTCCTACCCATGTAGCATATATATGTTGAAGTCAAAATTTATAAAAAAAATCTTTATATGATTATTCTTGTAATATTATTACTATTTTATTCAAAAATAAAAAATTAAGGGAATACTATCATGCTTTTAAAATTCTTATCTAAATTTAATCGAAACCGTTCTGTTTTATTTTTTTATTTTTTGGTTATAAGATGTTCATATTTATTCATCAATTAAAACAACAAAAAAATCATCGTAAAAATTTAATTTAATTTGAAGAAATTATAACGATATATTTATTTAAAATAGGGAAATGTTAGACCTCATTTCAATAATTCAAAAACAATACACATGAGATCCGTATATACATAACTAATACGATAAATTACTCTTAGAACAATAAATTGATCTAACATTTTAAAGAAGAAATTTGCAATCGATACAAGATGGTATATAAAATATCTCATCCCATAAACAACGAGAGCTTATGAAGATGAAGCATGAGATCAGATCTTTTTATTATATTCATATCATGTTTTATTAGATGAGAGAAAACAGAACTATAACATAATAACTGTACCAGAAGATTTAAGGGAATTAATTAACACGACAGTGACAGATTCCCGCCATCGAGCCTCCACCAGTCCACCTGAAGAACCGTGCGTGTCCGTACGTTTTCTGACATGGCCGGTTCAGATTTTCCTGATACCCATTTCTTTTGATCTATTCGTCTCATCATCGTCACTTGGAAAAATGATGATGTTTCCTTTTAGCCCTTCGCTTTCCATAATTGCATCAATTGAGGCCATTTTTCATAAAGGAAATCAATTTCTATGGACAAATAGCTTAATTAAGGTTGATGGAGAAAACTGCTTTCAAGTAAAGACTAAATTATCACTTCTTTGGATTATTTATCCATTTCATAGAGAAGTTACGAAGCTTCAAACTCCGAATGAGGTCAATAAAACTCTTTGCAACATTAAAATGATAAGGTAACGGGAAAAGTCGGTAAACACACCTATAGGTTAGACTAAGAAAAAGGTGATGTAGATCGTGGATAGTCAAACTGAAGGAGTTTGGAAAGAGTTTTCTTCAAGTTTTGGAACTAAGTTTGGAAAATGTGGTCATCTAACCTGGAATTAGGACACCGATCGATAATGTAACATGAGTGTGATATTTTATTTGGGCAGCTGCCGCTTTCACTTGGTCAAGAAAATGTACAATTTCTTTGATCGGCTTTTGTCGATAGGATTGGCTTTTCTTAGCAGCTAGTTGGCTGTTTTTGCCTTTTGTCATAAATAAGGTGAGTTTGTTTTGCAGGGCCACAAGCATGCCACATCTGCCTTCACGTCTTAGCCACTTACTATTCTCCAACTGCTTTTTTTTTTTTTTCAGTTTTTATAATAAAGAATTCACAATTATTTTTATAACTGAATTCTATACACAATAACTTTATAAATAATATATTTAAACGATTCATTTCATAAAATAAACTTAATTTCAGCGACTATTTCCAAATCTAATACTTCTATAATCTAAATATGTTGTTTAACCCAAAGCCTATAATATATACTTGAAGATTCTGAGTAGCCTTATCCTGCCACTTAAACCATTCCTAATAGCTCTGAAATCTCTATTAGGACAAATCAGTAATTAGACTTTGAAAGTCTCATTTAATGGCAATTCAATCAGATCCATTTCATCCCTCCTTTTTATTATTTACGACTTGGCTTGTTTTTATTCCTGGAGTGTTTCCCAGGATAATTCAGTTCAGTATGACAAAAAGTGAGGGACAAAAGAAAGGAGATTTTGTTCTTACCATCAAAGTGAATCCCTTTAGTTATCTGTTTAAGTGAATACTTGGAATAATTAGCTTGAGAAGAAAATACTCAAATCAAAATTCGAATTAAGAGTTGACATGACACGCAAATTAAAATAAAAAGTTTATAAAAAAAATTGTAACAACTGAAGGACCATATTATCCTTTGTTCTTTAGTGAAATTTTCTTATGGAAACGGTCCACTCATGCTTATGTTTCTTACCATTTCCACACTGACTTAATTACATACGGAAACTACATACAGTTCTGACGAATTCTGCAGTCATCTACAGAAGAATAGAGTTGGAGGAATGGCTCGTGTTCTCATAGCACAATTTCCAAAATAAATGAATGAAAATCAAGAAGAATTTATTGAGAGGAATATTATATATTGAATTCAAATGAAACAACAATGAAAGTCCTATTAAAATGGGAGGCTTAATAAATTCAATAATATGCAACTTTATATATAATTAACATAAATGTTATTTTTACCTAAAAATGCATATATATATATATATATAATAAGATAATGCTATTAAAAATAAAATAAACAATACAAATAAATAAAAATATAAAATAAGTAATAAATATCAAAATTGTATTCCAAAAGAATAGACGAAAGGTGGACAGAATAGACAGCACATAATAATAGGAGGCGGGGCCGGGGGGGAAGACGAGAGGATACGTGGAGAAAGCCTTATGTTGACGGAAGAGAACTGAAGCGCGGTTTAGTCTTTTAGAAACCGTACGGCTGACCCCACAGTGCCACGTGAATGGTCTTTGTAAAGGAGTCCCATTGCTCGACTCCTTTTCTTTCTTTTTCGGTATATTTTTGGACCAAACACATTCAACTGCCTTTTCACGCGCAAAAGAAGAAACAAATTGGGAGCATTGCTATTATTTTCGAGTCATCAAAACTGATCTAATAAGACCTCATAGAACATGTCATATGTAATTTTTACAGCTAACAAATATTTGAAACGTATTCAATTCAAGTTTGAATTTAAAGATCTTATCTACATGCAAATTAACTACTGCGTAAATGAGATTTCTCATTTCTGTTTGCTTTCATTTATATTTTGTAATTAATATTCCTTTTTTGGATTCACGCATAACTCAATAAAGTTAAATTTCAACAAATATTATCTCAGCAATATGTTGCAGTGACGTTGGAAGAAAACTGTTTTAACTTTTAAAATGTATGACATGGACTCTGCGAGGATAAGTTAATGCAACAATCTATTTCAGATACGCAACTAGAGAAGAAGCGTGCCCATGAACTTCAGTCTTTATGTTGCATACGAAAAAAAAAAAATTCAAATCGTAACATTGGATAAGGTGGAGAGAATGAGAAGCGTTAAATGACACAAATAATAAAATAGGAAGTAACTCTTAGAAATTTAATATTGGGGAGATTTTATTATGTTCAACAGAAGGTGATGCATGATGGGGGTCTACATTGATAAGGCCACATCAACACAAATCAATGTCTCAATCGCTGACCTAGAAGCATATATAACTTCTATATTTCCCACATAAACCATCCAACTTTCCTTGCCTGCCAAATAATTTCATGACAATGGTATACCTTGAAGCAACTGATGGTTTTCTTTGACACATTTTTGGCTTGTCCAGTTGTTATCAGGGCAAAATATGACCATTTCCTCCAGCTCTAGCATGCCTTCTTCAAGCTATTGTTAAATGTTCAAAAGTAGCATCTTTGAAGGTTTTGGATACTTCCTCTTCCAAATATGTGTGCCGTAATGTTAAGGGAACTTTTCTTTCTGTTTGGCGGCCCCAGAACCAGAAGACCTCGCTATTGGAGCAGAAGAATATTGTTGACCTTTTAAAACTATTGGATTTCCAAGTTCTTTACCAGGAAAATAAAATTTTAGGTATAGCTAAAACCTGAATCCTCTTGATTTTCAATAAATCCCAACGTCGTTAAAGTCTTGACGAGATATATCTTGGGGAAATTATCAAATTTAGGTTAAAGAAAACGATAAAATTACAATGCTATATACTCTCCTTTTCCAAAGTCGTTGGTTGTTTAATGTAACTTTGACCTAACTATTAGGTGGAAGGAATAGTTCCATCACGACAACAGAGAGAGTTAAAAAAGCATTAATAGATCAAAGATCGACATATATTGCTGAATTTTAATTAGTTACAATTAACGAATTACTAAAGAAGAGATGAAATTGAAGATTTATCAACACAATCTTTCTAGAATACTCATAACTTTCACTTTCTTTTAGTTAGGATATATATTTTGTATATTTAAGTTATAATTCAAGTGAGATATATATAGAACTCTTTTGCAAACATTTTGATATTATTATTATTATTATGTAAGATATATTAATTCCATAAAATTAAATTATTTTTTAAGCTGGTGAGTTTAAAATCAAATTTAAACAACACCTAATTAGTTACTTAATCAATTTAACTCACTCAAAGAAATATTAACAAACTCCTTTTTAGTTTTTTAATCGATTGAACGCACTCAAAGCAATTAATGTTATTTTCACATAAGCATATGCTGTTTATATAATTGCATAACAAATACGTTCTTTCATATTCGACTCAATGAATTAAACTCGAAAATTAATCATTTACTATAACATATTGATTTAAAAATTAAGTAAAAATTTTAAATATCAAGTTTGAATTATATAAAAAGCTTAGAAAAAATTAATCCCAATCTAATATTTATAAATGATTTATATTTATCTTAACTTACAATTTTCATCCATATTTATTTTGAATTAATTAATATTTAATATTTTATTAAAATTATAAATTTTATAATTATTTATTTAATTTATTACTAATTGTATATATTATTGTGAGAAATTGTATTTTATTTTAAAAATTCTATAATTATTTTTATTTAAAAATACTTTGATAACTTATTTATATTTTAAATATTTATTAAAACTTTTAAAAATATGAATATTTAAATTTAAATTTTTACAATAAATTAAGTTTTGATTTAAAAATTGAGGTCGATCTTGTTAGTCAAATTAAGTACAAATATAATTTGAATTACAGTTAAATCCGATTCAACCAGTGAAGTGGAGATCTCACTAGCTCGAAGTAAAGCGAATGGGATGGAAGAGTAGACTGACTAGCTATATTGTTCAGATAGCCACGCAACTCTGCTTCTATTTTGTATGTTCATGCAGGTGCATTGATGCAACCTTATCCTTCAAATTCCTTGGGCTTTGGTCCTTCAGTTTGAGAACTGACGATCACAAATGAGAAAGACGAAAGTGCCAATTATTCGGGTTAGTCCAAAGAGATATCTGACAGGCATTCATTCAAAAAGATTTGATTATAATATTTTTATTGATTGATGTCCAACGTATAATATATGAATTTTTTGGGCAAGCTTTATAAAATTGAAATGGCCGTCGTTTCTAATTCAGATAGTGTTTTATAACATATTATCCATTTGTGCGATTTTAATTTGTTTTAGGGCTGTTTTATTTTTAAATAAATTTTCATTATGCTTAAAAAATTTTTTTTTATATTTTTGTTTGTTAGTTGAAACTCTTCCTAAAATTAGTAACCTATAACTACTTGTGGATTATTAAATATGATTATAATTTATTTTCTCTCAATTGTGACTTAACTTTACAATGTATTTTCTCCCAATTATGAGTTCAACTTTGTTTAACAAGCTCCAAAAAGATATATATATATATACATATATAGTTAAGTGCTATTATTTATTTCATGCTTATATATTACATCATCAATTCTCTTTCATTTATCATTGATAATTATATAGGAGAGTGACGAAATATTTTTTTCTTAAAATTTTAAAAAATTCATTCTATTTAGGTGGAGATTGAATCCAAAGCTTTTACTGTTTTTTTGATCCCGGACGTCATTGATAATATGTAGGAATAGAATTAAAAGAATTATATATATATATATTTAATCGGAAGAATACAAAAACGATTATTCTTCTTTAAACCACACGTTACTTAATTGCATGTTTGTCTTATTACTTATTGAAAAATAAAGTTGTGATGATTTATATTTCTATGAAGACGCAAACCGATATGTCTATGTCAATGCAATTAATATGAAATAGCTAAATTTGAAAAGTAGAAAACATTTAGGTTTACCATTTTGGTGACTGATGTAGATAGCCACTTCTAGGGTCTAGGTTGAATCGTCCACAAGCACAAGCCATGTGTAGGTTTCGTTATACTTTGACAAATCAACTAGCATAATCGCTGTTCAAGTACCTAGAGATTCCAAATCCAACCCAGTATTGGAGGTTTGGTCCTACATCAATATTTCCCTCCTCCGCTCCCCTCCCCTCCCCTCTTCTATCACATAATTGTATAAAAGCATCCTCATCACATGCCATACGGTCCCTTTTCTTGCTTTATGACTTGGGGGCGGTACGTGTGCTTAATTGATCAGTAAAACACACAAATGTAAAAATGTAACATAGCATATAAAACGAATAACAAAAGGTTGAAAAGGAAGCAAATTAAAAGAAATGAAAAGCATAAATATTAAAAACAAACTCTTAGAATTAAAGATTCCATACTGTGTTGTATATAACAATCCTAAAAGAATGGGACATATGGTTTGGGTTGGGCGGTTAATATATGGACTTGGATTTTGGGCTCTTTCATGAGGACCTTTGTCTCAATCCCAAGTGCTCATATATGCAAAGCTTTGTATTTAGCTTTATCAGTTATTGGTTGGGCTTAGCCATTTACATATTGGACCGTATTATTTACTTTAATTAGTTCTACTCTTTTTAAAATTTTCATAAGTTCCACTTCCGTCCCTCTTAGAATGTGTCAATTCTTCGAGTTGAAATTTAACATGTTGATGCTTTCATTAATTTTAACGTATACAAATTATTCAAAATAAAGTTTAAGTAGATTAAAATTTCAATGAAATTAATTCTTAGTCAATTAAATTTCATCTCATAATTCGCATGATATTTTTAATTTAAAATAGATCTCTTTTATTTAAAATGTATAATAATGAAGTCAATGCCATGTGTAATAAGTGAGACTTATTTTAAATGATTTTTCTTTCAATTTTAAAAAAAAAAAGATTTGATCCAATTCAAAATAAAAAATAGATTAAAAGCAAGGATTTAAATCAAAATAATTTTTTAATCAAATTTTGTAGTGATTTATACAGTGATTCAAAGATTTTTATGTTTTAATTTCATTTTTGATGTCCAAGGATTTAAAAATTAATTACTTATCAGTGAATAAAAGACATGAAAGCTGATGGGTGCTTTCTGTTTTCTATTTCCTCGCCGTCGGCGTGCTTGGATCCATTTGCGGTGGCGGTGGAGAAGAGGGGTTTTGGAGAACAACTTGATTGTTGATTGGAAGATGAAACACCTAGAATTTGTAGTTGTTGAAGGGGAAGCTCCCAGATGATAATGACATGTATCAGAATCCCCCATGTACTAGCTTCTCTGATAGCTCCAATGTCAGTCTTGAACCCAATCGTGGCGAAGAAGAGCGGTAACAGGAGTTCTGAAACAAAGTCCTCAAGTTTCTCTATGAGTGTCACACCGAGTGGTCCGTTTGGGATCACACACAAAAGCTCCAAAAACAGCACGTGTTCTAGTGGCGTCAGTGATGAAACCTGAGATCATCACTCCAGCGAGGATAAGGAAGATGTAAAACTCACTAAACGTCTCTCCTTGTGGTGTTCTTCGAATCACCCATTAAATGGCAGGCCTGATGACGAAGATGCAGAAGATGACGAACGCTCCATTGGAGAATATTGTTAGACATTTTTGCCCCTAAGGGCAATTTTGTTAATTTCTCATTCAGTTGACAGTTATTAATTGTAATTTGATTTTTTAAATAAATTATCGGTTAAGTTACGTAATTTGATCCAGATAAAAATAATAAAATAGCCCAATAAATGATTTAAATTAATGGGTCGAAGTCTGGGTAGAAAATAGATCCCTATTAGTATAGACCTGGTCCACATTGACCTTGTGATGGGGAAGCCCGATATGAAAGCTATAAATAAGTTATGGTCTCCTGTAGTTGCTTAAGTAATTCACGAGCATTCAGAGCTCTGACCCGTTAAGAGCGCCCGCGTATTAAGGAAACTACAGAAATGCCTAAACTACGAGCCGGATAACGTTTTCTATAAAGGTCCTCGAGAGATTCGAGCTCGTTTGGCAGTAGAAAAAGACATTTAAAGATTGGATGGAATCGAAATTAGATATTCCGCATTCCTTCGTTTTTAATCTTTTCATGAAGGATCCTGGGTTCGTAATATAGTCTGTGCTGCGTATTACACGTGGTATCAGAACGATTACGTGATCAGATTGCCAGAAACGAAGGTTTTTCATCTCACATGGTTTTCTTTGTTTTTGATTCGATTTCTGGTTATTTTGCGTAAATAATTGCGTAGAAGTGGTATACATACGGTTAGTCATGAAAAACGGGTCAAAAACTGGCCAAACGGAGTAAAAAACGGACCTCTCGGATGCCAAAAATCGCCTCCAGCATCAAAGACTATAGAGAATGTCGGGCACGCGCTCGACCTCGCTACAGTAGCAAGGGAGAGGCGGTGTGACTGGCGTGTGTAATTGGGCAGCGCCGCGCGGGACGCGACGCGTATCTCCCTTGAAACTCACGCATGGGACGCGACCCGCGCAGCCAACGATGAGGGAAGGAGGGCACGACGCTGACGCATCCATCCGGTCCGTCCAAGTGGCAACGGGCGATGAAGGATGCGTGCGCACGCGTGTATTGCACACGCCGCACAGTATCCGCATGTCTGTGCGTGACGTGCATGCAGACGATCTGACGCACATCTAAGCGTGCGCGTGTAGCGCACATGTCGACCCCATGTGCAGTGACGTGGCGGGTGCGTCAACGACTGACGTTAACCGTACGGAGCTACAAAAAAAAAAACAAAAACAAAAACACAAAAATTTTAGATTTCCAGTAAGGGTGCCCTGGGGTGTTTTGGGTCAGTTTTCGGGTCCGGAAAATTTATAAGGTAATTTTTTTCCATTTTTCTGGATTTATTACATTAGTAATAAATTAAAGTTTAACTTCAGAAAAAGGAATTAAGGTATTTCGGATCCGATTTCAAGTGAATTTTCATGCTTCGGACATCACATGAGAGAGATACTTCAAATTGTCGTGTCTCGGGACTCATATTCAGGGTTCGGGATCACATGATGGTTAATCGAAAAAGGAATTTAGACATTATGAAGCCATTTTTAAGTGAATTTTTGTACCACGAACTTGCCATAAGGGAGATACATTGGATTCTTATGTCTCGGGCGGTCGGTTCGGTATCCGATAATGCATGAAAATGAAAATTTTAGTGAATGTCTTAAGCACTGGTGTGTGATAATGAGACTGTACATTCGAATTTTGCATTTATTGAAGTTACATTGTCACATACCATATGCCCATAAAGAATGTGAGGATAACATAAAGTTGAATTCCTTGTGTTAGTGGACTTTTTGGGATACTGATGAGAATGTAGTCACCAAAGTGGCCTTTCAAGTCAGTATTTTGGATTGTTCTACTTATATGTTAGGAGATGTCTCTAACCTTATGTTTGGTTATTCTGCCCAAAGGTGTTGACTTTACATAACGATTTAAGATTATCATAAAAGCATTAGATGGAGAAAAACTGTTGCTTAAATGATCTGTTCACCCAAAGGTGGTAGTATCTTTAGAGTTGACGATTTGTACTCTGATCGCTTTTTATGCTGGAAGTCTAATTGCATATATTATGTATTCAGTCCAAAGGTGTTTCATAATATGTGTGATCGTATTTTTAGGAAAAATATTGTTTAATGGCTTTCAGTATTGCTGTTGTCCTACATTTGTGCTGATCTAATCAAAGTTACTAAAAAGTCACCTTTTCGGTCAATGAAATCAGTGTCACCATTGAAATGCTGACCGGTTTCAATATAAGAAGCAGATAGAGGATGTATTGAATGCTATGGAAAGCTGAGGTTGATATGACCATACAGAAAAATAGGTCATCTCCACCTACATCCATAAGCTTGAAAGCTCATAAAGTAGCCCTTTAAAGCCTAGGATCGGTCTAACATATTATGTCTGATGATCATTAAGAGATCCGTACCTAACCATCTGTATAGTGAATTTCAGGACATAGACATAGCACAGTGATTTCTTGGAAATGTCTCATAGAGGTACATAGACTCATCTAGTATTGAGACAATTGCCTTGAATAAAGAATTATTCTCCATAAAGTATACAGAGAAAAAGGGGGAGTAAGGAGTACATATCAAGAATGATTAATTTTCACAGGAGACCGAAGATGTTAGACATTTCTTTTCTTGATGTCTTCATAAGACACCAGACTCTAAATACACTCCCTTCAGAGTTAAGTAATCTGGTGAAGACACATTATTGGCAGGATAAAGAATGGCAAATGCTTTGATTTTCTATTGCGTTGTTGAGGGAGAGAACCTTAAGTTTGTTACTCCTACAGTCCTTAAATCAACTAAATGGAAGGCAACGATGAAACACACTAAGATTGAAGATAGAAAGACTGAATCTTCTCCACATGCTGATGCTGGTTGATTTAGTGTTGGTGAAGGTCCTAGGGACATAAAGAAGCTAGCAGTATAAGGCATAAAAGGAAAGGCTGTGACTATCAGATAACTTTTTGGCTTGTCAATTTATGAATCTAATTTACGATAGTCGCATTAAGTACTTGGTGACTAAATAGTGGAGTATCTGATCAAGGTGCTTCCATGGTGGAAGGGGTTCATATCCATGATAAAGCCAAATAAAGAGAAAGGAGGAATTGATAGTTGACAGCAATGAAGAAATGAAAGTAATATCTATAGGGGATGTATGTACTGAATCTTGTAGCAAGGGTCATTTGGGTTATTACACGACACATTTTATATACAATCTTTGGATCAATTTTGGATAAAGGAAGTTGAAGTTTTGTATTTAATACTTCTGTTGTACAATTGTGTTTAATGCAAAACATAATGATACAACTTTCTTATCATATGGTTTGTATAAAGTCTGTCTTACCCCGAGTTAGATATAAGCTTCTTCATATCTTGCTGAACAAGTCATGAAATGAAGAATCCTGGTGAATGAAAAGTCATACATGATGTGGTGTAAAAGTTTAAGCCACATTTTCAATGCTAGAGTTAAGCGATTGATTAAGGAAAGCATTCTCTTCATTCTAGATTATGATAATCTGGAAACATGTGTTGACTAATACAGGAGTGAGTTGACGAATAAGGATACTGAGGTCAACTCATACTTCTGACTTGTTGAGTTTGATACATAAGGATATTAAAAGACCTTATACAGTTGCAATGCACAATTTCAAAGTATTCTGACATTTGTCATGATTATTTCCATATAGTTATGTGTTCTCGCTTAAAGACTGAAGGTTGAGAACCAATTGGGAACTGTCATTAAGAATGTCAGATTTGACCATAGAGGAGACTATCATGGCAAACATGGTGTTTCAGGACTTGAAAAGGTTCGGTTGCCAAATATATGGAATCGGCTGGCATACTGACTTGGTTCACTATACCGATTAGTTTTGAGCAAAATGGTATGTTGCCTAAAGGCATAATCGCACTCGAAAGGACTTAAAAAAGTCAATAGATAACAAGACTAATCTACCTGAATATCTAGAAGTGTGAAAACCAGTCTCACACATATTAGTGTATGAGGCTGCCCTACCGAGGTGGTATAATCCTTATAAAGAGAAATTGCACACTCATTGTGCTCATTTCTATTTAGTGAGATATCCTGACCACTCTAAAGACTACAGATTCTATGTAGAGAAAGAGGGAACATAATAGTGGAATCAATAACAGTTAAGTTTCTGGAATACGATGTCTATAATGATGGTGGGCCTTTTGACTCTTAGAATGATGATAGGATGGATACTATAGTTATTACGTATCCGCTACTCATACAGCTAGATCCAATGGATTTAGATCGTTGTACTATGCCTGTAAAGGAACAAGAACCCATACTTATACACATAATGATTCTTGGGGGTATAAGATCTAATGCAGTTATGAAGATCCACTGGAGTGAGATGACCTATTATCCCATCTAATGTCATAGTCTATTAGGTGATCAGGACTATGATATTAGATATATTAAGAATCCAGTTACTTTTACAGAAACTATTTCTGTACCTGCAGTGGAATTGTGGTGGGTTGCATTGACTGATGAGATACAAACCATGAAACATAGTAAGGTCAGGAAGCTACTTGATTTTGTAGCATAACTACAAAACTGTCAGTATAAAGTTTAAGACCTAAAGGATTTTAGGATGAAGTTCATCGATTTATGGACTAGCTCAATTTCCTGTGATTTACTCAGAGAGAAATGTTAACTGTACTATTACTTTTATCTCATACCCTCGTAGGATACATTTTGAGTGATTATGACAATTGCAGCTCATGATGGTAAAGATTTACATCAGATAGTTGTCAAAACTATTTTCCTAAATAAAGACCTTTATACAGTGATCTATATGGTACAACATAAAGGATTTCTGGATCCAGAAGGAACTGACATGGTTTGCACGTTATGCAAATCAACATATGAGTTACATCAAACCTCCCGAAAGTGAAACCTTACAGTTGATGAGGTTATAACCTCTTTCAGCTTCATGAAACATAAAGTTAAAAGGTGCTTGTACTAGATCAGGGGAGCAAAAGTATTTTCCTATTACTGCATAAGGATGATATATTGCTCACGTCAAATTTTTTAACCATGTTGTATAAGGTGAAATAACGTTTGGTCAAGAACTTTGACATAAAGACCTTGACATAGCATCTTTTGTCCTAGGTTTTTAGATTCACCAGGACAGATCTTAACATTCATGATACCTCTCACAAAATGCATACATTAAGTATATGTTACCAAAGTTTAATACAGTCAAAAGTAAACGTGTCGTAACACTTGTCTCTCATAGTGAGAAATAATCTTTGGCACAGTGACCAAAGAATAAAGTAAAGAGAGAGGTTATGAGGAATGTTCTGTGTTCTAGTACGGTTGACAGCCTGAAGTATGCTCAGCTTTGTACTAGGCAGGACATTGCATTTATAATTTGACTGTTTGGTCAGTATCTGGTTAACCTAAATGTAGACCATTGAAATCCAGTCAAGTGAGTGTTAAGATAATTAAAGGAAATCAAGGATTATATGTTGGCATATAGATAAGTCAACAAACTAAGCCTCGTAGGGCATCAAGATTCAAATTTAACTATGTGTCCGGATGATCGAAAGTTTACTTAAGGTTACAGTTTAAGGTTGCAGATGATATAATGTCGTGGAAGTGTGTCAATTAGACACGGGTAACTTCCTCAATCACACATGTATAGTGCATGCTATAGGCTGCTTCACAGACAGTTTAGCTCGAAAATTTGATTTCTGAGTTGTCTGTGGTTGATTCAGTGGCTATACTCATTCAGTTGCAATGTGATAATCAAGCTTCCGTGTTGTTTAATAACAACATTGAATGTCACATGGTCTTAGCATTTTGAGATCAAATTCTTGATCATGAAGTGGTTGACACGAAAAGGTGACATTAATGTTTGGAGCATTTAAAGAATGAGGAATGATAAGTCGATTCTTTAACGAAAGGACTTTACCCACTTGTGTTTGGAACACAAGTATACAGTTGGGTGTTTTGAAATCCTTAAACACTGTAAGTTAGGGAATCGTTAGGCTTGCTCCACGTACATTTGTACATCTTGATGTATTATGACAGTATGATGGTTCATAAAGATGATCATTGGTTATCCTCAGTAATACAGGCTATCATACGTTGTCATAATACGTATAGAAGTCTTAAGATTTGTGTTGATCTTAAGTATTTTAAAGGTCATTGGGCATATATGAAGATTGACCTTGAGCCTATGTCATTAGACATACACAGTTTTGTACGGATATATCCTTCAAGTTTGACATGACATAGGGGGATATAATAAATCCCATAAAGATTCTCTAATGCAGTTTAGCATTCAGTTGGCGAACATAAAGATTTTCTCTAATGATGTTTAGCATATGGTGAGAGGAAACAAGTTTTCTCTAATGATGTTTAGCATTCGGAGCGAGAAAACATGATTTCTCTGGTGCAGTTTAGCAATGCGGTTTAGCATAAAGTTGGAGAAATCGAGACCTATAGACGAAGATGATATATATTAGATCATAAA
>JANQBM010000221.1:7357318-7369717 GCA_025594535.1 Erythroxylum domingense | reverse complement strand
TACACTTATTTTTGTGCAAAGATTCAATATTCATGTGCATATATGCATGAACAAGAAAAATGCATTTCCTTAATCTCTCTTAAGCTTACATGCATTGAAATTTTAGTTCCTAACCCTTAATATGGGGACGGGATGTTACACATATGACCTTAAGTTCTTCAACTAAGTTTTGAATCCAAATCTCCTAAGTAGCACAAGAAGTTAGAGCTTTATTCTATGCTTCAGTAGAAAAATCAGCGATAATTTTTTACTTCTTAGAGCTCATGAAAATGATATTACCACCAAAATAAATAAGCTAGGCAGAGATTGATTTATGATTATCTTTATTGCTTACCCAATTCGCATCTTTGAAGACCGTTGAACAAGTATTGATGCATTTTTAGGAAAAGAATTTGATTCATCGTAGATTTGAGATAGCATAATAAAAGTCTAGTTTTTGACAATAGTATTCGATGGAAGAGTGCATGAACAAGTTCATTAACATTATACAAGATGTCAAGTCTGATGAGAGATAAATAATAATAAAGCTCCAATAACTTAATGAAAATTTTTCATTAGATTTATAGATAGAAAGTCATTGTAAAGGTGAAGAGAATGAGTGGAGTATATCGATATTATGTATTATTTGGCACCAACCATATTATTTATATCAAAGAGATCAAAAATATATTTAATATGAGTAAGAAGTAAACTAGAAGGGGATCGAAGCACTTCAATACCACGAAAATAGTGAAAGATCCTCAAAATCCTTGATTAAAAAACTATTTTCTAAAACTTATAAAAAAAGTTATTAGGAAGACATTATTATTGCCAATTGTAATTAAATTATCTATATAAACTAATAGATAAAGTGTGACTCCATATTTATAATAAATAAAAATTGAAGCACTAGTAATAAAGTTAGTAAAACCATAAGAGAGTAAAAAACTTTTCATCAAATTTATGTACCAAGCCTATAGAGCTTGTTTAAGACTATAAATGGCCTTATGCAATTTGCAATCAAAAATTAGGTTATTATGATCAACATAAGAGAGAATAAGTTGACTTGTTATTATCGATTCAAAAAAAAAAGTTGACTTGTTATTGTGTTTGGTCATCAAAGAAAAGGTGTTATAAAAATTAATTCAAGTCTTTGATAAAAAAAATTTTACCAATAAAATAAACTTTGTATTTGGAGGTAGGGTCATCATAATTCTGTCTGATATGGAAGATTGATTTACAACTGACAATATTTTGAGAGAAAAATGAAGGAATACATTATTAAGTGCCATTTTAAAAGGAGCAATAAATTTCTTGAATACCTCTCTTAAACTTGTTTAAAAGTTTTAGTAATACAAGTTAGTTCAATAAATTTAGGTAAAAGGAGTTTTTGTAGAAGTTTGATAAAGCACTTAAGTTTACATTTTTTTTATTGAGCTAGTTCTTATGGTTTGAGAAGGTAATGGTGTGGCAATAAGTAAGGTTGGAGTGGGTTATTATGACAAGATAATGATGGTAGTATATGTAAAAGGGAAAGATCAAGAGGTTGAATATTGAGGAGAAGGGTAAGAAGAGATACATGTCTCAAGGGAAGAAAGTGACATAACTCATGATGTAAGTGATAGCATTTGTAGTTGAGGAGCCATCATAAACTATTAATGATGGAAGCACAAAAATACATGGTGATGAAACACATATGACATAAGAAGGGGAAGTAGTAGAGAATATAAAAAAAAGCAAGAATCATATTTACTTATTAGTAGCAAATAAGAAATGTGTTTCGATAAAATAAACATGGTGAGAAATATAAATTCTATAGGTAGTATTATTCTGACATAGATAAGTCCTTTGATATAGTGAGTATCCAAGAAAGAGATAAGGTATAAATTTAAGCTAAGTATATTTTATGTATAAGGTTTTAATTAAGGAAAACATAAATAATCAAAAATTTGTAAGTTGTTATAATTAAGTTTGTAGTTTAATAACTTTTTGTAAGGGCGAGAGAAACTTAAAATGGTGTGAGAAGACGATTAATTAAATAAAAAAAGTGGTTTGAAAAGCATAAGGTGAATATTTATTAGGAATATCTGCTTTACGAAATAAGGTAAACTAGTGTCAATAATATATTTATGACGTCTTTCGATAGTGTCATTATGTTGAGACTATGAGGATGTATTTTGAGATCTTGAATACTAGAATCACAAGAAAGTCTTTGAAGATAATATATTCACCACCACCATTCGAGTAGATAGTAATGACAAGGCGTTTGAAAATTTTTTCAAACAAAATTTTAAATTGAAGAAAAATAATGTAAACATCATATTTAAATCGTAAGGGATAACATAACAAAAATAATATAATAAAAGAAGCCATATGCAAATTTAGTAGGAGAAGGACCTCAAACGTCAATATAAACAAAATCAAGAGGACCAAAACTCTATAAAGTTAAGTTACTAAAAGAAAGACATTACCTTTTATTATATAAACAATGATCGAAAGAAAAAATAATCTAAAGGTAGATAAAGAGAATGGAAATTAGGTTAGAATTAGTAAGTGATTTTAAAATTTTAATTTAAGGATGCCCAAGATGGTTATATTATATTATTAGAGAAGTTTCTCAAGAAATATTGGTAAATAAAGCATGACTAAAATTAATGAAGCTTTTATTGAAATTGATCAGTTATAAAAGGAGAAAATAAAAAATATCCACTATAAGTCATTTTTAAATATGAACCATCACATATATGAATGTGATTAAGACCTCAAATGTTTGAGAGAGGGAAAGGGTGGAAATTGAGAGCACATAATAAGAAGCACTAGAGTCAACTATTCATTGATTAAAGCCAGAGGGAGTGAGTTGAACATGATTTGTAAAATATTTTGTTAGGATTAAGTTAGGGGAAGATTTTAAAACACATGTTAGCCTTATATCCAAGCTTTTTATAATATTAGCAAACAATTGGATTGAGTTTATAATTAAACTGTGTAGTAAAATTATAAAGATAGGTTGATTCATAAAAATTAAGCAAAAGACTTAGGAAAGGGACTATTCAAAAGCTAATTAAAGTGACAATGTTTAGCTATACAGGTGATTGGTGGAGAAGACTTAGGGTGATTTTTATCATTATGGAGAAGAAATGTTTCGTGTTCAATAATTTTATTAAATAGCTTTTTCAGCTTAACAGTTGAATTTTATGTTTGTATACTATTATTAATTCCTTATAAGTATTATGACTAAGACCACATGTGATATATACAGAAAGATGGACGTTACGTAGAGGACACTAAGGATTATTAACTCATCTATAATCTACTTAATATTTACAAAAAAATCAGCAACAAAAGAACAATTATGAGTAGTCATAAAGAGTTTGTATTTCAGATGAATGATATAAGTGATTGACTGCCTCCTATAAATACACTACAACAAAGACACCATTTCCCGACGATTTCTTTTGCGACAAAACCAAATTCATCGTCAAAAGACAACATATTGCAACGTTTAAACATTTGCCACTAAAACTTACCATTTAGTACGAAAACAAAAAGCGTTCACATAAGGGAAAACCTTTAGTGACGTACAAAGAAAATCGTCGCCAAATCATGGACAATGGGTGACAATTTATGATATTTGTCACAAAATAATGCAATCGCGATGAAGTCTAAAGATGTCATCATAACTTGTCAAACATTTAGCGACGAATCCCGTAAATCATTACCAAATGTTATCTGTTTTGAGACGATATTATGAAGCGTCACCAAAAGGTCAATATTTGGTGACGAAAGTCCTATTTCATCACACAAGCTTATACATTCAATGACGATTTCTTTTCATCGTCACTAAATTTCAAGTATTCAGCAACGAATTTTGGAAATCATCACCAAATGTTGCACATTCAGTGACGAATTCTAAAGAACGTCGGTGAATGTATACATTTGGTGACGATTTCTAAAAATCTTCACCAAATGATTGACAATTTCATAAATTATTAAACAAACATTTTTATAATCTATCATAGTTAAGATATGTTTTATTGAAGATTTGTTTTGAATGTTTACAACGTATTATTAAAAAAAACTCACAACTAAATTTTAAATGTTAAACAGTAGTATTAATTAATCATTAGTATTCACTAACATTGCAAAAATTAGATATAAAATTTTTTAATAATTTTATCAATATAATAATATGATATATGGAGTAGTACGAACTTTGAATTAGAAGTTACCTAATTCATACACTTATAGAACTAGAACAATAACAGTCCAAATTTAATAGTACACAACTTAACTCCTAAGTAGTTGATATGTTGTTTGACAAATTATTACAGATACAACAATAAATAAACTTTAAGACTAAGTTCAGTTGATTGACTTTCTAACTGACAATGATATAATTATTTATTTGGATTCCAAGTAACATGAGAGTCGATAAAAGTAAATGAGTCCCTGATGTTTGGATTCCCCAAAAGGGTCCTTACACGTTCGAATGTACTAATTGGAATAGTAACAGTTGTTCCCTAAAATGTAGGGTTTTTCACACCCTCTTACAACAGCTTTTCCGCTAGAGCTAAATTTGTAGAGAATGCAGTGAATAAGTCGTTAGATTTAGTACCTAAAACACAATCATTATAGAAGTTAGATATTGTCATATTAGTAAACCGTTAAATGAACTAAAATTGGAGTGACATGCATATGTGCATAAGTAGACGAAATATTCGGAATTGACAAATTTTCCAAATCAACTGATTTTCCTAATCCTTTATGGACTGTTGTGACATCACTCCCGCCTCCATAGCCATACATATCATATTTGAGACTCAAGGAAGCTTAAAACAACATGTAGTATAAACCATCAAATGTGAATATATATATAATAGTTTCAAAAAAGGAAATGAGAAGTACATAATAAGGAAAGTGACATTGTTCAAATGATACTAAACGCCTTGAAGCAGAAGATCGGCCATGGAAGGCAAACGATGATTAGTATATAAAGTGGAGACTGCATTTGCATTGTTGGTTTTCTCAGTAGGGACAATTTTGCCACATTCCTCCCAATGGAATGAATTAAGGCCATTCGAAACTAGTCTCCATTTCGACATTCCTTCATTAATAATGTTAAGAGGTAAATTTTGTAAAAGTCAATTTAGAATAAAACGATGATATGTTTAACTCCAATTTCAATGACAACTGAAACTAGTCCAGTTTAGCACTTATACATCTTCAATGTGCCTAATGATATGAAAGTTACCCTTGCTAAAATTTCAAATTTTTATTATGTAATTTGTATCTAATGCAAAATTTAGAATTTAAACTAGAATTGACATGATTATGTTCTCCATGTACATACATATAGTATTACCTATATGTCTCTATATTACTATTAATGGAAATGCAAAAAAGTAAAATACTCTTAAAAAAATTTCAAGAGTATACATAAATAAAGCCTTCATGAGATTAAACACTAAACGTCAGTAAGAAGATAGACATAAAGAAATAACAAAGATAGAAAGTAAATGGTGGTCGGAAGTATATGGTGAATACAAACTATAAACTTTTAAAGTCTTGCTAGGATAGAAGATAACTACTTTTCAATAGTCCTAGTTACCGAAATTGATTAGATTTAGTTTCTAAATCATATATAAAATGGAGTGGATAACACTGTTAATGGATTGTCTAGAGTATAACACTTTTCAAATGCAATTGTTACAGAAATTTCATCGAACACTTTTACAGACATGACAAACTCATCCCAAGATTCAAATACAAATCATATGTTTTCCCTTCCATCATTAACATTAACACATTCCATGCTACTTCTATTCACAGACAATCTAAAACCATGCAGTAAATGCATATATAATTACCCGTTCAAAACTAAACATAACACCTTTAAAACACGTGAAAGCCCAAAATCACAAATGCCAAGCAGGATGCATTTAGATAAGTTCCTCAATAGGCAAAATCCATAAACAACTTGAGAAGATTTAGTAACTGTGAGGTCAACTAAATCAATTTGACTTTGAAAACTAGCTAAGCAAAATCCAAACTCTCCAACAACAATGTGCAAATAACATAACACAAAGAAATCAAACAACAAATACAAAACGCAATGAAATCAACTTTAGCACCACAAAAAACACTCTATGTACAGATCTACATAAAGAAGATCTAGACTACCCTGAAAGGATAAAAATCACAACTTTTCTAGTTAGTAATAAAACTTGAAAAAACCAAGATTGACAAACAAAGAGTCAATCTAGTCAGTAAAATAAGTATAAATGAAGACCGCAACTAAAAATACAACAGATAGGAAAAAAGAAGTGATAGGATTACAGATCGTGTTTTGATATAGTCAATGACTTTAATACGTGGGTAAGACGTCGTAGATCGCTAGTTTTGGGAAGACTTGACGAAGACTATAGAGGAAGAATTGAGTTCCAGATAAAGGTAAAGCTTTTTTAAGAACAATAAAGAACTAAAGAAAATGCTTGTGTTTTGGAGACGTTTTCTACAATTCGTAGCAAATTTATACTTTTAGAAAACGATTTAACATATTGGTAGCAAAATGTTGTACATTTTGCGACCTTATAGGTGTTCCGTAGCCAAAGCTTGACATTTTGCGACAAATGTTAGATTTATCTCAAAATGTGGGAGATCAGAAAAATATAACTACGTCGTTTTCCACGTAGTTCAAATGTATTGGCGACGGTTATCATTAATCGTAGCTAAATGTTTTACAATTTACGACAAATCCTAGTTTCGTCGCTGAATGTTGCAACGGTAAAAAAAAATTTAGGTACTCGAGTAAAAATCGAAGCCACAGCCTTCCCCCCTCCCTCTCATTTTTGTGTTTTCTCTCAATTGAATATTCTCCCTCCTTTCTTCAATCTTCCTTCAGCTGTTCTTCTCAATTTTTTGCTCTTATCTTGCCCCCCCCCCCCCTCCCCTACCTATCATCTCATGGAGTTAAGCTTAACCTGGTAAGTTTTCTTTCATTTGTTGTGGGTTCTTTTTTAAATGTCTTAAAGCAGCCGAATGTAAATTTATTGTGGTTTCTTCGATTTCTTAAATTTTTTTCTTGGATTGAGTAGTAAAATGTTGGGTTTCTGTTGAATTGTTTGAATGATGGTGAAGAAAGGGGACTGAATGAATGAATGGTTGAAGGAACGTGTGTCTTATGTTCTGCTTACAAGGTGTCTGTTGAAAGTCTTGTTCCAACGAACACCTTTCATTTTTTGTCTGAAATGTGATTTAGTTTGATATGTAATATGATTATGTGGAGGGAAGATGATCGACTATGATAAGAACAGAAAAGATCAGGCATAGGTACTTATTTAGATAGAAATTGCAAGCTCTACGATAATGTCACTGGAAATTCATTTTGTAATGGAGAAACATCAATTTCTACAAACTACAAACTTGGAAAATCTCAAAGCTTAAGTCAAGTTCTATGTGCTAGAGTAGTAACTCATATTCTTTTCCCACTTCCAAATCAAATTCAAATTTTATTATATTAATTGGTACTAGTCACAAGCCGTAAGCACGTTCTTTAGTCCCATATCAAGTTTAACTTCTAAGCTTTAGAACTCAACACTAGGTATTTCTTTTGAATTCTCAGCCTCAAGATTTATTATAGACATAACAATTTCATTTCAATTTCTAAGACATAGTTCTAATCATTTTCTTTATTTTAAAGTTTTAAGATAGTTTTCAAATTTAGCTCTAATCATTTTAGACTCTAAGATGCAGTTCTAACATTTCTTTTTAATTCTAGGCCTTAAGATTTATTAAGGCCTAGAAACTTAATTTCCAGCCTTAAGACACAGCTTAAGAAATTTATTTTTAACTCTAATCCCTAAGATTCACTATAGACAAATCAATTTAATTTTAACCCATAAGACTTAAATCTAGGCATTTCTTTTTTTATGTCAACACGAGTTCAATGTTCATACTAATTATGGATGTTGGTTGGTGCTGGAGTTTTCATTGGGTATCAGCCAGTGATATATTACCAAAGTAGATTTGAAAATTGAAAAAAATATAATCCATCTTATTCTTACTAACCCTAGCTTCATCCCTAACCCTATTACACTTACAGAAAAATCGACCATAAAAGAGAGGAGACTGAACTGAGAAGATAGCCACCAGCCTGTACAAAAAAAAAATAGATCCAGCCACCCATCTCTCTAGAGTCTATAACCTCTACTATCGTGTTTTCAATAGTCCAACTTCTAACTCTTATGATCTACTCTCACCTATATGAAATCCAACCTCATCTTATCTTACAAACAGATGAAGACTATACTCAGAATGACTTCAATGACAATGACGATACTTTGCTGGAATATATTAGTGATGAAGAATCAAACAATAATGTACTTAATGATGATGATTTTCTTCATCTTGATCATGATGATTGAAAGTAAGTTTCAATGCTTGTATTGTTTCAAATGTTAATAACATAACTATAGGTCTTATGTTGTTAATGTTGTAGTTATGTTAATTTATGATGACTATAAGCATATTTTTAATGTTTCAGTTATGTTTTTGAGGTAGTTGATGATTTTCAAAAACTTGATCATGACGATTTCTGTAAATCAATTGTTTTTGCTATTTGAAATGTTAAGAACATAATTGTTTGATATTGTCGATGTTTTACACAGGTTCATTATAATGGCACATGGAAGAAACAAAGGAAAGAGAGTAGTGACGGTAGATGAAGTTTCTTCTACAGAACAACCAGCAATTGCATCGCCAAATGGGGAAAGTCAGCAACAACAACCTTTATCAACATCGTCTAGTAGTCGCGAGGGATCTCCATGTCTGTTATTGATAACCAAACATATTTACATTTATGCTCTCATTACATGTTTGGTGTGTTTTTATCATTATGTCTTTTTTTCAGGTTCCAATACTAGCCTAAAAAAATGAGGTAGAGGTAAGACAAAAGAAGCTGAGTTGGAATGGATGAATGTTGCAATGAATACCTAGTTGTTAGTGACGATTGACCCCACATAAAGGCACCCAGTGGATAAGATCCAAGCTACAAAATTGGTCAGTGATTTGGGCATCATTGTGAGGAATGAGTTGCCTTGCCTTCAGCATGTCAGGCAGTTGAAGGAAGACAACTTGCTGCAAAATGCTTTGGATAAAGTTTCGGCAATATTTCAATTAATTTTATTTTATATATTGAAATTTTCTTAACTAAAATAATAACTTATCTAATATGTATTTTCACAGATGAAGCTTAATATCGTTGATATCGACACGCTTGAGGTTTCAAGCAGTGTTAGTTCACTGTTGAAACAAAGGGTGAAGGATCATCGATATCGACTTCATAAATAGTATTAATCTTTCCCTTTCGATGAAGAGGCAAGGAGACATGTTTCGGAATGGGTGACTGAAGAAAATTGGAATGAAATGTGTGATTATTGGGCTTCAGTAAAGGTTCAAGTAGTTAGTTTTCTCTTCATATTTCCTTCCATTAATTATATTTAAACATCTCATAACTACTTCTCTTAATTTAGGAAAAGTGTAAGAAAGCCAAGGCCAACAAGGCAAAAATGAAGACTCCTCATAAAACCAGGTTTAGATCATTTGTCGTCGTCCGACAAGAATTTATAAGTGTAACATTTTCAATTTATTATTCTATTTTTAAATACAATAAATTCTAATTGGTTATACTTTTTTAAATTCATATTATAGAGTCAAGCACAACTCCAAGGGCAAAAGTATGATAGGATCACACTGTACAAGCACACACACTATAAGGAAAGTCAAGGCTAGACGTCTGAAAAAGGCACAAAGTAATTATATAAGTATAAATAAATTAATATTACAATTTATTTTTCTATGTAATAGTAAGTAATTATTTTTTAGTTAGCTCGATTTTCTACTTTAAATTATAGGACAAGATGCAGGAGTTGTTGCATACGTCATTAGCTGAGGGGAATCAGCCCAATGTCGATGACATTTGAAACAATGTCCTTGTTACATGATCAGGCTATATCAAGTGGCCCTAAGCCTATTAGCTTCTTTTCGTCTCGACCATCATTGTTGATGGTGCTTCAAGAGGAGAACAAGATACTAAAGACTGAGTTAGATCGTAATATTAAAGAAGTTAACAAGCCCAAAAAATTGATTAAATAAATACTAGGTTCTACATATGTTAGTGGTAATGACTCAGATGAAGACTTTTAGTTTGTAATGATGTGTAAATATTTTTGTATATAAAATGCATTCCATTTTATATGTTTACTTTATTTCAATTTATTATTATTTAAAAAATATGTCACTAACATTAATTATAAAATGAATAATATTAATATTTCAAACTGTCTTAAAAATTGTCATAAATTTAAAATAAATTCGTTTTTAACAATTATAATAATTATTAAATTCAAAATTAAATTTTGTCACTAAATAATATTAGCTACCAAAACAAATTCGTCACAAAAAGTCTTAAAAATTGTAATAAATTTAAATTAATTCATTTTTAACAATTATAATCAATATTAAATTCAAAATTAAAATTTGTCACTAAATAATATTAGCTACAAAAAAAATTTCGTCACACAAGGTCATTAGTTATGTATACAACATGTCTCTAAAAATGTTTCGCTACAACAACATATTAGTAGCTAAAAGTATTTTACTACTAAAATAAAATCATCACAAAAACCTATTAGCTACCAAAACCTAATTTGCCACAAAAAATTTTTAACCTACATTTAAGAAATGTCTCTAAAAACGTTTCCCTACAACAAGAACTTAGTGGCTAAAACTATTCTGCTACTAAAATAAAATTGTCATTAAAAACAATTACCTATGAATAGGCTTTAGTAGGGAAAAAGTTTTATCTATGAATATAAACGTTGCACATAACTATATACAACATTCTTTATTATCGTCGGTTATACTTTTTACCGATGAATTATTTGTGTCGAAAATACTTTTTTGCGACGACTTCAAGAAAACATCGCGGATGTTATTTTGCTACCGAGATTTAACGACGATTTGGGTGATGATATTTTTCACCACAAATTAGTTATTTGCAACAATTTGTTATTCTTTAGCGACGTTTAGTTTCGTCACCAAAATGTCCTGTTTGTTGTAGTGATATACGAAAGACTGTTTCATGCTTTTTGACTAGTTGTGACAGAGGAAATAAAAAATATAACAACTTCACTATGAGATGCAAAGATGACATGAAAAATCAATTGATTTGAGGATACCATGAGATATGTTTTAGATTGGCAATTAGTTGGTCATTTTGACTAATTCTTGTTGAGGGACAAAAATGACTATCATCAATATATCCAAGAAACTCTTAAAAAAAAGCATAAAATCATTAGAAATTATTTGGAAAACTAAAATTGAGAGACAATTGAATAGCAACAATTAAGTGATAAAATTTTAAAAATGATGAAAGCAATTTGAGAAAAAATGGTCATAGAAGAGTCAAAGATCATTTAAATTAAAAGATAGAGCTAAAAAAGAATTCATGTGAATTAAGCTCTGATTATTATGAAAGATTTATTATTATAAATAGTAAATAAGAAAGTGTATTTCATATGTGCGTTTAAATCATTTACACGTTGTACTTTTTATCGAGCAAAAATTCATTTGAATAAGCACTACAAGAAAAACAGGATTTAAGAACGAAAAAAAGGCGCCAAATCTGTCCCAATTTCGGTACCAAACCCCATCAGGGACGGATTTTCGGACCGAAAATTTTTCGTCGGTATTTGGTTGGTCGCAAATCTTAGGGACGGAATATAATCTGTCCCTAAAACACAAGAACTGAAAAATCTGTCCCAAACATCGTTCGCAATATCGGTACCAATCGAATTATTGTATTTGTTTTGGGACGAACATTTTCGTCCCAATATTGGTACTGAATTGAGTTACCAACGGATTTTGAGAAGGAAAATTCCGTTGAGCCGGATTTGTTTTGGGACGGATTTAGAGACTGAACTATCGAAGCATTTTAAACAGAATTTGGGACGAAATTAGGGACGGACATAGGTTATTAGAGACGGAATTAGGGACGGACATAGGTTATTAGAGACGGAATTAGGGACAGACATGTGGTTATTACGCAGTGTTTGGTTAGTGTCCTTGTAGGTGAGGACAGTGGACAAGGATATAAAAGTCCTGTCCTTTGCACCGTTTGCTTGCTGTTCTCACTCATTTTCGTTCAATCCTCGAAGGACAAAGACACAAATTTTTTGTACCTACCAATTCTGTGGTACAAAAATTCTTGTCTTACGGACAAAATAAAATACTCAAGGAAATGTCCAAAATACCCTCCTATATTACTCTGAAACCTAATTCACTATCAAATTTTCGCATCTCTCTTGTATATTTTAATTAAATATAATGTAATAAAATAAATAATAATGTTATTTTAATTAA
>JANQBM010000221.1:7199105-7217706 GCA_025594535.1 Erythroxylum domingense | reverse complement strand
GAGCTCTACCGATCCAGAAATCATCAAAATACTAAAGTATGTTCAGTGGAATAACACTAGTTCATATTATTTAAGAGTACACACACTGTACCCACCCCACGTTTTTCACTCAATATTTCTCACTTCATTTAATGTGGATATAATGTTTTTTGGAGATGTATAGAAATGTCTTATGAGTCTAATGGTTTAGGAATCAAGTCATTTGGGTGTCTAGAGAAGAAGTTATGGCCAAAAGAATCCAATCTGTCTTTATCCTCAATCATATTAAACTTACTTCGGGGCTATTGGCATAACTTTCTCTATAGGTATCAGATTTAGGTTTTTTTTAGATGGATAGAAAGAGAACTTCAAGAGATACAATTTTTATGAAGACCCTAATGACCAATTTTATCTTCTAAAAGATCAAAAATAGGACAGAAGATATATAATGAACAGTAACCCAAAAGAAGGTTATGAATAGTAACACAGAGGATGTTTTACAATTGCCATAACTTTCTCTAGAGATATTGGATCAAGGTATTATTTATATGGTTTGAAAGAGGATTTCAAGATCTACAACTTTTATGAAGACCTTAAAGGCCAATTCTATCTTCTTAGGGGTCAAAAATGGAACAGAAGATAGGTATAAACAAAAAATAGAGGAAGCAAAACACAGAAGAAAATGACGTCATCACAGAAGAAACATAGAAGAAGATGACGTCATCACAGAGGAAGTTCGTGAACAGTAACATAGAAGAAGTTCATGAACAGTAACATAAAATAAGTTCATGAACAGTAACATAGAAGAAGTTCATGAACAGCAACATAGACGAAGTTCGGCCACTTAGGTCAAAAGCAGACGAATGCAAGAAGCAAAAGAAGCAATACACAAACGAAGCAAAAGACAGACGAAGCAAAAGATAGAAGAAACAAAAGACAGGAAACCAAAACACAGACGAAGCAATACAGAGGAAGATGACGTCACCCAGAGGAAGCTGATGTCATCATAGACAAAGAAATACAGAAGAAGTTTGTTCTCAGAGGAATCAAAAAACAGAAGAAGTTGGTTCATAGAGGAATGCATCTTGACAGACGATGCATTCTCACAAAAGACGATAACTTACAGGAGAAGATAACTTACAGAGAGGATGACTTACAGAAGATGCATCTTTACAGATGATGCATCCTTACAGAAGAAGATGACGTCACCCAGAGGAAGCTGACGTCATCACAGAAGAAGTTTGTTTACAGAAGGAGTTTCGGACACTTAGGCAGAAAGCAAATGAAGCAAAAGTTAGATGAAACAAAAGACAGACGGAATAAAGATAAGCGGAGCAAAAGACAGAGAAAGCCAAAACACAGAGGAAGATAACGTCACCCAGAGGAAGATGACATCATCACAAAAGAAGTTGGTTCACAGAGGATAGAAAACAAAGACGATGCATCCTTACAGAGGAAGATGACGTCACTTAGAGGAACATGACATCATCACAGACGATACCTCTAAACTTCTGAACATCTTCACTTGTAAAGATCCTAACTTTCGACTCCGATGTCCAAAAATTTCATGCTATATATCATTGGAAAGCTAGAAAAATAATCTACAATTTCTAAGAAGGAAACTTCATTCAATTCAGCCTAGATCAATCCATATTTTTCCCTTAAGTCCAAAGATGAATTTTACATTCATCTCATTTGGATAACTAGAAAAAAAAGTTATGACTACTAGACCGAAGCACTCTCAGTGAACATTTTCTAGATCACTACCACTTTTGTTTCTAAATCTTTCCTTATCACAACTCATACCAAGATCATCTTCTCTACTTCATTTTCAACTCCATATCATCCATATAAAAAATATTATAGTCCATGATTAATCATGAACATCAATAACAGAACATACATATATATATATATACACGTGTTCTTCATCACTTTCACCCTAATTCTTCCCATTTCATAGTCTCTCACTACCAAAATCGCCAAAGTAAAACATGAACCTATCTACACTTCTCTTGTACTACTCAAAATTTTCTAAGAAAAATTTCGAGGTCCAACAGTTTGTGCATGAGAAATTTGAACCGTGAATCTTCCTATTTAGAGCTACGAATTAATTTTATTTTACCATCCTATTTTTACTGAATTTGATCTTTGATAATTTTGAGAATTATGTCAATGTGAAGAACTTATTTAACGCATTTTTCAAATACACTATTGATAGGAAAGAAGCGTAAGTCTTTAAAATAAAAGATCCGTTGACTTCTTTTCCTTTTCTAACCGATATGGAAAAATGGGATAGTATCCACTAACTATTATGCCTTACTTTTCTAAGGATCAACTTTAGAAATAAAATTTTGTTATTTTGGAGAATTGACCAAAGTTGAAGGCTATCTGGCTATGGTATTTAGGCTATGCTCCTTTGACCGAAAGAACATATGATACATTTTATTTGTAATTTTGGATTGTTACAAGTCTTGGTCTTAGCTACTGTCATGATACAAACTTTTTAGCAGGACCATTCCAATAGATTTTGTAATATTAGAATTATTTCCTGGTTGTTCTCTTACATTGTACATTGAAACTATTTTGAATTATTTCATGGTTTTTCTCTTACATTGTACATTGTTTAAAACAATTTATGTAAATACATTAGAAATTTTATTTTTGCAGTCATGGCTCATTTTAGTTTGAGTTTACATAGAAATGCCGAAAGAACAAAAAAGATTATGGTTGTCTTGACTGTATGGTTGCAATTGTGTAATGTTGTTAGTTCGCTATTGAGTTTATTAGCATCAAAGGCTTCTTTATATAGTTATAGGCCAAGGGTTAGAAGTTATTTTTCAAATTTTTATGCAAATCAAGATTAAGTGAGGCGAATTATGCATGGCGATGATGAGTCATGTATTTCAATGGTTAGGATGAATAGGCAAGCTTTTTTTTAACTATGTGATATGCTAGAAAGTATAGGAAGATTAAAGTCAACAAAAAACATACTTATTGATGAAAAAGTAGCAATTTTATGAAATATTATTGCTCATCATGTTTAAAATTGAGTTGTTAGGAAAAATTTTAGAAGGTTTGGTGAGACAATTAGTCAGCGTTTTCATAATGTTTTAAATGCAGTGATGCATTTGTAAGACCTTTTGTTTAGAAAACCTGAGCCTATACCAACAATCTCTTCAGACCATCGAAGGATGTGGTTTAAAGTAGATAATCACCCTATTACTTTTATAAGAAAATATAGTGAATGTGATTAAGGTTCCTCATTATTTTTATTTAATTTGAATTATAGAATTGCTTAGGTGCTCTAGATGGGACATATATCTTAAAGATAATCCTAGATTTCAAACTCGTAAGGGCGACATTGCAACAAAAATGTTAGGTGTGTGCACACCTGACATGTAATCTGTTTATGTTCTTCTTAGTTAGGAAGGGTCAGTAGCTGATGGTCGAGTTCTTCGTGATGCAATTACTAGGAGATGTGGGCTAAAAGTGCCTTATGGTAAGCTTTCCTATATGATATAGAAAGGTTGTTTAAATTTTTGTATATGAGATAATGTAAATTGAATAACTTATGAAGTGTTTTTTTATATAGGTCGCTATTACCTAGTCAACGTAGGTTATACAAATTGTGAGAGCTTCCTTTCACCTTTTAAGGGTCAAAGGTGCCATTTGAATGAATGGTGTCAAGGTTACCAAACAAGAACTCCAGAGGAATTTTTTAATATGAAACAAACGACTACAAGCAATGTAATTGAGAGGTGTTTTGGGTTACTAAAAATTATGTTGTCCTATGAAATTTTTCGTTGAGTTGAGCATAATATTTTATGGAACAATCATGGAATTCGAATTTTTGCCTTATAATATATAGAATTGTTAAGCATGATTTAAATGAATTATTAGGTCATGATAGAATAATTATTGGAGTTTAATTACTTATTTCAGTGTTAGTAGGATTTTATTAGAATGGTTAGTTCAATTAAAGCAGTAAGAATGTATTGAGGGCAATTGTGACATGTCACTTAAGTTTAAAAACCATAAAGCATTAAATGAAGGGTAAGGTTGACATTTCACACTCATTAAGGGTATAATTGGAAGGGGAAAATGTTGTCTTCTTCATTAAATGAAAAAAACGTGAATTGAAGGGAGAGAAGAAGTGAAAAACGAAAAAGAGAGAGAAAAGGGAAGAGGGTTTCATCCATTAAAGAGAAAAAGAAGAAGACAAGCTTAGGTTTCATCTTTTCTTAGTTTTTAAGAGTGAATTTGAGATTACTCAAGAAGAGAAAAAGAAAGAGGAAGAGAAGAGCTTCCATTTAAGCCAAAAATCTCTTTGTTTGGTGAAGATTCAAGATAAGCCCATTTTTAAATCCTTTGAAATTTGGAAGGAATTTTGATTCATGAAGCTTAGGAAATACATGGGTTCAAGTATTCTGTAATCAATTTTTAGTAAATATACTATTTGGATTCCCAATTTGTATTCCCATTGAATCAGATTTTTGCCAATGTTAAAGGAAATCAAGAGAGGTAAGCAAGTTTTTAAGCAAGGAATCCAGGTAGGTTACATGTTTATAGTTTGAGTTAATAAGCCATGAGTATTTTCCTAATCAATAGATTTAAATGATTTCAATTGCTTTATAAATGTTGCATTTATTGTTTCTTAAATGATTTAAGTATTTGCTACATGTTTGGTAAATGAATTTTGATGATGATTCATGAAATGATGATGGAAATTGTATTTGAAATATATAATGCTTATGGAAATCATGTTTTCGAAATATGCCTTTGTGCAATATGTTTACAAGTCATGAAATTCATGTTTTTGCTTGGGATTGTGGTATACATCATGTTACGTCACGTGCACGTTGACCACGTTAAAGGCTTCTCCTGCCTGCCTACTAGTGGCATGGAGCCCCATTACGGACTCCCTCATGTTATTGGAGCTTCACAAGAACTCCCTCATGTATATGGTTTAGCTGTAAGGCTTCTCCATCATGTTTATATGGATTACCCAAACCATTATGCTTGCTTATGTTGTTTATGATTTGCTTGATAAGTTTGAGAAATACATGTCTTATGTTTTTTATGATTTGCTTGACAAGTTTGTGAAATACATGTTTTATGGTTTCAATGCATTTTACTATGACATGAATATTTTCAATGGTCTTACTTGTTTCTTTGCTTTAAACTTGTTTCCTACGAGCTTTTAGCTTACCCCTTCCTCCCAATCTCTAGGTGATGAGCAAGAGAACGAGTGATCGAGAGTCAAGGCACCACTCCAAGTCTATATATTTTTATATTTAAGTTAGTATATGAAAACTCAAGGCTTTAGTCACATTTCAAGGATTACTCATTCATGTATATTTTGTATTATGAGTCCAACGATGCATTTATGTCTTGAAATACGCATCAAAGCTTTGTAAAACTCCATTCTTTTAAGTAAACAGAAAAAAGTACTACGGTGTCTTGAAATGGGAAGAATTAGTGCGATAAGTTAGAGATGAAATGAAGGTGATAAAGGGAGTTGAACATGTGTAAAAATTTATAATGAATGTATATAAGTTTGAATGTTATGTTTTTGGGTTGCTGACCAAACATAGATTATGATTTGGTTGTAAATGATATTGAACTGAAATGGAAGCGAGAATGAAGGGGAAATAATGAGGAAAATAAGTTAAAAATGATAGATATGCATAAGATGGGTTATATGTAACTTATAGGAGTTGATAATCTAGAAATTGGCCAGATCATGTCCGTTGGGTAGACTTCATGTCCGCTAGGCAGACATTCTTGGGAATTCCAGTTTTCCAGCTTTCCAGCTCCGTTTATGTCTGTTTGGAGGGACATAAGTCCACTGGGTGGACATTCTCTGGATACCTACATAAATGTGCATTTTTGACTCTTTATATGGAAAAATCTCTCTATGGGGTCTTCATGAAAGTTGTAGAACACAAAGTCCTCTTCGAATTCGTATTTAAATGACCTTAATCTGACATCCATAGTGAAAGTTATACCTATTGCCCCAAATCATGTACATATATGAATTGTGGGCTTATGAATGCTTTCCTATGATACATTTAGGCCTGAATGGAGCTTAAAATGAACTTAGTTTGATGTGAAAATAAGAGATAAAAATGAGTGATATGTTTAAGGTGATGATTGAGGATATAAACATAAGAATGAATTGTCGTATATCAAGTCTTCAAATATGAAATTTTGGGATGTTATGAGAATGAAGTTGAACCTATGTTGGCTAATGACATTCCATTAAAAGAACCTTACAAAGTGATGCACTCATGTTTGACTTACGAGTTAGACTCCAAAAATGGGGTCTAACAAATTAGGTGGGCTATTCTTATGAGTCCATCATTTTATCCAATAAAGACACACAATTGAATTATTATAACTTGTTGTTTGCTTTATAATTTTATTAGGCAGGAGATGAGTTTTGATCCTATAGAGAGTGATTTAGGGGATTATTTTCACACTAATCCAGTTGTTAAGGAGGAGTGAATAATTGCTATTGACCCAACTAATGCTTGGGCAAATTGGAGAATTGAATTGGCACGCGAAATGTTCAATGAATGGTAAACATCTCGGCAAAATGAAAATTGACATTTTTTAGGTGTTCTATTATGTTTGAGTGTTATGAGGTTTTATATTATTGTTTATGTAAGTTTTTGTACTCTTTATTGTTTATGTTGTACGCTGTTATTGTAGACTATCTTGTTCTCTTAAACAAAATGAACAATTTTATTAATGTTTTTATTTTTCCTTTATTATGATGATTATTTTTTTATTTATCAATATTGCTTTAATTTGGTAGATAAGTATGTTGAGGAATTCCCCGTCAACTATTGATTCTCAAAGTTCAAAAGGAACAAAAAGAAAGTAGACCTATGATTAGGATGTTGTGTTAGTTTCCTGCACGGTTGATTTGCATAATGTGAGAACGTACAATACTGATACTAGATTTAAAGCTGGCTATCTCAATGAATTAGAAATAATGGTAGCAACAAAGCTTCCAAATTCAAGCTTAAAGTCAAACCTCACATAGAGTCTAAGATTAAGACTTCAAAGAAAGAGTGGAGTATTGTTTATGATATGGTAAGGAAAGATACTAGTGGACTTGGATGGGATACTGAAAGGAAGATCGTCACTGTTAAAGATCATGTATGAGATTCTTACTTAAGTGTAAGTATTGAACTTTTAACTTGTTTTAAATATTTTCTTTAACTACTTTCTCATCATTTATATAAATTATTGATGTTTTTTTTCATTTTTTTAGAGTAAAAAAAATGTTGCCTAATTTCAAAGGAAAAGATTTCCTTTCTATAATGAATTGACTGGGATTTATGAAGAAGATCGTGCAACTAGAAAAGACGCACAAACTGCTGCGGATATTTGTGAAGAAATGGAAAAGCAAGAAGGTGCATCCCTAGAGCACAAAGTAACATCTGGTATTATTTCGTCGATTGCAAGAGAAGAGAGAGATGCTCTTCCCTCTCTCTACGCTGAGGGATTCTAGCTCTGTTTCCTAGCTCCTTATGGTTCCTTTATAACTTCATAAACTTCCTACTCTTTAGTCAACTTGTTTCTTAAATTGCCACTAGATCACCTCTACTTTCTATTTCTGAAAAGTTATTCTTTCCCTTTTCCCTGTCAACTAAACCTATTACAGCCTGATTCCATCGATGATTTTCCCCCTTTACCCTCACCTAAATCTTCCTCCCCTACCATCCCTACTGAAAAACAGCCCTCTTCTCAAACCAAGATCTACTAACCTCTTCCATCACCTTAAACCCTCCACTTTCCTCCCCTAATAATACACTACAGCTTAAGCAACGCCTTTCCAGACCTACCCCTTCAGTATTCCATGGAACAAAAGCTGGAAACAAGTTGTGGGTGAGCATTTGGTGTTACTCTTTAACATAACCCACCCAAAGTTATTGATGGCAAACCAGTAGTGCATCCAGACATTGAGACTCTGCGAAATGGTGCCAGAATATGGGAATCCTCCTTGATAGGTTTCTTCATGGAACGATGATTTGCTTTCCTTATCATTCAAAAGTGGGTAGCTAGTCATTGGAAGAATAGAGGACTCACTAATGTTCTTATTACTGAAGACAATCTGGTCTTATTCAAATTTACCTACCAAGATGAAGCAAACAAGATATTAGAAGAAGGTCTTTGGCATGTAGCACAACTTCCTCTATTCCTACAAAAATGGCAACCGGGTATAAAGCTTAAAAACATTAAGGTGCCTAACTTTCCATTGTGGATCAATTTACGTAGTATTCCATTAGAGTATTAGACTACCCAAGGTCTTAGTTCCTTGGCTAGTTTCATTGGCAGACCTCAATGTATGGATGAAACTAGTTCAAAGAGGAAGAGGGTTGGTTATATGCAGATTTGTGTTAGTGTGGACAGATCCAAGGAGCTACCAGACTATATTCCAATTATGTGGCTGGGTATTGACAATGTCCTACAAGAAGACATTATATATGTCTCATATAGTTGGAAACCCTTGATTATTATGCAAGGGAAGGTGTGGAAACCAACTGGAAAGGTTTTTTCTAAAGGCAATTATGTAGCTAGAATGGGCCTTGAAGATGGTCTTAAGTTTCCGAAATGTACCTCAGCTAAATCTAGTTGACATGGTATAAGGTGATTGTGGTTTTTCATTGTGTATAAGTTCTAATTAATAACCTCAACAATGCGCAAGCATATAGGTCGTTTGTGTAGTACTTAAGGTATCGATCCCATGAGAAGGGATAATCTAATCCTAAAATCGAAGGCCAAAACAATTTGCAATGATTTAAAATGTAACAAAATTAAGGCAAGAATTTAATTTAATCATGCAACTCAATTCCAAGAATTAATTACAAAAATATTAATAAGTAACAGTTGCAGCCACTCTCAAGAATCAACCTAAAGGAACTATCAATTAAGAGAAAGGGGAATTTTTACCTATCTTTAACACTAACCTAATTGATTATGAATTATTGGATTATTGGTCCTAGATGATCCTATGGTTGATTACTCTCTCTTGAGTTATAACCATTAACCCTAAATTGTAAACCCTAATCAGATTATAGAAAATTGTAATCTCTCAATTAACAATCTATCCAAAACCGTAATTAGATATGAAGTTGTCCAATAAACTATCAGGAACCTATATGAGATCTCTCTTCACATAATTACCGATTTGATTAATTTCTCGTTCTTATTAAATCACCAAACTCTCGTTAGCCCAATTTAATTATTTTTCATTTGATTCACCCTCTCAATTTATTACCGAATTATTCAATCACAGAAATCAATCACAATAAATCCAATAAACATAAACAATCATATTTTATTAAATCAAAGATAAAAAACTCGAAGGTTAGTATAGAATATCTCAACATTCACAATCCTATCATCAAACTGCTATTCTGAATTTTATACAATAATAAAAATAGAAAATAACAGGAAATATGATTCTAAATGGAGATGGGAGGCAGTGGCGACGAGAAACTCCAAATCCGAGAAGTATGTCGATGTGGGCTTCTTCTCCACTTCTCTTTTCCTTCTTCTCTTTCTCAATCTCTCAACAGTTCTCTCTAGGGTTTCTCTCCAAAATGGCTTATGCAAAAGCTCCTTCATCATCTTTTTCTTATTCTTTATATACCTTTTTTTGTTCTGGATAGCCTTAGGGTTTTTTCGAGGTTCAAAAGGTCCAAAAAGTCCCTCGAAACTTGAATTTTTTGAGTGTCTACGCATTTGCCCAACTCAGGCCACGACCGTGGCCCTACAAGCCACAATCTTGGGCCACATTTAAGCCTTTTATCAAAATCATGGGCCTTATCCCGGGCTTCTGTCACAATTGTGGCATATGGGCCACAATCGTGGGCTGTTGTTTCAGCCCAAGTGTCTCTGAAACTTCTCCATTCTTTGATGTTGACCTTGAAACACTAACAAACACATCAAAATACCTCAAAGATATAATAATTAAGCTCAAAGACTTGACTAACCTATAAAAACACTTAAGCACAATTAATTAACAAACTAACACAATTTAAACCTAAATACATACTAAACGATTAAGTTAATACTTAAATACATATCAAACTAAACCTTAAAATATGATGCAATTCACACTTATCATAAGGAGCAAAAGAAAAAATCAAAACACCTCCATCCAATATGAGGGGAACAGAATGTGTTCAGGTGGTGGATACAGAGAATGTTGTTCAGGAGGAGGCTATTATGTCAGAACATATACAGGTTGGTGATAAGTAGAGGAAGCTATAAAATAAGGCAATTTTGAATAATGCTAACCACCTTGGGGGTAAAACAGACTCCTTACTTAAGGAGGATGCTACTTCTTACACCAACTCCTCTAATGGGAAGGTGACGGATGGAAGTGAGATTGAAAACTTTCAAAATGTGACTAGTACAAGAAGTCAGAGTAGTGGCAGGAGGAAAGGGGCCAAAGGTAAAATTATATTGTCATATTAGCCCTAACATGGAATGTTTGAGGTATAAACTGCCAGAAAAAGCTTAATGCTCTGAGGGATTTTGTCGGGAGGATTAAGCCTCTTATTGTAGTTTTGCTTACGTATGAGAATATGAATAAGGTAAAGGTTTTTGGCTCTTAGTGGTCCTTCTTATCTAACCATCGTTACCATCCCTATGGCAGATTAATTATTAGGTTTAATGCTAATTTTGTTAAAGTGGAGGAGGTTCTCTCTAATGAACAACTAATACATCTTAAAATCCACTTCATCTTGGAAGGAGCTACTATTGACTCTTCCTTTGTTTATGGATTCAATACTAAATTTCAAAGAAGATCTCTATGGACCTCTTTAAAAGGCATTCAAAGCACCATATCTGGCCCCTAGATGATTGTAGATGATTTTAACACTACAATCTTCAGATCTAAGGCAGAAGGGAATTGCAGCCTGAGGAGCTACAATAAAGATCTTAAACTTTGTGTAGGGCAGTTGGGGGTAACTGATCTCAAAATGGAAGGTTATTTCTTCACTGGTCTGATAAGCAAAGGGATTTTTAGCTGATCCGAAAAAAATTGGATAGGGCTGTTGTCAATAGAGAATGGCTACTTCAATTTGCCAATAGTAAGGCTTTATTTATGGTTCCTCTCTTCTCTGATCACTCTCTTATTCTAATTGAGGAACTCTTCTAGAAGTCCTTTACCCCACATCCTTTTAGATTTAATAACTATCTTGTTAAAGTGGATGGATTCAATGATGCAATCAGGAGGGATTTGTCAGTTAAAGTTTTGGGTTCTAGGCAATTCATGTATTGCCAAAAACTTAAAGTAATTAAAGCTGAGTTGAAGATACTTAAAGCTTCTCATTCCCCTAGGACTCAAGCTACTATTGATATTGCTAAGGAAAGATTAGCCAAAACTCAAAGTTTACTTTCTCATAATCCAAATGATTCAAACCTTCTTTCAAAGGAAAAGTTGGAACCTGATCTCTATTTAAGAGCAGTCAAAGATCATTTCTCACTTGTCCATCAAAGGCCTCGGATTAACTAGATCAAGGAAAGGGATAGAGCTTCCAAATTATTTTTCAATTCCTTATTTGAAAGAAGGTATGTCAATAAAATGTTCTAGATTATCAGTACTGAGGGAAGAATGCTCAATGATCTATCAAGCATCATGGAGGAAGCTATTAAATTCTATAGATGACTTTTAGGTTTGGATATGGGTTATGTTTCCTCTCTAGACCCCCTTGAGAGCTTTATCATCAATAGAAATCACACCTAAGCTATTGGAGGATTAGTGGAAGACATTACAGATGATGAGATCAATGCTACAGTATTTGCAATGAATAGGATGAAAGATCTTGGACTAGATGGGCTCAATGGATTTTTTTTCCAAAGACATGGTCTTTTATAGGACCTATGGTTAAAGAGGCTATTCATGAATTTTTTGCTAATGGAGTGCTCCTAAAGGAGTTTAACAAAACGTATCTCTGTTTAATTCCCAAAACTCCTAGCCCTTCTATTTTTGGTGATTTCAGGCCGATTGTGTGCACTAATTTTCTCTACAAAATCATTGATAAGATCCTAACAAACCAATTAAAAGGAGTTCACAATTTCATTATTTGTGAGAATCATAATGCCTTTATAAAGAATAGAGATATTGGTGGCAACATTCTTATTGCCCAGGAACTTCTTAAAGGATATACTAGAAGGAACTCATTCCCTAACTATGCTGTTAAAATATATTTCAACAAAGCTTTTGATTGCATCAATTGGCCCTTCCTATTCAGGGTTATTAAGGAGTTTAATTTTTTGAATCCTTTTATTAATTAGATTAAGGCTTGTGTCACAACTACAGCCTATAATGTGCTTACTAATGACTCACCTTCCAGAATTTTCAAAGGGAATAGAGAAATCTAACAAAGGGATCCTTTGTCCCCTTACTTATTTATCCTCTGTATGGAAGTGCTCTCACTAATGATCAAGGCGAAAGTCTCTCAAAATCCTAAATTCAAGTTTCATTCTAAATGTAGAAGACTATCACTCACCCATCTCTATTTTCCAGATGACCTTATTCTCTTCACCAAAGCTCATCCATATTATATTAAACTACTAATGGACATGATAGTTGTGCATTAGTGTGTGTTTTTCTAAGTATTTGGCATGTGTTTCTTGTATAATAGTTTATTATTGTTATATTTTAGGATTCATTTTGTATGTTTTCATTTAGTTTAATCTTCATTGTTATTCTTTTATGTTTGGTGTTGATTTAGGGTAAGAATTGATTTTTTTGATGTAGGAATGGAGGTTGGCAACTTTGAGATTGAGTTAAAGACTAAAAGAGGAGAAGATAAGAGAAAGCATTCTGATGCAGGAACCTACGATTATGGGAATCATGCCAATTCCCACGATCGTGGGATGTATAACCTGAGGACATATGTGGGGTTCACTTTATTTTTAGGTTTGCTGGACTATATAAGATAATAAAATCCTATGGATGAAAGAGGATGTGAGACCTTTGTGTAGAATAGTCTCTTTGAGTGAAAAATCCAGGTTTAGAGTCTTGAGAAAGGTGAAGATTCAAGGATCATCAATCACAGTTGGGAGAAGAGCTTACCAACACCGAAATTTTCAAATTCTGGCAAAGAAGAGGAGGAGTTCTCTTTATTTAATTTTCTGTTGTTTTATCTCTTCTAGTCATTGTATGATGGAATATTAGATGGTTGGGGATGTTATAAACACCAAGAGTGGCTGATTTATTTTTAGGGATTACTTTTAAACTATCTTGTTAAACTCTTATTTTATTGATTGGAATGAAAGATGTCTTTGATGAATGTTGAATACATTTATACCTTGCCATAGATCGAGACATTGAGTAAGGTAACCTTTTTAGGATCATACAATGAGAGTTGGCATTTTATAAACCTACGATTATCAAGTTAATTGATTAGTTAAAAGAGACATCATGACTAATTTAATTGATCACCCATAAGATAACTTAATAACTAGTTAAATTGGTGGAGTGATTTAGTAGTAGATTGAGAGATTGCTTAATCATATTCTTTTAATTTGATTAAGGACAATTAATTACACCTTGAGAGAGGGTAGGTAATACATTTAGACATCTTAGGTAAGATAAAATTCAGTTAATAAAATATGAGGGAGACATGATAGGGAAAAATTGATCTTTAGTTGCTAAAATCTTGAATTCCAATTTTCTGCATTTTGGTGTTGTCAATTGTTCATTGTTAGTCATTTAATTTTAATTTATTTTTCCATTTTATCTCCATAAAACAATTTTGAATCTTAAACAAAGATTAATCTGAATTAAGTGGTGTCTAAGTACAATCCTTATGGGATCAATATCCACTTTTTAACTACAAGTCACGACCCTATACTTGCAGTTTTTGAGCGTAAAACTAGTAGATTGTTTTGCATTCAATAAGTTTTTGGCGCCGTTGTCGGGGATTATTTGTTTAACATCTTGTTTAGGTTAGATTACTTTGATTTAAGAGTTTTTGATACTTTTTCTTGTGTATTTATAGGTGCATAAATACAAGGAGCACGCAAAGATTGACAGAAATTAATAAAGAAGAGTTATATGATATCACGAGACATAAATGAGAGTTAAGAAGAGTGAAGCAGCGAAATCTTTCATAAAGAAATATGGTTAAAGAAGGAGAACAAGGAGGAAATGAGAGGACACTGATGAACATTATAAGGTCAGGAATCAGTCCTCAAGGAGTTATGAGGCCAGCAATTTAGGCTAACAATTTTGAGATCAATCAGACACTCCTCAACATATTACAAAATAATGTGTAATTTTATGGGTTATACAACGAAGATCTGAATGCCCACATTGTTAATTTTTGAAGATTTACGACACCTTTCGATGCAATGGAATGCCCAATGATGCAGTAAAATTGAGATTATTTTCTTTCACTTTGAAAGATCAGGCGAAGGCATGGTACAATTCACTTAGTTCGGGGCAGATCACTACTTGGGAGTAGCTAGCCCAAGCATTCCTCTCGAAATATTTTCTATTGACCAAGACGACGAGGATCATAAAGGAGATCACGAATTTTCAGTAGAGTGATGGGGAATCTTTTACGAAGCCTGGGAGAGATTTAAAGAATTATTGAGAAGTTGTCCCCACCATAACCTTCCAAGAGAGTTCCTATTGCAGACGTTTTACAATGGTGTGAATCTAAGCACGAGAGGAACTATAGATGCAACCATTGGAGCTTCTTTAATGAAGAAGACTATTGAAGCAGCTCATGACCTTTTGGAGGAGTTGGCGAGTAACAGTTGCTGTGGTCAAGTGAGAGGAGTAGACAAAGGCAAAATAAGCAAAAAGGTATGATCCCTGTTGACTCTGTTACTGCTTTGTAGGCCCATATCACAACCCTTACAAAGCAATTAAGCAACGTGCAAGGAGCATCGTCATCTACGACCTAAGTGCTGCAAGTACAGTGTGAGTTATCTGAACAAAGCAATCATGGCCCATCTAAATGTGTTTTGTTGGGAGCCAGTGGTACAAAACATGTAAGTTACACGGGCTAGCCATAAAGAGGTAATGACCCTTACTCGAACACTTAATCCAGGGTGGAAAAACCATCTGAATTTTTCTTGGAGTACTAACAATACAGGTGGTCAAGCAAGATCACAAGGACCTCCTGGATTTTAACATAACAAAATCCCTGTGGTATGAATTTAGTATTTATTATAGCCATTTATTAAATAAAAATGGAATATATGTAATCAATTTATGTAGTCAACTTTAAACTAAACACATAAGCATATTAGTGTGACTTAGAATGTATACTATATTTAGTTATTTAATAAACACAAGATAGTTTTTGTCTTTTAACCTAATAAATTAGTGGTCAAAAAGGAAAATAAGAAAAAGGATACGGTAAAGTATATTTTTAATATTAAGATATATGAATTTGGAATATTCAAAATTAACCTTGTAACGGTATGTATAATTTATAATTTAACCTTAATTAAATATATGATCAAATTAACTTCAAATAATTAAAATTTTCCAAAATTCATAAAATCCTTACATCTCCTATCTCCAATCTAAAATCATTAAAATTGATCGTTATTGTAGCACATCCATAATCATTAGCCAATTTAATGTTTGAATTTTGTTTCTTTTTCACTTATAATGTTTTCTACATATAATGTACACTTGTTATTAGGTTTTTTATTCTTGTTACGCATGATGTTTGAATCATGTTTCTTTTTCTTATTATCTTCTAACGTGAAATCAATTACAAGGTGGACTAATGGGATTATCATTTTAGAGGTAGATTTGGCAAGAGGCCATCAAATTAGATAAAAACATTAAATTAGAGATAAATAAGACAATAGAAGACATCAAGAGGAAAAGAATAGGAAATTATTGAAAAGATGAGAGTTATAGAACATGATGGGGAAAAAATGAGATTATTAATTGCATTTCACGAAGTTGAAAGTCTATAAGAATTGTTATGTGAGTATTCGGTACAATTTGGCTAAAGCTTAACTCTTAAGTTTTTATATCTTGAAAATTTGAAGGGGTGTAGTAGTTTTGCAAAAACTTGGTTATACCGCAGTTGCTTATAACTGTATTTATCGGTTATCAAAATTTGGTTACGTAGTTTGATTGTGTTGTTCGAGCTTTAAATTTTATAAGCCCTCAAATTCCACAAGCGCACGGGATTCTACTGTTTTATAATAGATGTCGATCCCACGAGGAAGTGGACTAATTTAATTTTAAAATCTAAGGTCAATAATATATAAAACTCAAAATAAACAATGCAATGGAAAGTAATCACGAGAATTGAATTCAGCCACTTAAGTCAAAAATTCACCACAAAGGAATTAACAATTGAGCAATATGCAATCACAATAGAAATTAACCTACCCTAAATTATAAAGAATTTGCAATATATTAATTCACAAATTATCCAAAACCTAATTAGATCTGAAGCACTCTAATAAACTATTGGAACATCACAATGGATCTCTCTCCGTACAATTACCAATATGATTTATCACAATTTCTATTAAATTACACCTAACTCTCATGAATCTGATTTAATTGTATTTCATTCAGTTCACCCTCTCAGTTTATTATTGAATTATGCAAGAACGTAATTAAATCACGACATTCATCCAATAAACACAATCGACTAGATTACCATTAAATCAAAATGAAATCCTGAAGGAGAGTTTAGAACATCATCAATATTCCAAATCCTATCATCATAGTATCCATCTCAATTCTATACATAAATAAAATTGAAACGAAAAGGAAATATAATTTGTAATAGATGATGGAAGGCAACGATGTTGGAAAACCTCCTGATCTGGAAATCACGTCGAGTCAGCTTTGTTTTCCTCTTCTTCGTCTTCCTTTTTCTTCTTTCTCTCTCGATATTCTCACTTTGGGGTTTCAATAGTGGCTGCCTAGAAGCTCTCCTTTTCTCTATCTCTTTATGTTCTATTTATACTCTTTTATGTTTTGGATAACCCTACAATTTTTCTGAGGTCCAAAAGGTCCAAAATATACCTTGAAATATGAAGTTTGTGAGCGTCTGTGCATCTGCCCAACATAGGCCACGATCGTGGGCCAGTCCTTGAGCTTATGTCACGATGGGCCAAACCTGGAGCTTTTGTCATGATCGTGGCCTACTTGCCATGATTCAGGGCCTGTGTTGTGGCCTAGGTTCCCTCCGAAACTCCTTCACTCTTTGATATTGACCCTAAAATACTAGCAAACACATCAAGATACTCAAAAGCATAATATTTAAGCTTAAAGACTTGTACTAATCTATAAAACACTTAAAAGACAAATAAATCACAAACTAACACAATTTTAGCCTAAACACATACCAAGTGATTGAATTAACGATTAAACACATATGAAATTATGCCTTAAAACATGATGCAATTTACACTTATCACAGTTCGGCACACCTTGCCTACATCTGCGAGATCCTCACCCAGCTTAATACTTTCACCAACGACAATAGTTTTATACAAGGTTTTACTGAGATGACACCACTTAACCCTTGACACTATCCCTCATCCTTATAACCCATGAAAGTATTTCACACCCAGTAGTTTGACCGCCTCATACTAACCTCACCAGAAGATTTTCTCAAACAAAGTTTAATGATAACGAAATAAAATAAATAACTCATGTGATTAGACAAAAGTCAATATAAATGAAAAATTAGAGATACAAAGCAACTCCCCTAAATATGCTACTTCATTAACGAAAGAATGGGAGCTTGTCAACTAAGAAATCTACTACGAATCTTTGATATAGTCATAAAACATCCCACTTATAGCAACCACAAGATGTCCCAAATTAACAAATGTTTCATCACTGAAATGTTAACCCAATCGAGTTACAACAACCATGACAACTGTTGAAATTTTTTGTACCAAACCAATAATAAAGACAGCAGCTACAATGTTACGAAAACTTCTGAAATTTTCGCACACCAACACTAAAAATAATAGTCACAAAATTACCCAAGACAACCCTGAATTTTCATTTAAGGATGAAAGATGGAAGAATACCCAGCTGCAGAAAATCATGTAATCAACCAAAAACATAACACCCACTCACAATCAACTTCGTCTCTTACCACCAACCATAGTAGCCAATATGAGATGATCCCATCAAAGAATAAAGATGTGCGTTGCTTAAAGAAATCAATTGGAAGATTGCCACTCGCCCACCTATATAACAATAATATTTTTTTAGCAATAATTAGTTTATGACAATAATAAAAAGAGAACCTTAATAGTACACCACTATGAGCACATCCAAAAGCAAGCTTATCTCATCATGCAAGACATCTTCACATCATAAAATTCTACATTTACACAATCGTAGACCCATTTATCTTTTACAAGATTTTGTTGTTATCTAAGTCAAACCCAATGTATCTTCTACCTTATCTTGATTTGAATTTGAAGACTTTCATTATCTTAGAGATCTAATTATCAAATATGCCAAAATTAAATAATAAGATATATGTGTTGGAGTCATGTAAATATAGTGCCCTAGAAAGCAAGTGTATTTACATATAACTTAATTTTCTTCCAGTTACTTTTGTAATGAAAA
>JANQBM010000221.1:7134148-7155988 GCA_025594535.1 Erythroxylum domingense | reverse complement strand
TTGTTTTGTATATTGTTTAATATATTTTAAATAATATTTATATAGTTAAAATTAATAAAAGTGCTTTTTATTTTTATATTACCAAACAGTCTATTGTATGAAGCTCTTTTTAAAAAGTTATTTTTTAATTGACAGCCAAACAGTCAACTGACTTTTTAAAAAAGCTCTTCTCAAAAAAGCTCTGCTGACAAAAGCTCTATTGACAAAAGCTCTACTGATATAAGCTCAACCAAACATACACTTAGATTTGAAAGACAGAAGAAGCAACCTTAGCTTGGCTGTCATGATTAGATGACGTAACTTATCGTTGAAAAAATTACCCAAGATCAAATTTAAGTGCAGCGAAATAATTTAAAATTTTTCCACATAATCAACTTTAACATGATTAAATAAGAAACATAAAATAAGAAATTGAAAAAGTTATACTTATTTTTTTCAATTTTTTATCATAAATTTTTGATTCTTTGAAACTATCAATTCCACGAGCCGTTCAATCGTCCGATTTATAATAGTGTCCACAGATCTTTTCGGAGAAAACTCAAATCTAATTTAAGAGGAAAAATTGTAAGAAGAGCTAGCCTACATTTTTTCTAATTTTTACTTTTTATATGAAAAATCTTATTTTTCATATCCTTGGATTTTATTAAAATTACAACTAAAATCAAACTTTAATTATAATTATTAATAAATCCTTATAAGATCAAATATCACATATTGACCTTTAAAGTTTCTAAAACTTCTCAATTAAGTCCAACTTAATTCAAATTTCACTTTCTCCTTTATAGACCTTTTTAAGTGTGACTCATTAGGTTCCTAATATGTTGGCCATGATAATAAATTATAATTCTAATTCATAATTAGAATCAAATAAATTAAAACTCCTTTTAATTTATCTTTAATTCTCTAGTTAAACAATTTATAATCAGAGATCATGATTGACGTCTAGCAATATGTCATGACCACCCAAATATTAGGAATGTCAAAGTGGTTTGACTTAACCTGTCTATGTATGGTTATCTTGTAAAAAATAATCATTTCATCATCTAATGTTCCAATTAGAATTAGAGTATGAAATTCGTGTCTACTCTAATATCCTATTTGGACCGATAGGAATTGAATTCAATTGCAACATTGAATTCAATTCCTATGTTTGGAAACAAAAAAACAGATGAGTTTAATTCATATATGTAATTGAAACCTACCATTCTTTATAAATTCAATTCAGCTGAAAAACTACGAGAATTGAATTACAAACTTACTTCAACTTTTCTTTTTAAACATTGAAAATCACTCTTCCCATAATACCCATGTAATAACTCTATCTCTTCAACTGACGCAGCCACTCTTCAATTGACGCACACCCTCCCATATCTCACTACTCTTCAAGTGATGCTGCCCCTCCCATATCTCATTACTCTTCAAAAATTGATAATGCCTTGTAGTTGTCAACGCAAAAAAACTATTGCTCGTTCATGTATTTTTAAGCTTCTAAATTATAATAGTTTTTTATTGTCTTCATAGCTCGATCTAGCCTAATATCATTTGCAATCAATTTTTTCTTTTCATTTTAATAATGAACTTTTTTGATGATATCACTTATAATGAAATTGATGTTTATAACTTGTTCTATGTAAGTGTGAATATTGATTATTTAATAAGATTATCTTTTAGTCAAGGGTAAAAATGTCATATGAAATAATTGAATTCATTTTGATTATGTTTCAAACAGTGTAATTGAATTCAATTCTAATATTATTACGTTTGTTCCAAACAGTGTATATTGAATTCAATTCAATCTTATTAATGTAATTGAATCCAATTCGTTAATGAATTCAATTCGAAAGTTTCCAAACGGTCTGTAAATAATCCAATCATATTTGTTCTTGCTAATTAGTAAATGATTTGTAATAGATATTTGAAAACAACCTTTCCAAATTTCAATTTATTCTGGCCAGAGATTTCCAAAATCATTACTAATTAAGAAGAGCAGAACATTCTTCCTAATTATTTTAGGACAACAAATTCTTTATTGATTTACTCAACTATCTCCACATAGTTCATACTATATCTAATAACTACCAAATTGAACTATTCTCTATTTCAAGAATAGAATACAAGCAGCATCAAAACATAGTAATTCCTACATGAGATAATTTTGGTAATCTCAACTTTAAGGATCAATTATACAACCATCATAATAAGATAATCCACAGACACACAAGTAATGTTCTATTTGGGATTCTCATAATTCGGTCAGTTCAGTGAACTTATTCTCTAATAAGCACCTACATGTTTGTTTAAGTATCTCCATATTTTAATCTATGAGATCGATTACTTTCTTCATAAGAAAGAAACAAATATATGCTAGTCTAACAATTTCATCAATACCCCGTTTTGACGAAATTATGACTAGGAACATTTTAGAAATAATACAAAAATGCAATTTAAATCTCATAATTATAATCACCTTATAATTTCTAATTGCATAACAATTATTTCAAAGATTTTGTTTTTATGATTAGTAATTAAATAATTAAAAATACACAAAAATAAAAAAACTTTTTTATTGAATAAAACAAAATTTATACAATTAAATATATAACTAAAATTAACTATAAAGGCATAAATTAACACTTATTGCGTATGTGGTCACTCCCAGCTGTTGGTGTCAAAAATATTTCAACTCAGACGTCAATATCGTTGGACACACGTATCAAATAATTTCACGGTCTTCTTGGCAGCAGTGGCCCCACTGCGTGGAACAACTCTACTCGCCCGTAACTCCCCTCCCGTTCATTAGTTTCTCCCCGACTGGGGTTTGGCCGTTGGCCCGTGGGGAATTGGTTTGGTTCACTCAGAGAGATTAAAAGATCAATCAATCAAGTCAAATCAAATCACACGATTGCTTCTTCTTCGTTGCTGAACCACCGTCTCTAACATGTGATCTGACCTGGTTGGTGAGAGCAGTTTTGATGGTGTTTATTTTATTATACTGAGATCCATTGCAGTAATTTGAACATTTCTTATTGTTTTACTAGGTTCAAAAGACATTAAAAAATTATAAAACTAATGTTATAAAATACTTATATCATGCCTTTCAAAAAAAAAAACTTATATCATGATTTACTCATAATTATTATAATTTACCATATCCTAACCCGTATAAAGATAGAATGCATTACCAAACGACTCATTTTCTAAACACATAGTAGTTAGGCTACAATGTCATGTATATATCATTACAATTAAAACTAATTATCAGAAATAATAATATTATGGTTGTTTACATGAAGATTTTATAAAGATACCATAATTTGAACATTACTTCTCTAAAAATTTTAAGATCTAATTCGTTTAGCACTAAAGCGTTTATGGAAAATAGATAGTTGCGTGTTAATGATTTGTATAATTAAATAATTATTTTATGGTTTTTATTTAAACTTAGTGCATTTTAAACATTTTTTAAAAATTTACTTATATCTATGTCCGAACATATACTTTAGATTGCATTGCATTTTAATACAACATACATTATCAGGGCCAGTAGGGTCTTGTAAATGTTGAAGACCGCATGGGTTTGGATCTATTAACCCTTAGTTGTGAAATTTTAGATAACTGCAAAATTAGGACTCGCTTTCTACACTGTCAGGTAAACAAGAATGGACTTGTTTGCAGGCGTTGTTTGAATTTGTGTTTTAATGGCCATCTCGGCCCAGGCAATAGAACACTGTATAGGTTTATGGAAGTCGAGGATTGGCGACTTCATATCTTCAATCTGTCTGTTAATGATACTGCTTCGAAGTCACGTTGGACAGGATAGTCTTCTTACAAAATCAAAGGATGAGGAGGTGATGAGTTAAATGTATACCTCACATTCGAGCATAGAACAAATTTATCAACTTGATTCACCACTACCTAACGAAACTTCGTTGTGCCAGTTAACAAAATTAACCTGTGACATTCAAAAGTATAACGAAACATCGACAATTACGACTTTCACCTGAAATCAAAATCGTCAGATTTAGCAACTAGAATGTTCCGATTTAGAAAAAAAACCTCTTTTTGTGTCTCTCCCGTCTCAAATTTCAAGTACAGCAGAAGAGGATATTGCTCCTTCAACAGATCTCCTTCAATAACTTCGAACTTTGGATTCTAAGGCTAGAGATGGACATGGAGATGGATAAACCCAACGCTTTCCCTCCATTAGAGGAGAGCCTGGTAACAAAAAAAGTAAAGAACAAAGGAGTTGTAAAGCCGCAGCATCAGGAACGGCATCTGAAAACAATGTTTCATTTGAGGGTCAATCTGCACAAGACTCTCAGGCAAAAATTCCTCCTATGATGCCACAGCAACAATCTCACTCAGTCACGGATTCTGAAAGAACATCAAACATACCACCAAGGCAAGGTTTATCATTCAGAAATAGCCTTCTGCAAAATCAGTTTCATACACGCAAACAAATAAAGCTTCAACCTGCTGATGTTCAGCACTCACACAATGGTATTGGTCCTACAATAACATTCGCCGAATCTATTCACAAGCAAATAGATGAAAACAAGGCTACAACATTGATCATACATCCACTAGGAAGACATATTGGCTACAAGATCCTTTATAACATACTTATGTCGTTATTGCGTCCGAAACCTTGGATTTTATTCAAAGGAGTGTAAGCTGGGTAATTGGGGATGGAAAGTGAGTATCATTCTGGAAACACCTCTGGACCCCAACAAATTCCCCTCTCTATCTTTCTCTTTTGCAACCTATTTCAAATTTAGAAACCTATTTCAAATTTAGAGGCTAACAGGAAAGTTTCTTTTTATCTTTCTTCTTCAGGTGATTGGAATTTAGAGTTACTACAAACGCTCTTTTCCAGAGAAAAGATTGAAGAAATTAAGGCTGTACCTCCACCAAATCCGAATGCTGGGGAAGACAAAATAAAATGGAGGTGGACAGCATCGGGGCGATTCGCATGTTCATCTGCATACGGATCTAAATTCAGTGATGTATGGAACCTGATTGACCCCAAATGGAAGCTTATTTAGGGTTTGAAGTGTCAAGAAAAAGTCAAGCTATTTCTGTGGAAAGTGGCTAAAGAAATACTATGAACAAATGCGGAGCGTGCTCGAAGGGGAATAGCAGATACACCAACCTGCGTTTTGTGTGGAGCTGTTGAAACAACACTACACCTACTACGCGATTGCCCGAGGAGCTCTCGAATTTGGAAACGTTTACAGCTGGATTTGCCTTTAAGCTTTTGGACAGAAAACGTACTATCAAAGTGGCTTTTTACTAATCTAAATTGTTTAACTTTTCAGGGAATCGCTCAATGGAACATTTGTGTGGCAATCACATCTTGGAAGTTGTGGACAGTTAGGAATCTAGAAGCCATTCAAGATTAAGCAACCACAGAACAAAGCCTATTCTTCTCCATACTAGCATCAATTAAGGAAAATCAAAGAGCTTTTTTCACTGAAGGAATACAACACACATAATACCATCGAACAGGGAACATTCCTAACCCAATTCATTTACTGGAATCAAGAGGCTTACCAAATATCGAAGCTCTTCACCATGAGCAACGGAGTTCCATTTTCACATTAAGATCGGATGGCGCTGCTTGTTGAAGCACTGGTTTGGCTGCGGCCGCTGGAATTGTAACAGATGAAGACGGTCGTTGGTTGACAGGCTTCTTGAAAAAAGTGTGTAGAACAACCCCTCTGATGACGGAGCTCTGGACAATTCTATTAGGTTGCAAACTAGCCTGAGAAAAAGGGGTTCAAAGAGTGAAAGTCTTTTCCAATTGTAAAGAAGCCATTATCCTGTTATCTACAAGCATTGGGGACCTACCGATTCCGGTGCTGGCTCAACGAATCCGTCAGCTTTCATCAGATTGGGATGAATTGTTGTTTTTCTTCATTCCCAGATTTGAAAATACTTAGGCAGATTGTTTGGCAAAAGAAGGGCTTTCCAACTCTAACTTTGCAAGGCATGTCTTTGATTCCCCGCCGCCCTTTCTCTGCCACAACCAATTGCATATCGATCGGAATTTCCAGCAAGACATCATTCCTAGCTCAATGTCTCTAATAAGACAAAATGAGCAACATGCTTGTCGTTTTGTTGATAGAAGGGAAATCATATTCAATAGAGATGTCCCAATACTCTCTAGAGGGCCTGTTTGGTAATTTACCCTGGTGGAGGCCCACCTTCTATTGTATCAAAAAAAAAGAATGTTCTGATTTACCCCTACTAAACCTGTTGACATCTTTGTAGCAATTAGCATACAACGACATGTTACATCAAAAATACATTGCACCTAGTGGCATTACAAGTGAACAAGTGTGAGGCATGCATTAATCCCTTCTTACCCGAAGACTGTAATTGGTGAGTTGTACAGTTGCGTTCCCTCCAGATTGTGTAGATATTGCATATGAAGGTAGCCTTTTTTTGGTACTAGTGTGCAATAAAAAAATTGCTAGGCTCCAACAGGGACGGCCCTACGCCGAGTAACACTCAAGAGATCCTCCTGAAAAAAATGATGAAGTTGTTTAGGAAGGTTCTCCAGGTAAGTAACATCAAAAGGGCCTCCAGAAGCCTAAGTAGTTAAGTAGTCAGCGCACATATTTGCTTCGCGATAAGTATGCACAACACGACACTGCCACCGGCGACTAAGCAGCTCCTTACAGGGACGAATAATTGGATAGAATTTATCTGTAGGATAAATGTCGCCATTCACTTTGCTCACAGCTAAAAGAGAGTCTGATTCAAGAAACATATTTTGGAAACCTCGACTCCACGCCAAAAGCAGTCCAAAATAAATTCTGAACAATTCAGCTCTCTTAATGTTCCCCCAACTGAGTCTCCTTGTGCAATCGCATAGCCAATGTCCTTCAACGTTCCTGACAAGGCCTTCAATAGGTGTTGTATTCTGTTCTAAATAATTTCAGTGTAATTACATTGAAAAAATGGGTGATCTCTAATTCTTGATTATCTCTTACAGAGAAGGCACAATGGGTCAATACCTCCAAAACTTATATCCTTAGTACTCACTCTTGTTTTAACCACCAACCAACTAGTGAGTGAACTTTAGGCATTAGAAAATTCTTCCATATCAGTTTGTACCACATCACCTTGGCAGACTGTGATTTGTAAATTTGATAACAGGAGCTATTTTGTGAACCTATGAGAGCTGCTTCCAATCTATATTAATTTGTCAAACTTTTGTTGATTAGGGTTGTAAGACATTTTCACCCTTAAGGGCAATTTTGTAATTTTCTTATAAAGTGGACAGTTATTAATTGTAATTTTGATTTTTTAATAAATTATTAATTAAGTTATGTAATTTGATCCAGATAAGGGTAATAAAGTGGCCCGATAAATGATCTAGATTAATGGGTCGAAATCTGAGTAGAAAATAGATCCCTTTTAATGTGGACCTGATCCATATCGACCTTGTGATGGGAAAGCCTGATATGGAAGTCATATAAGTAAGTTATGGTCTCTTGTAGTTGTTCATATCAATCATAAGCATACGGAATCTCTGACTTGTTAAGAGAGCTTACGTATTGAGAAAATTGTAGAAAGGCCTAAACTACGTGCTGGAGAATACTTTTTGTAAAAGTTCTGGGAAATTAGAGCTCGTTTGGTGCTTGAAAACTGCTTCGGAATCAGAGATGGAATCAAAATTAGGTATTCCGCATTCCTTCGTTTCTAATCCTTTCATATACGATATTGGATACATAATAAGGTCTGTGTTACGTGCGAGAGGAGGGCAGTGTGTAAGGCCCTTATGTCACATAAGCCAATCACGTGCTGTCGTGTCTCTCCATGGAGAGCACAATCCATGTCACTCGTGCGACTTATGCACGGGATGCGGCCTAAGCTCCGACGAGTGTGGTAATGTGGGCGTGTGCTTCGAATCCGATGCTTGAACCATCGGATCTTCGACACAGACGCATCTGGCGTGCATACGCATGCGCAACCCCGCACCACGCGCACTGATGCTGAGGATGACGCAGTGGCTGATGTCAATCGTACAAAAAAAGAAATACAAAATTTTAAAAATTCTTATAAAGCTATCCCGGGGTGTTTCAGTTTTTGGGTTAGGGGATTTTTTTAAACAAGATTTTCTATTTTTTTTGGATTTATTACATTGGTAATTAGATTCTAGAAAAGTTTTAAAAGTTTTTAAAAGTGAATTTTGAGTGCATTTTCGTACTCCGAACTACACATAAGGGAGGCACTTAAAGTTTTATATCTCGTGTGGTAGGTTTGGTATTCGGGAAAGTACGATGGTCACTCTCATTTAGAATTTTTTAAAAATAAAAGTCTCAAATAAAGTTTAAAGACAATGTTTTCAGTTTTTGTATGTGATTATTTGACTGTGCTTTTGGTTTTTGCATTTATAATTAATTTTCACATACATTATGCCCATATAGAATGTGAGGATCACATAAAGTTGTACCCTTGTGTTAGTGGACTTTCTGGGATACTGATGAAAATGTAGTCACTAAAGTGGCCTTTCAAATCAGTATTTTAGATTATTCTGCTTACATGTTGGAGGATGTCTCTGGCCTTATGTTTGTTTATTTTTCCCAAAAGTGTTGGCCTTACATATGGTTTTGAAATGTTCATAAAAGCATCACATGGAGGAAAGTCATTGCTTAAATGATGGTTTGTACTTTCGCTTTTATGTGAGTGTCTAATTGCATATATTATGTATTTAGCCCAAAGGTGTTTCATAATATGTGTGATCAGATTCTTGGTATAGATACTTTTTTAATGCTTTAAAGTATCGCATCCTGCATTTATACTGATCTTGACATTGTCTTTTCTATTTTTCAATTACCTTTTCGTTCAACAACAATCTTGTCACCATTGAAACCTTAAATGATTTTTAACTTCAAGAAGTGGAAAAAAGATGTGGAGTTCGTATTGGAGATGGCGGACGTCAGCATAGCCATGCACATCGGACGGCCTCCCCCACTTACAAATGTTAGCTCAGAAGTTGACAGAGCAGCTATGACGACTTGGGAAAGGTCAAATAGAATGTGCTATTTGACCATTAAGAGGTCGATACCTGATCATCTGTTGAGTGGATTGGCGGACATGATCGTAGTATGGGAGTTCATGGATAGCATATTCCAGAGATACAAGGTCTCTTCTTATGCTGAGTAGAGTGCCTTGATTAAGGAACTATTCTTATAAGGTACAATAGAGAGGGAGGCGTGCGAGAGTATATCATTCGAATGGTGCACCTTCAGAGTAGGCTGAAGGCACTGGATATACCGATCATTGACTCACTGATAATGCATAAGGGACTAAACACTCTTCCTCAGGAATTTGAAATGTTGACCACCTCCTACATCTCACAGGATGCGACCTGGGACATTAATGTCTTGATTTCCCGGTGTATTGCAGCAAAGGAGAAGATTAAGAGCTCTCCTCATTCAGCTATATTTGCAGCAACCTAAGGGTAAGGGTAAGAAATCCAAACCCTCTCCTCAGATTTAGAGTGGGCAGTTGAGTATTGCGAAGGGCCCACATGACCTTAAGAGTATGAGATGGTTCTTCTGTAAGAAGAAGGGGCACAGGAAGTCTGATTGCCCAAAGTACAAGTTATGGAAGGTCAAACAGGAGCTGTCAGGTAACTCCTCGTCTTTTATGATTCATGAATCCAATGTGGCTATAAACACATCAAGTTCTTAGTGGTTAGATAGTGGAGTTTCTAACCATGTTGCTTCCACGATGCAGGGGTTCATATTTGGGAGAAGGCCGACTAGAGGAGAGCAGAAGCTGATGGTTGGCAACAATGAGGAGGTAGACGTTTTGTATGTAGGAGGTGTAGGATTAAACCTCGATACATGGTTTGTATTGTATTTATCGGATACATTTTCTATACCATCTTTTAGACGGAACCTGATATTTGTATCAGTTTTGGATAAGGAAGGTTATCGTTTTGTATTTGATAATGCAGTTGTAAAAATTTCTATCAATACAAGACATATCAGTACTGCCTTTTTATCTTATGGATTATATAGAATGTGTCTTACTCCTAATGAGATGTATGCCTCTTCTTATGTTGCCGAACCTATTACTCGAAAGAGAACCTTCATAAAGGACACATCATACATGTTGTGGCATAAATGTCTAGGCCATATTTCCAGGGAGAGGGTTGAGAGATTGATAAAGGATAACATTCTGCAAACTCTGTATTTCAGTGATCTGGAGACATTTGTCGATTATTGTAGGAGTAAGTTGACCAAGATAAAGAAGAAGGGGTCAACTCATGCTTAAGGTTCATTGGTACTTATACATACGGATTTTAGTGGTCCCTATACGGTTACGTTGTGTAATGCCAGATACTTGATGACATTTATAGATGATTATTCCCTTTATGGTTATCTATTTTTGCTTAAAGAGAAGTATGAAGTTCTTGATAAATTCAAGATCTTTAAGACTGAAGTTGAGAACTAATTGGGAAAATCAATAAAGATTGTCAGATCTGATAAAAAAGGGGAATACTATGGCAAACATGAGGTTGCAGGACAAGAAAAAGATCAGTTTGCTAGGTATTTGGAATCATTTGGAATAGTGGCTCAGTTCACTATGCTAAGTAGTCCTGAGCAAAATGGTGTGGCCGAAAGGTGTAATCACACCCTAAAGAACATAATGAGGTCAATGCAGAGGAGGACTAACCTACCCAAATACCTTTAGGGTGAAGTCATCAAGACTACATTATATATCTTGAACAAAGTCCTGAGCAAGTCAGTATCAAAGAAAGGAAGTCGAGCCTTGCACATATTCATGTGTGGGGCTGGCCTATTAAGGAGAGGTTGTATTATCCTTATGGGAGTAAATTGCAACCTCGTTCAACTAGTTATTATTTAGTGAGTTATCCTAACCACTTTAAGGGCTATAAATCTTACTGTAAAGAGGGAAGGGTCAAAATAGTGGAATCGTAGATGGCGAAGTTCTTGGAATACAATGTCTATGATGAGGGAGGATCCTCACATCCTCCAGAAATTAGCAGGACGGATACTACGACCATTTTGTATTCGCCTCTCATACAGTCAACTCTGGTGGTTGAAGGCTTGAGTACCGTACTTGAGCAGACACAAGAACCTACACCTATTCAGAAAGAGGTTTCTGAGGTACAAGAGCTTGTACAGTTACACAGATCCACCAGATAGAGGCAACCTGCTATCAAATTACATAGTCTATCTAGGTGAGTAAGATTATGACAGTAGACATGTTGTGGATCCAAATACTTTTTTAGAAGTCATTTCTGGACCCCATGTAGATATGTGGTGGGAAGCAATGAAAGACGAGATGCAATCTATGAGATATAATAAGGTATTGGAGCTCATTGATTTAACTCAACATTGCAGGCTTGTTAGTTGCAAGTGGCTATTTAAGACCAAGAAGGTCACACAGGGTCAAGTTCAATAGTTTAAGGTGTGTCTAGTTGCCGGGGGATTCACTCAAAGAGGAGTTGACTTCAATGTTACCTTCTCTCCTGTGTCCTCGAAGGATGCTTTAGAGTGATTGTGACATTAGTAGCTCACTATGATATGGAGCTACATCAGATGGACATTAAGACTGCTTTCCTGAATGGTGACCTTTATGAGGAGGTCTATATAGAGTAGTCTGAAGAATTTCAGGATTAGGATGCAACTGACAAGGTTTACAAGTTGAATAAATCAATATATGATTTAAAGCAAGCTTCTAGACAGTCGTATGTAAAGTTTGATGAGGTTTTAACCTCATTCAGCTTTGTGGAAAACAAAGTCGAAAGATTCTTATACCATAAGGTCAGGGGAGCAAAGTTATCTTCATACTATTGTATGTCGATGATATCTTGCTCGCGTCAAATGATTTGACCATGTTGCTAAAGTTAAGCAACTTTTAGCCAAACATTTTGACATGAAGGATTTGGGTGAAGCATCTTTTGTCCTCGGTATACAGATTCACCGGGACAGATCTCAACACTCGTTAAGCCTTTCACAAATTGCATACATTGAGCAAGTGCTGCAAAGGTTTAATATGGCTGAATGTAAACCTATTATAGAACTTATCTCTTATGGAGAGAGATTATCTTTAGCATAATGTCCAAAGAATGAGGTTGAGAGAGAGGCCATGAGGAATGTTCTGTATTCTAGTGCTGTTAGTAGCCTGATGTATGCCCAGGAGTACACTAGACTAGACATTGCATTTGTTGTTGGATTGCTAGGTCGATATCTGGCTAACCCAGGTGTAAACTATTGGCAGTCAAACGGGTATTGAGATACCTAAACGGATTATACATTGACATATAGAAAAGTTAACAATTTGAACCTCAAAGGATATACAGCCTTCGATTTTGCTATGTGTCCGAATGATCGCAAGTCCACTTTAAGATACATTTTCATGTTGGCAAATGATGTGGTATCGTGGAAGAGTGTCAAGCAGACATTGGTGACTTCCTCGACCATACATGTAGAGTTTGTTGCATGTTATAGAGCTACTACACAGGCAGTTTGCTTAGAAACTTAATTTTTAAGTTGTCTGTGGTGGATTTGATTGCTAGACTCATATAGTTATAACGTGACAATCTTGCTGCAGTGTTGTTTAGTAACAACAACAAGAGTATCACAGGGTCTAAGCATTTGGAGGTTAAGTATTTGACCATAAAGGAGCTGATCTAAAAGGGTGATGTTGAAGTGGAGCAAAATAGGACTGAGGAGATGTTAGCTGATTCGCTGACTAAAGGACTTCGCCCACTAATGTTTGTTAGACATGTATCCAGTATAGGCGTTTTGAAGTCCTTAGGCAGCAATAGTTAAGCATCACTGTATTTTGCTCCTTAAATGATTGTATATTTTGTTGTATTATGACATTATGATTATTTATTAATAAATATGATCATATTTTTATCCTCAGTAATGATTGTTTTGTATATAGTCACAATACATGTGAAAGTCTTAAGATTTGTGTTGATCTTAAGCATTTTAAAGGTCATTGGGCATTTATAAAGATTGACCTTGAGCTTATGTCATTAAACACATAAAGTTTATATGGATATCCTTAGAGTTTCATATGACTAAGGGGGATATACATTTTTAATCTCAAAAAGGTTCTCTAATACAATTTATCATTTGATTGGACAACATAAAAGTTTTCTTTAATGCTGTTTATCATTCAGTGAGAGAAAATAGGATTTCTCTGATGCAGTTTAGCATATGCAGTTTAGCATAAAGATAGAGAAATCGAGACCTATAGACGAAGATGATATATATATTAGATCATAAAGTTATCATTCTAGTCTATCACACTCCACTTTCCCATTCATGTTAGTGAGGAATTAGATATTTGTGATTAGATTGGACCTGTGTCACACATGACACATGTGTCTGATATTTTTCGGTATCGAAAGCCTTATAGGATGGAATGTAGGACTTTAATTACCTTTGGATTAAATGTTTTTAAAACTTTTGGTACCAATACAGTAGTGTTATTTAATCAAGTTTTTAAACTATTTTGAACTTGATTAAAACTATAATTAATAATTGTCCAAGGGAAAGATTGTAAGACATTTTTGCCCTTAAGGGCAATTTTATAATTTTCCTATAAAGTGGACAAATTTTAATTGTAATTTTGGTTTTTCATTAAATTATTGGTTAGGTTACGTAATTTGATCTAGATAAGGGTAATAAAGTGACCCGATAAATGAGCTAAATTAATGGGTCAAAGTCTAAGTGAAAAATGGACCCCTTTTAGTGTGGACCTGGTCCATATCGACCTTGTAATGTGGAAGCCCGATATGGAAGCTATATAAATAGGTTATGGTCTCCTACAGTTGCTTATATCAATCATAAGCATACGAAATCTCTGACCCATTAAGAGAGCTTACGTATTGAGAAAACTGTAGAAAGGCCTAAACTACGTGCTGGAGAATACTTTGTGAAAAGGTCATGAGAGATTGGAGCTCGTTTGGTGCCCAAAAATTGCTTCGAAATTAGAGATGGAACCAAAATCAGGTATTCCACGTTGCTTCATTTTTAATCCTTTCATGTATGATCCTGGATATGTAATAAGGTCTGTGCTATGTATTATAGGGGTTATATTGATGAACTAGATTTAACACAACAGATGCACCCTTAAAATTAATACTCCATCTATTATTTTGCATTATAGTATCCACCCTAGCCTATTTGGGAATTTGTAGTTTTGGTAACGAGATAAGTTATAGCCCTCTCCACAAAAGACAAGAACTTCCATTTCTAATAATAACTTGGATGTAAGAATAAATTTGATCTCTCAACCTCATAATTTGAATAAAACTCCAGGCATGCTCTCTGTTGATTTTAATCCTAAAAAAATTAGAGTCCTTAATATAATATTTGTTGATTCATTTGGAACAAAGAGATTCTCTGCTAGTTAGGATCTTCTATACCCTCAAAGTGAGAGCACATTTGGCATAACATAGGCATAAGTTATTCCAAGTCTACCCTTCTGTTTAGATAAACAGAACTTAGTCCATCTAACCTTTGCCCCTTTAGGGTCTTTAGCCTTCCCAACCTATAGGAAGTTCTTGATACATTTCTCGATCTCCTTGGTTAGCTTCCTTGGTATACACAGATGTGTAGCCTAGTGTACATTTAGATTTCTAAGTACTGAAGAGGTCAGTTACAATCTTCCAGTTTCTGATAGGAATCTATTATATCAATTGTTGATTCTTTCTTAAACTTCTTCAACAAAGGAAAGGATTTTTAATATCTTGTCATCATATTAATTATTAGGATTCCTAAATACTGGAAGGGGGCATATTGGATTGATAGACCAGCTATATTCCTCAGCTCATCCATGCTTTGGATATTAGAGGATACATAGATACACCTCTTGTCCATGTTCATTCTCAATCCTAGTATATTTGAAAACATATTGAGGATTTTCATTAGTAACCTAACTGAATGGTTACTTGCTTTGTAGAAGACGACTACATCATCTGCAAATGCTAAATGGTTGATCCTTAGAGCCTTACATTTGTAATGGGCATAAATATAGAATCCCTATTTATTTAGTAAATGATTTAACACTTCAGTCACCAAGGTAAATAGATAACGGAATAAGGGGTACCTTTGTCTAATACCTTTAGTTCCCTTAAATAATCTGGTAGGTACTCCATTCAGTAGTATATATTAAAAGGTTGAGGAGATACATGTGTTAATCTAATTAAAAAATAGATTTGGGTAGCCAAATACGCTTAAACTTTCCCAATTAATAGAGTCAAATGCTTTAAAGAAGTCAACCTCTAAAACAAAGCTCCTTATATGCTTCTTTTTCCTATCATAGTCTCTCATAAGCTTTTGTACAATTAGTACATTGTCACTGATTGATCTACCTTGTACAAAAGCTCTTTGGAAAGGGCTAGTAAGATTCTTCAAGGAGTGTTTTAGTCTTACAACAATAATCATTGAAATGATTTTATAGCTTGTGTTATAGCATGAAATAGGTCTAAAATTAATCAAAAAGCTAGGATTCTTCTTTTTAGGAATAAGACATATGAAAGTAATGCTATATGACTTATATTTATTATAATGATGTTATTTTGCTAATAAACAAATTGAAATCATTTTCAAAATCAATAAGCCTTGCTCCTCCTCCAAAGGACTTCTATTCACTTTATTGTAGCATAATTAATTCCATATTCCTATCCTCTCGATAACACTCACACTCCTCGATAATTGCCTCCTCCTCTTTTCTTACTTTACTTAACTCTAACTCTGCATCTCTCTTACTCTATCATTAACAAGATGTTATTTAATTATGTCAATTATATCCATCTCTTTTGTTTTGGCTTAATTTTAGTGCTTAAATGAGAAAATTAATATTTATTTTGTTTTAGGAGATGACAATTGGAGATTGGATTAAATTGGAATATTATTGGTTCAAATCATAAATTTAGGAAAAAGTAGATAGATTATTATAGTAGATAAGGCGAGATCATGTCTAATGTCAAATTCACCCTAAGAGTTTAAATTCAATTAGGAAACTTATTTCTAGCCCTATGAATTTGTTTAGATATGGATCTTGGTAGATTAAGTTTTGAGTAAGAAGAGAAGACAAAAACACATTCTTCACTTCTCCATATCACCCTATTTTCATTTCTTTATATTTTCTCTTCATCTTTCCTATTTTCTTCTATTATTGGTCTTGAAAAATACCTATGTGTGGCTAATTCCAAATATTTTGATTCAAGAGAATTCAAAACTCTAGTTGTAACCTTGTGAGACTTTGTTTTAAACCTTTATTTTAATTCAAGTATTTCATATTGTGTGTTTTTATACTTCATGAATAATTAATATTGATTGATCTGATAAATTAATTTGATGTTGATAATTAATACAGGCTTTTTGCTATCATAGTCTCTCATAAGCTCTTGTACAAGTAGTATACTGTCATTGATTGATCTACCTTGTATAAAAGCTCTTTGGAAAGGGATAATAAGATTCTTCAGGGAGTGTTTTAACCTTACAACAATAATCTTTAATATGAATTTATAGCTTGTGTTGTAGCATAAAATGGGTTTAACATTAAGCAAAGAGCCAGGATTCTTCTTCTTAGGAATAAAACATATGAAAGTATTGCTATATGACTTATATCTATTAGAATGATGTTATTTTGCTAATAAACAAATTGAAACCATTTTCAAAATCAGTAAACGTTGCTCCTCTTCTAAAGGAATTAAATTCACTTTATTGTAGCATAATTAATTCCTTATTCCTCTCCTCTTTACAACATACACATACTCCTGAACAGCCACCTCCTCGGCTTTTCTCACTCTACGTCACTCTAACTCTACATCTCTCTCACCTATTGTTGATAAGATGTTATTTAATTATGTCAATTATATCTATCTCTTTTGTTTTGGCTTAATTTTAGCACTTAAATGAGAAAATTAATATTTATTTTGTTTTAGGAGAAGACAAGTGGAGATTAGATCAAATTGGAATATTATTGGTTCAAATTACAAATTTTAGAAGTGGATAGCCTATTTAGTTGATAAGACGAGATCATGCCTAATGCCAGATTCACCCTAAAAGTTTAAATTCAACTAGGAAACTTATTTCTGGCCCTATGGATTTGTTTAGATATGGATCTTAGTAGATTAGGAGGAGGCTAGGTTTTGAGTAAGAAGAGAAGAGAAAAATACATTCTTCACTTCTCCATATCACCCTATTTTTGTTTCTTTGTATTTTCTCTTCATCTTTCTTTCTTCTTTTTTTGATCTTGAAAAATACCCATGTGTGGCTAATTCCATATATTATAATTCAAGAGGATTCAAAACTCTAGTTATAACCTTTTGATATTTTGTTTTAAACTTAGATTTTATTTTAATTCAAGTATTTCATATTATGTGTTCTTATACTTCATGAATAATTAATATTGATTGATCTAATAAATTAATTTGATATTGATTATTCTATAGTTATCCATAAATTTAGTGATCGATAATTGTCATAAAGGATTGGTCCCAGTAGCAAATAGGTTATTTATGAAGTTGCATATTTGACTTCTGAGAAATAAGAAAACTAAATTGAATAATTATAACTATCTCAATTATTTAATTTAGGATTTAATAGTTGTAGTTACCTCAATTATTTAATTTAGGGTTTGGTCCTTTTCACTAAGCTTATTGCTATCATTCAATTGATATGAAATGCTATCATACTCAGTCAATTAATGGTAAGTTTTAATTTGAATACTAAGTTTGAACTAATTAATGTAGGAAAATTTAAGATTGATTATGTTTATCCTAATAGGTTTTGGACTAATTGCTTGAATTATAAAAATTATTCTTTTTAAACCAACGATAAAAGTAATAATTGGATAGGGTCTTTTCCTTAAATCAGGGTCAAATACAATTAAATTTCTCACTCTTTATATTTTATTGATTTATTTTGATTCTTTGCTAGTTTTAGTTTATTAGTTAATTAATCACAAACTCCATTTTGTTTTGTTAATTAATATTATGAAACTAGTTTTTCAATTTTCTTGGGATTTAACTTGCTTCCACGACAATTATAAGAGTTTAAAAAATCCAAAATTAATTTTGAGGGCATCGACAACCTGATCAAAATTTTGGCACTATTGTTAGGGAACTATTTTAGTTTCTTAGTTTTTTTGCATTATTTTACAATTTACTACTAAGTTCTTGTCTTGTATCACTCATTCTTCTCAAATAGGTGAATTGCAATATAATCCAAAAATTAAACGTCATTTAAAGAAAGAGACTAAACAAGGAAAAGGCCATTCACATCTAGAAGTGAAAGTTAAGACAGACTTAATGATTGGTGAAGATTATAATTTCCAATAAGTTAAAGAAAAGATGGTGAATCCTAACATTAGAATGTTGAGATAGTTTGACACCAAATAGATACGATTTCTAATTGTAGAGGTAGATTTCAAATTAAAATCTAATTTGATTTACTTACTCCCTATTTTTTGTGATCATGTATGTGAAGATCTGTATAAACACTTGAAATAATTTCATATTTTCAGCTTTGGAATAAAGCCACAAGGAGTGATAGAAGAACAAATTAATGTTAAAATCTTTCCATTCTCATTGTAGGATAAGGAAAAGGATTCACTATATTATTTTCCCTCTAGCTTATTGACATGGAATGAAATGAAAAAGTTGCTTTTGGAGAAATTCTTTCCTACATCATAAGTAGCCAATATCAGAAAGGAGATATGTGGAGTAAGACAATTCACCAAAGAAAAATTGTATGAATATTGGGAGATGTTTAAGGAGTTATGTGCTAGTTACCCACACCATTAGATTTCTAGCCAACTTTTAGTTCAGTACTTTTACTAGGGGCTATTGTTAATGGATAGGAAACTTTTAGTTCAGTACTTTTACTAAGGGCTATTGTTAATGGATAGGAGTATGGCAGATGTTGTTAATGGAGAAGCTTTGGTAAATAAAACACCTAAATTCACTATAAAATTGATATCAAACATGGCCAAAAACTTTCAACATTTTTGTACAATGATGGATAGAGTTATTAGGCGCATAAATTAGATAAAGTAATACTAACCTTGAGGATAAAATTTTGGATTTAATTGCTCTAGTTCGTCAAATGACTATAGGTCAATTACAATAGGCATAAATGTGTTGAGTATGCTCATTCTCTAGGAATTCTATAGATATGTGCCCTAAATTATAATAAGACTCCCTTTAAAAAGTTCATGCAATAGGCAAATTTCCTGGTTAAGCTCAACAAAAATTTAATTCGTATTGTAGTGAATATAATTCAGGATGAAGGGATTAACTAAAATTTAACTATAGAAATTAAGGAGGGTAATAAAAATATCAAACTAACAATTTCAACAGATAATCTCAAGCACCTACACATGTTCAGTCTCAATATTCAATTTTAGATACGTCTTTAGATGAAATTGCTAAGGCACTTGCTAATAATATTCAATAATTTTAACAGAAAACAAGAGCAAGCCTTCGTAACTTAGGAAATTAGATCACTCAATTAGCCATCTTAGTTAGTAAATTAGAAGCGTAAGTATAATGAAAATTACCTTCATAAATGGTGGTGAGTCCTAAGGAAAATGTGAGTGCAATGACATTGAGAACTGGGAAGGAAATTCAATATGTATCTTCCTTACTAATGGAGGTAGAAAATTAAGAAAAAGGAGTAAAGAAAGAAGAACCTCCAACTTAAGAATCAACAAAGGTAAAAGAAGATTTATATTTATCGATATCAACTAATGCCCGTATACCTCCTTTCCTTTACAGGTTGGTTAACTCAAAGAAGAGAAATATGAAAGAGAAATCTTAAAAACCTTCAGAAGGTGGAAATTAATATACCAATTCTAAAAGCCATCAAAACATTTTCAAAATATTTCTGAAAATTAATATACCACTTTTATAAGCCATCAAACAGATTCCAAAATATGAAGAGTTCTTGAAAGAACTATGCACATATAAAAGGATGCTAAAGGCTAAGGAGAGAATAATTCTAGGTAAGAATGTATTAGTTGTGATAAACAAGAAATTACCAAAAAATGCAAAGATCGAGGTATGTTTACACTTCCTTATGTCATTGGTAATAAGAAAATTGAGCGTGCCATGCTATACTTATGTGCATCTATTAATTTCATACCATACTTAATTTATTGGCCTTTAAATCTAAATTTTATAAGAAACTAACATAATTATTCAACTAGTTAGTCTTTTTATATGCATCTTATTGGTATTATAGAGAGTGTTTTAGTCCAAGTTAATAGTTTGGTATTTCCAGTGGAATTTTACATCTTGAAAATTGATGGAGATAACATAGAATATTCAACTTTAATTTTGTTGGGAAGGTCGTATATGAATACAACTAAAATGGAAATTGATGTAGATGATAGTACTCTATTCATTGATTTTAATGGAGAAATAGTGGAATTTAATATTTTTGTGGCAATGAAGTACTATAATGATTTTCACTCCATGTATCGTATTGATATTATGGATCCAATTTTGTAGTATATATTTAAAGAGGAAAGTGTTGATGATGAGTCGAAGTTTTATGTTAAACTAGAAGTAATAGATTAAGTTGATGAAACTTGAGAAGTTATAAAATCATTATTAGTGATGTTAATAGATTTGAAAACTTTAAAAGCTTCAATTACTATAACTCGTAAGAAAATGTTATTTTCTATTTTGAAAACTCCAAAGATAAAATTGAAGGCCTTACTTGATCACTTAAAGTATGTTTATTTGGGTGAAGCAGAGTTATTAACTGTGATCATCTAAAAAAATTGACTATTGAGCAAGAGCAAAGGTTAGTAACACTCCTTAAGGATTACAAAACTATGATCAGTTGGACTTTAGTTGATATAAAAGATATTAGCCCAACAATTTGCATACATAGGATTCTTTTAGAAGAAAATGTTAGGTCAATAAGGGAACCTTGAAGAAGACTTAATCCAACAATAAAAGATGTGATAATGAAAGAGATTTTGAAACTTTTGGATGTATGGATAATCTTTCTGATATTGGATAGTGAATGGGTAAGCCCAGTGAATGTTATGCAAAAGAAAACCAGGATGATAGTGATAAGAAATCAAAATGATGAGTTGGTACTAATGAGGGTACATAATGGGTGGAAAATGAGCATAGACTTTAGGAAGCTTAACTTGGCCATTAGAAGGGATCATTTCCCCTTACCCTTTATAGATCAAATGTTAGAAAGAATTATAGGTAAATCATGTTTTTTCTTATTGGATGTTTTTTCAGGATACTACCATATAGCAATTGCTCAAGAAGAATAAGAAAAAATAAACTAACTTTATATGCCCTTTTGGAAGGTATGCCTTTAAGTGAATACCCTTCGGTCTCTGTAATGGTCCAGGTATATTTCAAAGTTCATAATAAGTATATTTTCTGAGTATAATGAATATTATCATAGATGATTTCACTTTTATAGAGATTCATTTGATGATTGCTTAAATCATTTATCTAAGGTTCCCAAAAGAAGCATTGGAACAAATTTGGTGTTGAATTATGAAAAACGTCATTTTGTGATTAATTAAGGCATTATTTTGGGATATGTGATTTCATCTAAGGGCATAAAAGTTAATAAAGAAAAAGTAGATTTAATTTTGAACTTACCTTACCCTATAAATGTTAAGAAAATTCAATCTTTTCTTAGACATGCAGGATTTTATCACATGTTTATTAAAGATTTTTTCAAGATTATGATTGTTAGGCCCTGAGTCTTTTCTTAATAAATAAGCATGTGTTCAGTTCTTTTTTAGGTTGATTTTTGATTAATTTGTTTTGGTTAGGTTTTA
>JANQBM010000221.1:7120517-7134048 GCA_025594535.1 Erythroxylum domingense | reverse complement strand
AGTTTGAAATTGTTCTTGGAGTCTTCATGGAAGATGTGGATTTTATTTTTATCTTTCTGATGATATGAAGTATGAGATTTTTGGCCCATAGAGTGGAAAGTTATAGTGTTTAGAATTTCTGTGGCCGTTTAAGAAGTTTTGCATTTTTTTATTTAAGCAGTCTCTTTGCAGTAGTTATTAAAGCTATTATAGACCAATTTGGTTTTTTCATCCTTCAGGAAAGTTGTAGAGTTTCCTTTTATCTTTTTATTGATACCAAATTTACAAATTTTGGAGTTCTGAGTAAGAAGTTATGGATGTTTGATTTTGGACTGTCGTTTTGAGGGGCTGGACTCGCTGCTCTTTGCGAGCGCGAGCGCCTCGTGGTCCCGAGCGCGCGCATCCAGCGCGCCCTGCTCGCGGTCGTGAGTGCGCGCATCCAGCGCGCGCTGCTCGCGGTCGCGAGACTCTCGTGATTGCGAGCTCCCTTTCATCGCTCATTTCCCGCGATCGTACCGTAGTACGATCGCGATTTGCTTCTTCTGTTTCCAAATCGCGAGCCTACCAAGGTACGCTCACGACCCGCAACTTTTGATTCAAAGTTGCGATCGTTCTATGGAACGATCGCAACTTACTCCTTTGTTACCGAATCTTCAGGCGTTTTAAATTGCGATTTTCTTTTCTTACATTCAAAAGGATACCAATTTGTTTTACTACCAAATTAAATATTCTTGGTTTACTTTTGGACATGGTTATATTTTTATAAATAGTGGGAAAATATTTTTACCTTTCCTAAAAATTTAAATTATTTGAAAATCATTATTAGCTATTTCTATTAAATCATTGTTATCTATTAAATTGTGTATTAAATGTTTTTCTTAAATTTTTGTTCTTGAATGATTCATTTTAATGTCTATGCTTATTCTACGATCCCACCACGTAGTTTTCCCGGGGCCAACACTTATTGAAATTTCTTATGATCTACCTCTAATTCTGTTCGGAGGTAAGTGAAATGAGTTGTTTTTTAGGTTTGACCTGGTGAGGAATTCCTCCCTTGTGGGATGCGCGTCCAGATGTCACGTAGGACGTCGGGCACGTGACTCGCCAGGGTGGGGTTCCAGCAATGATACCATTATGCTATAAAAAGATGTTCCATTTGAATTTAGAAAGGAATGCTAAGAATCTTTGATAAAATCAAGACATTATTGACAAGTGCACCTATTTTTTAGCCACCAAATTAGGACCTACAATTCGAAATCATATGTCGCTAGCAATTAGACAGTGGAGCTATTTTAGTTCAAAGTCTTGTTATCTATTATGTTTCTAGAACATTGGATGCTACAATTATTGTTATTCAATAATCGAGAAAGATTTTTTAGCACTTGTTTTTGCTTTAGATAAATTAGATCTTATTTGTTAGACTCTATAGTTATTGTGTATTATGATTATGTAACGTTAAAACACCTTTTAGAAAATAAAGAGTCTAAACTGAGGTTGATACAATGGATTTTGCTATTTCAAGAGTTTGATTTGATAATAAAGGATAAAAAAGGAGTAGAAAATTTAGTAGAAAACCATCTGAGTAGGTTGGTAAAGGATGAAGTTATTTTACCTATTTCTGAAACTTTTCCTAATGAGCAATTGTTACAAATGAAAGGCATGGTTCTATGGTATAGACCTTGTTAATTATTTAGTTATTGGAACTTTACCTAATCACATTAGTAAGTATAGGAAGGAAACGATAAGGAATGAGGCACAATGTTATGTTTGATATGAATTATACTTGTGGAAGTTCTGTTATGATCAAATTATTAGACATTGTGTGCCATAGGATGAACATCGTTTTGCATTAACTTTTTTTTCACAATTATGCATAAGGTGGTGACTTTGGTCCTAAATGAACTACTAGAAAAGTTTTGGAGAATGGTTTGTAAAGGGAGACTTTGTTTAGAGATGCTTATATGTTTTGTAAAAGTTGTGACATATGCCAAAGGATAGGTAGAATATGTAATAAAAATGAAATGCCTCAAATCCTAATTCTTATAGTTGAAATATTTGATGTATAAGGCATTGATTTTATGGCCCCTCTTCCTTCATCTCGTGGTTTTTGTTACATAAGTTTGGTAGTTGATTATGTTTTGAAATAGGTGGTAGCAAAAACTACCAATATTGATTCTTATACACTTGTTTTAGGTTTTATAAAGTATAAAATTTTCCTATTATCCATTATTAGTGATCTAGGAAGCCAATTTTGCAACAGAGTAGTGGTATTTTTGTTTAAAAAGTATAGAGTACATCATCAAGTAACTACCGTATATCATTCATAAACGAATGGATAAACAGAAGTATCAAATAGCAAAGTAAAATCTATTTTGAAAAAGATGATAAATCCTGGATAAAAAGATTAGAGTTTATGTCAAGATAATGCTCTTTGGGCATACCGTTCAACTTGCAGAACATCGATATGGATGTCTTTTTATTGATTATTTTTTGGTGAAACTTGTCATTTATTGGTGGAGATTGAACATAAAGCTTATTGGGTCGTGCAACATTGCAACATGGATTTGGCAAAAGTTAAGGAGGCAAGGAAATTGCAATTGCAAAAGCTAGAGGAACTAAGGTTGGATGCTTAAGGATTTGAGAATTTAAGAAGAGAAAACCAAATTGTTCCAGGATAATATGGTCTTGAGGAAGCATTGTTACCAGAATTTAATTTAAATCCGAACATTTTGACTCGTTTAAAAAGGAACCCTAACATTTTATAAAAGTTCAATATAAACCCTAACTTAACATTTTTGTTAATCATCTGTTACAAAAAAAATATTTGGATTTTTTATGAGTCCCTTATCGAATATGTATATTGCATGGAAGTTGAAGTCTAAAAAAGTTAATTTAAAAAAACTCTTCCTTTTTTCTCTTTCCTCTACTTTCTTCTCACTCCTATTCTTGTAATTTTGTAGTAGTTCAACTTGTGAGCTTCCCTTTGGTTGTAATCCATACTCTAGTTGAACTTCTAGTGATCTTCTTCCATAAGTTTTTTAGGAGGATTCCTTTTAGCTTCTCATATTCTATTAATGCACTTTCAATAAACTCCTAGTGATTTTCTTTCATCAAAGCTATAAAAGGGGATGACATTTTACTATCAAATTAAAAAAAAAGAAGAATTTTAGCGAATAAAAAATATTAAAGTAAAAAATAATGGTAAAGCTGTAATTGATGATCAAGAAGGGAGACAAACTGAGACGTCATAGAAAGCAGCTTCCTAATGAATTACTAATAAATTACCTTTCTTTCTGTTAAATATGACTTTTGAAAAAAAATTTTATGCATAAAGGACTTCCATTCTTTCATCAACGGATGGAAGATGGAACAAGTATTACAAGGTAAAGGAAATTGCAGTGGTACACTGTTGAAAAAATTGTCTACAAAATTCATGAGTTGAAAAATAAGTTGGCAAGTAAATGAGAAAGCTATAAATAGCACCACAGTGTTGAAATCTTAAGGACACCGTCCATATACACAAAATGCATGCATAAAATGACCAAATCTTTATGCAGATTTCTTAGTATTTTTCTATAATTTTCTTTGCTCCATCTACCAATAAATGCATGGAGTGGATGAAGTTTTAGAGATGGATCTCTCATTTTTTTGTTGTGTGATTATACAACACTTAAGAGAATTCCTTCTAGGAATTTTAGTAATACCCTTGTGTTGTATATTTGTGAGATTATTAGGTGTACTTGGGGATTTGGGTTAAGAGTTACACACCAACTTATTGTTATTCTCCATTTTTGTTAGTAAATTTCTTCTCGTGCCTTTGCTTGTGGACATAGGCAAAATTGTCAAAGCATGTAAGTCCATCTTGCAAATTTAATTTAGATTTTTTTCTTATTCTCATCTTGAATTATTTAGACAAAAATATTTGTGCCTGGGATTTATACCCTAAAAAGTGGTATCAGAGCCTAGTTTATTTTGTCCAAAATTTTCAATCATATCTACTACGTATGAGATTAAGAAATTTGATGGATCTACTAGTTTCCTTCTTTGGCAAGTCAAGATGGAAGCAATCTTGACACAGAAGGTATTAACAAAATGCTTATTTCTTTGACGATGGAGGAAAAATAAGACATGGATGAAAAAGGCTATGAGTGCTATTAAATTAGCTTTAGTTAATAATGTCTTATGAAAAGTCACGAAGGAGAAATCAATAGCAGCTATGTGGTTGAAATTGGAGTCTAGACTAAAACTCTCACCAATAAGCTATATCATAAGTCCTGTCTTTACATGCTCCAACTGAAGGAAGGTACATTGATTAAAGCTTATATAGATGAGTTTAATTCAATTGTCTCATATTTCAAAGCCCTTGACATTGAGATTAGTGAAGAAGATGAAGTCTTATATTTACTAATGTCTTTGCCACCTTCATATGCTCACTGACACCTTGATGTATAGAAAGGTGACTATTACTATTTAGGACATCATAAGTGCTTTATTGTACAAATATCTTATGGAGCGGCAAGTTGCTCATGCTAATAATATCAACCAAGGAGATGTTTTAGTAAGACGAGGAAGGCCTCAAAAGAAAAATTTTAATGGAAGCCAAAAGTCTAGATCTAAGTTAAAGAAAAGATTTGTGACTTATTATTTTTGCAAGAAAAAAGAGCACATTAAGTCTAAGTGTGAAAAGCTCAGGGAAGAAAATGTTCAAAGAAGTAATCGAGGTGAAGCCAATTTTGCTAATGAACTTTAAGATGCCAAATTTGCTCTCACTATCGTAACCAACATCTCTCTTCAAAACTCTTAGATCATTGGTTCAGGATGTTCTTTCCATGTGTGTCATAATAAGGACTGGTTCTCCACTTATGAACCATTATCTGTTGGAATTTTCCAACTGGAGAATTACTACGAGTGTAGAATTTTTAGTGTGGGCCCAACTCAAATGAAGATGTTTGATGGAATTGTAAGAACATTGTCAAATGTGCGACATTGTCTTGACCTAAGGAAGAACTTGATTTCCCATGGCGTTTTTGATAATGTTAGATATAAATGCACATTTGAAGGTGGAATTATGAGGATATTTAGAGGCACCATTGTGGTGTTGAAAACACACAAACTATTTTCAAACTTGTATGTCTTACTTAGAGATGCAGTAACTGGTTCGATATCAGCTCCTTCATTTGTAGCAGATTCTAAGACAACCAAATTTTGGCATATGAGATTAGGCCACATGAGTGAGAAGGGATTGGATATGCTTAGCAAACAAGGTCTTTTATGTAGTTAAACCACTAGCAAGGTGGAGTTCTATAAACAATATGGTTTTCGAAAGTATAATAGAGTTAGTTTATCCTCCACCATTCATCAAACTAAGGATGTTTTAGATTACATTCATTTAGAGCTGTGGGTTCCCTCTTAAGCCCCGTCTAAAAGTGAAGCCCGTTATATGCTCAGTTTTATTGATGATTATTCACAGAAGATATGGGTGTATATTTTGAAGTACAAAGGTGAAGTGTTCCTACACTTCAAGCATTGGAAGGCCATGGTAGAGAAGCAAACTGGAAAGATGGTTAGGTGACTTAGAATAGATAATGGCCTTGAGTTTTGTTCATTTGAGTTTAAAGAGAATTACAAGAATGAGGAGAATGTGAGATACAAGACTGTGAGGCACATATCTTAACAAAATGGTGTCGTTGAATAGATGAATCGTACCATCTTAGAAAGACCTCATTGCATGCTCATTGGTGCTAGTTTGCCTAAAAGTTTTTTAGGAAAAAGCATTAACAACTACTTGTTACTTAGTTAATCGCTCACCAACTTCTACCATTAATTTCAAAACTCCAGAAGAAGTTTGGTCTGATAACCCCTCATTATTCTCATATAAGAATATTTGGCTGTCCTGCTTATGCTCATGTTAATGATCAGAAACTTTATCCTAGAGCTATAAAATGCATCCTTCTTAGTTATTAGTATGGTGTAAAAGGATACAGATTATGGTGTGATGATCCTAAATCTCCAAAGTTATTGATTAGCTAGGATTTTACCTTTGATGAGTCAATGATGCTTCGTAAAGGAGAAGTAGTTTTGCTTCCTGGCCAAAATGAGACTAGTAGTAAGGAGAAGATGGAATTTCCATCAAAGGAAACTTCTTTGGAAGAAACTGAAGAGTTAAATAAGGAGCGTGAATTACCTCACAGTTTAGTACGAGAGGAAGCTCACTCTATTAACAAAGAACGATTAAAGAGGAATGTCAAGAAACCTGAAGACTGATTGAAACAATTTCTTTTTCACAATCAGTAGCAGAGGAGATAGAAGATGTCGGTGAGCCATCCACATATGAAGAAGCTATCTCTTATAATGACTCTGCAAAATGGTTAGTGGCAATGGAAGAGGGGATGGAATCACTTTATAAGAACCACGCTTGGGATTTTGTGCAACCACCAAAAGGGAAAAGGATCATTGGTTACAAGTTGGTCTATAAGAATAAAGTATCTACAACAACAAATGGTGTAAACTACAAGGCACAACTTGCAACTTAATGTCAAAACCGCATTCTTACATTGTAACCTAGAAGAGAAGATTTACATGCATCAACCTAAGGGCTTCATGTTTGAGGGAAAAGAAGATCATGTTTTTTTATTAAAGAAGTTGTTGTACAGTTTGAAACAGTCTTCTCGTCATTGGTAAAAGTGTTTTGAAGCTTTTATGAAGTAAGTTGGTTACTCTAGGAGTAACTATGATACTTGCGTATATTTTAGAAGCTTGTCAAATGGATCCTTCATTTATTAACTACTTTATATAGATGGCATGTTCATTGCCTTAAAAATATGATGAAAATCAACAAGTTGAAGGCATAATTAGAAAGTGAATTTGAAATAAAGAATTTTGGGGCTGCTAAGAAAAATCTTGTTATGGAGATTATCCTAGATCAACATAATGATACTTTGCATCTAACTTAAAAGAGCTATTTGGAGAAGATATTTGATCAATTTGACATGATAAATCAGTCACTACCCCACTCGCTTCTCATTTCAATTGTCAGCTCCTCAATCTCCTCAAGTGAGTGAAGAAGAGGAACTCATATCTTGTGTTTCTTATGCTAGTGTAGTTGGAAATCTCATGTATATTATGATGTGTACACATCATGATATTTGATATGTTGTTAGTATGGTTGGCATATATATGGCTAATCCTATAAGAAAGCACAGGGAAGCAGTGAAATAAATTTTACGATATCTGCGAGGTATCACCAATTCTTATTTACAATTTGGACTATCAAAGAGCTATCTTGAAGGTTTTGTTGATTTATATTTTGCTGTTGATCTTGATAAAAGAAGACCACTTACTAGGTATGTCATTGCACATGGAGGTTGTGTAATTAGTTGGAAGGCATCATTATAATCCATTATTACATTATCTATAACTGAGGCAGAGTATATTTTTTTCACAGAGGTAGTCAAGGAAACAATTTGGTTGAGAGGCTTGCTTGGTGAACTCATTACAATAAAAGAAGAGATAATAGTCCATTATGATAGTTAAAGTGCTATTCATTTAACTAAGTATTGAATGTATTATGAAAGGACCAAACATATTGACATTAGGTACCATTTTATTAGAGATATTGTTGCCACTAAGAATATTGTGGTGAAAAAAATTAATACTGTAAAGAATCCTACTGATATGCTAACAAAGACTCTCCCTACTACTAAATTCAAGCACTGATTAGGCTTTGGTGTCTGTCAAAATTGGAGATCCCTTCAGGGCATTATGGAGAAGGTGGAGAAGTATTATAGACTTAACTAATTTTGAGCCAAGGGGGAGATTGTTGAAAAAATTTCTACAAAATTAATGAGGAGTTAAAAAATAAGTTTGCAAGTAAATGAGAAAGTTATAAATAGCACCACATTGTTGGCATCTTTAGGACACCGTCTATATACACAAAATACATGCATGAAATGACCAAAATCTTCATACAACTTTCTTTGGATTTTTCTATGACTTTCTTTTCTCCATCTGCCTATAAATACATGGAGTAGATGAAACTTTAGATATAGATCTCTTATTTTTTGTTGTGTGATTATACATCGCTTAAAAGAATTCCTTATAGGAATTTTAGTAATAATCTTGTGTTGTATATTTGTATGATTACTGGGTGTACTGGATTTGGATTGAGAGTTAAACGCCAACTTATTTATATTCTCCATTTTTGTTAGTAAATTACTTTTCTTGTCTTTGCTCGTGGATGTGGACAAAATTATCGAACCACGTAAATCTATCTTGTAAATTTATTTTATATTTTTCTCATTCTCATCTTGAACTATTTAGAAAAATAATATTTGTGCCAGGGATTTATACCCTAACACATATTCCATGCATATTCACAAATCAAACCTTAATTTCACAATCCAGTGATGGCAAATGGAAGAACATTGGTGGCCAACTTTGAAAAGGAAGGAAGGTAAAGGTGGAAATCCACATAATTCACAAGTGTTTTCATTTGTAACTATTCATGAGAACCATGTTTCAGGCAAAGGAGAATCAGAGGATAAAAATGAGAATGGAAGTATAGAAACTCTGAGGATGAAGCTATAAGAGATATTGGGTACCATTTCTTCACCAAAGAATCAACCTTATAATTTTCAGTGTTATATAGTAGGTGTGAATGATTCAAAGCTAGAACATGTAAATGGCCAAAAGAATGGTGAATTAGTCTAGCCAAGAATAACTCAAATGCCATAGAAACTGATTCAGATAGCCATGATGATGAAAGGAAAAGGCCAGTAACCTGTTCATTAAGCCGAAAAAAAGATTCAACTGAACCGTAATTAGAGAAAAAAATGAGTTAGTTTGACTTATGATTATAGATGAACACTACAAAAAGCATCTTCTCTTTTCAAGCTGAGTTGCTATAAAATCGAGAGAGGAAAGAGTTTTTTAATAATTTTTTTAAACTTCGGTTGCCATGTAATATATACATTCAGTAAAGGACTCACAAAAAATGCCACGTATATATTTTTGTAATGGATGATTAACAAATAAGTTAACTTAGGGTTCATATTGAATGTTTATAAAACGTTAGGATTCTTTTTAAACGCGTCAAAACATTGGAGTTTGAATAGTTTTCTAATAAAAATGTTAGGGTCCATTTTGACGATTTTGCCTTATATAATTCTCTGTTAAAGCTCATTCTAGGTAAGTTATATTATAGATGGCTTAGTCCTTTTGTTGTCACTAATGCATTTTCTTATGGTGCAGTGGAAATAAAAATTTTAGATACTGTAAAGATTTTTAATGTGAATTTACATAGATTGAAACCATTTTATAAGAAGATGACGGTATCATGTATGATGGATATTACTTTGGCACTTTCCCATTACATAAAAGTTTGAGAAAAAAAATTCTCATCTCGTATAACAACATTAAACAATTACGCCTTTTGGGAGGCCCCTAAACATATAATTTTTATTTATTATGTTATAGTTATATATAGTTTTCATTTGTTTTTCTTTGAGTAGTTAGTTTATGGGTTTAAAGGATAATTGGGTCTTAAATTCCATAATACTAAAATTCATAAGGAGAGATCACGCCTTATATAATTTAACTATTAAGTTAAAAGACCAAAAATTCAAATTACTAAAATTCGTAAGGCATGATCACGTCTTACATAACTTAGGTTAAAGTAACAATCATCTCAAATTCTAAAATACTAAAACTCATAAAGCGAGATCTCGCCTTATTTGATTCAACTTTCTGGAATGGTACCCTTAAATTCCAAAACACTAACATTCTTAAGGCATGATCACACCTTATAGATGGTAGTAATATGTTTTATTTTTAAAGAAATTGTGATTTTTAAAATAAATAAATAAATAAAATTAAAAATTAAAAATTAAAAATTAATTAAAAATAAAAAAGAGAAAAATAAAAACAGAATGATGATATAGATTTTTTTAAATAATAATTAAAATTAAAAAAATTAAAAAAAAAACACAACTCTATTTGTTTTGGTTTTGTTTTATGTACACTAGCCCTCTAACCTTATAACCTTGCCCCAACATAGCCCTAACATAACCAACCAATCCCTCTCATCCCAGTAGTAGCACTATAAGCAAACCCAGGCACATTAATGCATCAACAGATTCTTGAGCACCAGACTATGCATCCTAACATTAGACCACAACAACACAATCAAACCTGCTTTAGTCCTTATGTTAGAGCACCAAACGCACCACAACGTAGCATACCACTCCTAATTAGTGCATCCCACAATTATTTATTGTTTTGTATTCTTATATTTCATGAATAATTATATTAATTGATTTGACAAATTAATTTGATGTTGATTATTCTATAGTTATCTATGAATTCAGTGATTAGTAATTGTTATGAAAGATTAATACAAGTAGCAAATATTTGACTTATGAGAAACAAAAAACTAAATCAAATAGTTATAACTATCTCAATTATTTGATTTAGGGTTTAGTCTTTTTCACTAAGCTTGTTGCTATCATTCAATTGATATGGAATGCTACCCAATCAATTAACGGTAAGATTTGGTTTGAATGTTGGGTTTGAACTACGGATATCAAAAATTGCCCAGTTTGACCTGTGGTCAATGAGTTTGAGCCGGCTGGGTATGGCTCGAGAAACTTCAGGCTCGGGCTCAAGGGCCATGGGAGGGCCACGGGCCAAGGTGGTTTGGTGGGGCTGTGGCCCGAGCTGAGTAGCCCATCCCGTTCCCTGCCCAAAGCTACAAACAAAATGACGTCATTTTGTTTGTTGCAAAACGACATCGTTTTGTTCATGTTTAAAATATTTCGTCCACCGACAAAACGACTTCGTTTTGTTTTAAGAGTAAAACAACGTCGTTTAAGTTATAAGACAGTTAATAAAACAAGAGACCAAAAACAGTCATTTTGTTGAAAGTAAAAATGACATCATTTTGCCTCTCATTAAATGAAAGCCAGCCAGCCAGCCTCTATGTCCTTTTGTCCCCGTCCTCTCACTCACAGTCTCACCCAGTTGCTTTCATAGTTTCACTCTCACTCACACAACACTTTTCACTTCTCTATTCTTCTTCTTCGTTTCACCTTCTTCTTCGTTCTTCTTCTTTGCAGGTCATCTTTTGTGTGCACCTCGAAGTCACCAATGCTTAAAACAACCAATGGTGAACTGTCCAACATACTTAATAAGGTAATCTCTCATTTTTGGTTTTTTTGAGAACTGATGTGGCTAACTTGAGAACTTTGTATGTTAATATTAGGAATGTGAGATAATGCTTGTAATGTGTTTGATGAAATGCCGTAGAGATTATTAGTTGTTTGTGACAGATATAAAAAATTCTTTCCTTCTGCAGATATTATAGTGTAACTATAAACATTTTCCTTAATCCTCCTTGATAGATAATTTAACTCAAATTTATTTATCCAATGGAAAATTTTAAAATAAGATGTTTAGGTGATGGTTATTAGTGCCCTCTTTCTTTCTCCTTTTTGTCTTCTACCTTTCTCTTTATTACCTTCACTTCTACATCCTACTCCTCACTTGATCTGCAATGAAAAGGTGGAAGATTTTTTATACATAATCTAGATATGAAAGTAGATATTAACCATTTAACCATGTTTAAAAAATGATGCACGACCTCTAGGTCACAAGATTGTCACTACACTACCAAATATGGAGATTTATCAAGTAAGTCTTGTTATCCTTAAAGTAATGATTTTGTAGATAAGAATTTGAAACCATAGCCACCTCTATTCTATAGAGAAACTTGGATCATTTCCACCTTATATGATCGTCTGTTCAGGTAGATCACATCGCTATAAGGAGGCGTATCAATTATGCTAGCAGTTTCAAGTTACTATAAACGTCAAATATATCGATTAGCTAAATCTTAATCAATCGTCAATATACTTTGTTTTCTACACATCATTGAGTAGTAACTTCAGAAAACCAGAGGACACTAATAACCATCATCTAAAATCGACTGCTTGGTTATCACTATCATTGAATAATTCCTTTGTAATCTAACACAAAAACTACCCCTTTCATATTATTTTGTTGCCACAATCGCACGCAACTTGCCTGAAAATAAAAATGATTTAAAATTATTACATGATGAGATGATATTTTAATTTATTAAGATAACATTATTTGATCTCAACTTAGTGAATATTATGTTTATGTGAAACAAATTTGAGCTTGATTTGAAGTTGAAACTTTAACCTTATAATAAGACTATTTATGAATATGTTTTCAACAAATTTATGTGTAGAATATACCTTTTCTTCGATACAACCAAGATATCCTTGCCCTTGCCGTTGATGCCTGGGATTATGAGTAGGAGCACCATGATTGCCTCCGCACATGCAACATAGCCTAGCACAACCCATTCCAATGCCATGTTGCTTTGATCAAAAGCTCAGAACCCTAGATCTAAATCGTTGATTTTTTAGTTTTTGGTTTTGTGCCCTTTTATTTACATTTCAGAAGATTGAGTATTGAAAGTGTCGTGGGAAGTCCCTTTGGTGAAGGAGCACCTCAGATCCCCAAGGGCCACAGGAAGTCCCAGGAGGACTGCACCCTCTGCAATATTGATCTTCAAATTCCATTTCCCGGTTTTTTTTCTCACTTTCTGTATACTACTTACATGTCCTAACTATTTGATAAAATGACATAACTAGAGTACCAAGAAAATGGGGTTTAAGTTACTTATGCATTTTTATGATTTCACTTCATGTTAAGCAGTATAAAACTATATGTTGAAAAGCAGAGGAAAAGCAAAACACTTCTCTCTCTCTCCCTCCCTCTTCTTTTTTGTTCCTAGATTTTCTATCCTCAAACGCTACTTCCTTTTCTGTGACACTCAGTTTCGAGTTTCACTTGTAAGGATCAGGTGAGAATTCTATTTGTTTCCTTGTTCCCTTTTCTCTTTTCAGCTCATGAAGTGAGGATCTGGCTACTAAAGCCGATGGATCGCCAGCGATAGGATTGACTTGTCTTGAGCTTAGTGTGAAAATACGCCTTTTTACACCGTACGTATACATGCGAGTGAGACTATAAACACATTTTTTGTATTAATGTTAATTTTCCTTTCTTGTCTTATATTTTGATTCTTAATTTTTAGCCGTTCAAATTTTGTATCAAATTTTATCAATGTCATGAAGGATTTATAATTGATGAATGTGAGATCGAAATGTGAAACGTAAGATGCACTTTTTTAGTTATTTTCTGTAATTTGGATGATCGACCGGCACAGAAATTTGTCTATAGGTTTTAATGCTATGCCATGTTTGCTTAATTAGCTGGGACATCCACTAAGGGTGCAAATCTTGCACATTAGTTTACCCAAAAATCGGTACTGTCATGTTTAGTAACATTGTTGTGATAGCATTAGTTTGATTAATTTGCTATCTCTGTAACATCCCGTTTCTATAGAACAGGTCGGACCAGAGAAACGGGTCCAAGTGTGGTCAATCAGTGAAATTAGAAAAACACATCTCATGCTCATGCATTTGTGAACAGTGATATGTGCACATGAAAAATGTCTGTACATGCA